>JADLZN010009058.1:0-53355 GCA_018155175.1 Sinocyclocheilus anophthalmus
ATTCGGGGCGCTCTCTCTCTCTCTCTCCCCATCTCTCTCTCTCCCTCTGCTCTTCATCTCTCAAGTACTCTCCTCTCTCTTTCTCGTCTTCTCTCTCTCTCTCTCTCTCTCAGTAATTCAGTTTTTTTGCTTTAGAGTTGGTTTAAAAATACATTTTGGGCACATGTTTGCATCTTTACACATAATGTCATTTTTTAAATTTGGTTAGGCTGTGCTACTAAGTCACGTCTCACAGATGATCTTATCATTCTATGAATATTTGGGTTGTTTTGTCTAAGAGTTTCTTTGTTTTTGCTCTTGAGCTTATCTGTAGAAGTGAGAGGGAGAGATATGTTGATGCTTGTGTCTGCGTGTTTCTTAAGGATCTGCGTGAGTTTAACTGAGTGGAAGATCTGTGATAGCACCGCAGTGTTAACAGTTATGAACAGAGGCCACATGTTTCTTCACGTTCTTAGAAGTAGAAAAGGTACTCTGATCTACCTGGCTACGGAAAATTGCACAGAAACTTTCTTTGGCCTCAATTTCGGTGCCAGAACCTTCCCATTTAGGCACTGTGCAATAAATATTTGCATAGTTTGGTTATTTTGTTTTGTTTGGTTTTTTGTTTTGTTTTTGTTTGGTGTTTTGTTTTAAGTTGGGTTGTTTTTTTGTTTTTTGTTTTGTTTTTTTCTTTTAGTTTGTGTGGGTTTATATTATATGGTTTTGTTTTGCTTTTTTGTGTTTATTTTTATGTTTGTTGTTTTGTTTTCCCAATATCTCTTTACACATTAGGTGTCTGAAGTTTTAATTGGGCTAATTTCATCCAAAAATAAATTCGTCATCACTTACCCTCAATTTGTCCCCAAACCTTTGTCTTTCTTTCTTCCTGTGAAAAATAAACGATATTTTCAATTGTTTTTGTCCCCTCAGTAAAAGGCAATGGGTCCAAATCTTGGAGAACAATTATACATTATCAAATAGCTCTTTTTACAGAAAACATCAGTCATACAAGTTTGGAATGACATGACGGTAAATAAATGAAGACAATTTCACATTTTTGGGGTGAAATATCCATTTAATGAAGTAGATCTTAAGCTTTCACTGTAGTTTAAAACTCAGTCACTTAGACTTTAGAGGCAATAGAGGTCAGGGAATGTGACAAAGAGCTGTAATTGGCTACAGACAGACCCATCCCTCCCTAATTAACCCCTGGCCTGGGACTGTTTGGGATCCCATAAAATAGCTAGACAAAAGGAGGAGACTCCAATAGGTCTGGCACCAACGTTACTCTGCCCTCTAGCAGCTGGATATCTGTCCACATAAAGGGAGATGTTGAGTGACTTGTGCCTTCCTGATGCCGTTTTTGAGAACATTTGGTATGTTAGAGAAAAAATGATGTTTGAAACGAGTGAAAGAGACAGGCCAACCACATTTAGTCCTAGCTATCAAAAACAAAGCAAATCTGCAAGTCAAAGTGTTTATATGAGTGAGACTTAAATTTAACTCAGCTTCAAAGAGTTTAGTATATTCTAATGCCTCATTCTGAAGTCTTTGTCTGTTGTGTTGTCTGAACATCAAGAATACTAGATGTTTTTTTATCTTCAGCTGGATAGCTCCAGGGCATTTTCTTGTTTTTAACGCTTATACGTTCATGTGAATGAACAGTAGTGCTTGAATGCCAAATTCCATCATTTCTGCTACCTTTGAGAGCCTTCACATGTGGGAAAACTAAAGAATGGCTTTGTTTTCTTTCACAACAGATTCCTAGGCAATCTTCCAAGCCAGAAGGAGGATCCCAAATGGCGGAAAAACGATAGATCAAAAGAATGTGTGAGTTGCTCTCTGGTGCTGGAGACTAGTGTAGGAGACCACATGCACAGTCCCAGTGGCAATTCTCAAAAGCAGCCCCTTAAGGTTACGGAACTCAAGGAGATATCAGAGGAGACCCGTCAGCTGAAGAAGGTCATGAAACAGATTCCTATGCAGCAGAAAGTAGTTCTTGGTGGCAATAACAAGAAAGTATCCAACCACAGACCCCCTGAGAAAGATTGCACCCAGATCTCCTCCTCAATGTCTTCTTACATTCATACAGTGCAAAACAGCAGAAATGCCTCCCCTACTGCAGAATGAGAATGGAAGAATAGTCAGAGTGGGATGTGGGTTTCATTATTTTTTTAAAAAAATGTTTGTTATTTATCCTGCAGGTCTGTCATGTTCATTTAAAGCATAGCAGTCATGGGTCATGATTTCTAAAGAGCTAGCAGAGGTGTACGTCAACCAATGCAAAACTCAACAGTCAGTGACCTACATATAGTTATACATTTGGAGGTTCTGGATGGTATTTTTCCATTTCTTGTCCATAATAAAGCAAAGTTATTTATTAAGTTAAGTTAATTTGCTGCTCAAGAAACATATCTCATTATTATCAATGTTGAAAACAAATGTGCTGCTTAATATTTTAGTGGAAAAAGTTATCATTGTTTTTTCAGTATTCTTTGTATGAATAGAACGTCAAAATAAACACATTTATTTGAAACCAATCTTTTTGTAACAAGGTAAATGTCTTTACCGTCACTTCTAATCATTTTAATGCATCCTTGCTGAATAAGTATTAATTTCTTTAAAAAAAAACCTTACTGACCCCAAACATTTGAACACTATGTATATTTATGGGGAAAATGCTAATTTAGAAATTGTGGTGTGACTTAAATAAATACATTTAAATACATCTTTCATTATTTGTGACTGATTGTATAATAGTAACTATAATTGCAGAGGTGGTGCAAATCTCATTAATGAAACAGGCCTACTTTTCAATATTTTTTTTATTGTATCAACAGTCACAGCAATTGGTGATCATACACTTTTCTAATAAGACGTCCCTTGAAAAACCAAGATATGAGGTTTGATCATTACAGGACAGGTTCATTAAAGAAAGACTGCACAGATGTGACTCGGCTAAAAAGAAAACCAACCCATTAAGTACAGAAATAAATTAAATACTTCATAATCAGATTTTTACCACGTCCCTACCTATTGTATGTTTGAGTAAACAGTGTGCTAGGTGGAGAAATCCTCAGATTTTTTTTTTTGTTCACTTTAAAGATACCAGATTGAAAATTACAGCAAGTCATTACAACAAAGGTTATTCACTATTCAGTTATATTATTTATGGAATTAATATTAACATTTGAACTTAATTTGTCCAAACGCCTCTTTAGTCATAGCATAAAGAGCTGATCAAAATGTTTACATGCATACTTGTAATGCCTAATTGTGGTCTATGAATACATATTAATATATATGATTTTTTTTGTTTGTTGATAAATAAATGCACATGTACTTAAACTGTGAGCTGTATACAATGTATTCATTGCATTTGTTTCCCTTTAAATGTCTACATGTAATCTTTCATCAACCATAGTTAACATACTTTGACAACGTGATTTTGGTGTAACAATGTATTCAATACAAATACAGCATATTCATTTACTGATTGTAACATTACACTGTACAATGGCACTCAGGGGAAGTGTTTCTTTGATTTATTAGCTTTATAGCACAATAATGATTAAACAGTGTTGTCTAGAAACCAATACATGTTCTCCATAAAGCACTTAAACAGCCTGAGAAAAGAAGCTGGGAAAAAACACATTCTGTGCCGTTATCTGAATGCACACAGACGCAGTCATCAAACATTGTCATTAAACTGCAAGACGGCCTTGAGCTGATAACAGCTCCTTGAATTATAATAGCTGATACTGTTGGAGCCTTTTGTACTTGATAAATGTAGGATGAGACAATGTTGTCTTGCGTCAGCTTATATTTTTAGGCCACAGCACATCAGCATTGACTCATGAAAGATTCCCACGGCCGTCATCACCACAGTGTTTACCTTCTTCCAACATTCATGATTATTTGCAGAAGCACTGACATCTTTCCTGTTTACAAGTAAAAGCTGGAAATTTGCTGAAAAGTTACTCACCCTCAGTCACCCAATATGTAGATGAGTTTGTTTCTTAATCATAATAGATTTTGAGAAATTTAGCATTACATAATTTGCTCACCAATGGGTCCTTTGCAGTGAATGGGTGCCGTCAGAACGTGAGTCCAAACAGCTGATAATAACATCATAATAATCCACAAGTAATCAACACGACTGCAGCCATCAAATCACATTTTGTAATAAAAAATACATCAAGACATTGTAATGTCAAACCATTGCTTCTGACTAAAATACGAGTCCTCTATCCATAATAATGTTTATTCCAATGTAAAAGTCATCTCATCTGATTCAAGAGAAATATTCACAGATCAAGTACAGTTTAGAAGCAAAAACAGTCCAAAACAGTTGTTTATGTAGATTACTTGTGAATTATTATGATGATATTTTTATCAGCTGTTTGGACTCTCATTTTGACGGCACCCATTCACTGCAGTGGATCCACTGGTGAGCAGGTGATGTAATGATAAATTTCTCCAAATCTGTTAAAAAAGAAGAAGATTAAATTCTACATCTTGAATGGCCTAAGGGTGAGAAATTTTTCTTTAGAAACTTTTCCTTTTAAAGCAAGCAAAGGAGGTTAAATTATATATTTATCCTCAAACAATGGAATATTCACTCCACTTATGATTGGTATAATCTGCTGCCACATAGCATCTTAAGCATTTTATTGAGAACTCTCTGATGTCAATATGTTCTCAATGGAAGCCATCGCCTTAGCAGACAAACTAGGCCAATCTCTTAGTTGCCCACATGGAAGATCCAGCTGTAGTCACATGAAAGATCCCAGACTCTCATGCAAGCCACAGCAATGGCTCGTCCCTCACAATGGATCTAAAATAGGTCATATCAGATCACATAAGCTTTATTTCCAGAGCTCCCATTAGCTTCACAGCGAATCTGTTCGCCTGCGGGTGAACACTGCAGACATGCTCTTCACAATGCCCTTGATGCCTGCTAACTTTTTCACAGATACCCTGGACTCCTTGATGCGATCCACCAGCCCATGGAAAACCATGAGGACACTGTGGTAGTTCTCAGCAGCTGAGACCTCATAAAACTGACAGTCTGCCGAGAGCGCAAGCAGCCTGCCCTCTTCACTGAGGACCGCACGACGGTGGTGCAGGTCCCTCTTGTTTCCCACAATAACTATGGGCATCTTCTCAAAGCCCAGAATGTCCTTATTGGTTTTGATAATTTGAATGAGTCTGGAGACCGCGTTGAAACTGGCTCGGTCACAGATGCTGTAGACCAGCACAAAACCATCTGCCCACTGGACTCTCTTTTCGTACATCAAGGACTCGGAAGACGGGTCCTGCTGAGAAGACAAACAGACGAAAATCTGGGATCTGAGGGTGCAAAAAAATCTAAATATTGAGAAAATCGCCTTTAAAGTTGTTCAAATGAATTTCTTAGCAATGCATATTATTAATCAAAACTTAAGTTATGATGTATTTATGGTAGGAAATTTGCAAAATGTCTTCATGGAACATGATCTTTATTTTATATCCTAATGATTTTTGGCATAAAAAAAAATCTATAATTTTGACCCATACCATGTATTTTTGGCTATCGCTACAAAATATATACCCCAGCGACATAAGACTGTTTTTGTGATCCAGGGTCACAAATATTGTCCTATACTAACAAACCATAAACCAATGGAAAGCTTATTTATTCAGCTTTCAGATGATGTATAAATCTCAATTTCGAAAAATTGAACCTTATGAATGGTTTTGTGGTCCATGGTCACATATATATAAAAGATAGGTTAAATAGTTAATAGAAAGTTATCTGGTTATGAAACACTGAATCACCTGTGAATATGGCGCATCCCATATATTCAAAGTTTGCTCTCGTCCATCCACAACAACATTGTGAGTGTAAAGGGACTCTGTAGAGAAACCAGCGTATCAGTTATGGGTCATTCTATGGAAACGTCCACTTTTCTGTCCCTAGCCTTTACAGAAATATTACACTTGAAAAACACTTTAGGGTTACAAATTGTTCTATATTTTAAAATAAAACAATGTGTTATTTGAACAATTACACCTTCTTGAGCCATCATTGTGGCAATATTTATTTTTAATTAATTATAAAGAATTCCAAGCACCACAAAACTGCTAGTCCCCACAGCCATGCACAGAGGGAAAGTGCTTTATTTTGAGGTCAAAAACGGGATTTTCTTCCATTTAAAATACAATGATGTATTCATAACTATCAAATATATTATATAAATTACATAAAAAAACAAAATGCCAAATAAATATTATAAAATATATAATGAAAGTAGTGGTCCCCTGGAGTTGTGTCACTGTGTTACCGTTTAACAAAAATCATTTATTTTGAAATAAAAATCACACTGATGACATCACTTGACTTCCTTCCTCCCATTTCCTGAAGATCTATAAAAAAAGTTAAGTCCACTGTCTCTTTTCAGTTATCAGAAATGATTTCATATGAAGCTTTTAGTGGAAGTCACTGGTATGACCTACTTTATTGCTAGGGAATTGTAATAAACTAGAATACAGATAGATTAAACTACTCAATTTAGTGAGTATACCATGATTGACAACATGTGGTTTGATACCTTGCAGCAGACATTTTGTAAAATGCATTTTTCATGAAAATTGTCACTGGTGTCACCTTCCTTATGGTTAGCACCAGTGAAGATCAGTTTATGTTTATGCTCTTTTACTAACTGCTTTCACTAATTGCCAAATGCATGCCAAATGTAACAATTTAGTCTTATCTACTTAATTGTAGTTCAAGAATAAGGATCTTTGGTCTTATGTAAATCACTGGTGTTTCATATTGTGTCACTGGTGTTACTTTTTTTTGTCACATTAAATAAAATGTGTCATGTGACATGATAATAATTTTACATCCATTGAATTCTGCTTCACTCAAGAGTTAAGATTTAAAGGATTGCATCATTACTTGTTTATAACTGTTTTTACAAATATTTTCATTGTTATAGCAAATACATGTTTGTGCAAATGAACTAACATCATTGTCACACTTTTAACAAACCTGATTAAATAAATAAAATAATCTCCTTATTTTTG
Organism: Sinocyclocheilus anophthalmus; assembly: GCA_018155175.1. Classification (NCBI taxonomy): domain Eukaryota; kingdom Metazoa; phylum Chordata; class Actinopteri; order Cypriniformes; family Cyprinidae; genus Sinocyclocheilus; species Sinocyclocheilus anophthalmus. Next base: position 7,051 of record JADLZN010009058.1, read on the forward strand.
CATAATCATTATTTTTCGTAACTCTGACTACATTACTAAAAAAATGTAGAAATTATTTCATAAAACCGTTACATTGCCAAGATGTAAGGTAACCCAGTGACCAAAAGAATTGGTGCATGTGGGCGTTAAATACATGCACAAAAACTATAAAGAAATCTTACGCTGTCTTTACCTTATCATAAAGCCAAAGATGATCTGTGGTCTAAGTTTAATGTTAAAAAAGAATACATTTTAAGACATCTTGCATAGCCAAAATGTGGAACGCCTTCTCTTCTGCAGAATGAACCCTGATAATGAAACGAACACATATTAAGAAAACTTATGAACTTTAAATCGATCAGTAAAAGCAACAACCAATTCCCCATATTCCCCGCATGATCTACGAGTCAGGAATCGGACAATAAGTGCTGCAAAACACAAAACTTATGAGCAAGCAACATGTTTTTAAAGTTGCAAAAGATGACTGAAGAAGAAAGAAATGCATTTTATGGATGTATATCATGGAATACTTCCTAAAAATAAACTTACCAGATTTTCCAACATTGTCTGTGCCGAGTACCACGACGTTTGCATCCATTCTCTGTCCGTTTAGTCATGTCCTTTACAGATGCTGCTGCAAGTGATCTAGCGCGTCTCCGCCGCAGTCAGCAAAGTTGAGGAGAAGGCGGGGCTTCGTTCGACGTGACGCTGATGTGCCCTCCCTGACGCTAAGATTCACGAGCAGATAACTCAAAGCAGTCACAACAAACATTGCATGACCGATGGATGGAAAGACATAAAAGAGCGGTATGTAAGTAAACGGCATTTAATTGCCATACTTTGCTGAAAGAGGACTGTCATTGTTTACATGGATTGTTCAGACGTTGAATCTGTTTTAGGCCACAAAGTGGTGTGAGTAGGCTATTGAAAATAATTGCTTCGACTTTTAATATGAAAAACGCCTGCTAGTTTTTTTCTGTATGAACTATATACAGTATATTTTGAAATAAAAAGCTAATTAGCTAATTGTTTTATATCCATGCTGGGAAAAAAACAATAGAAACCAACACAGAACTTCTAATGGTTTCCACTACAAAGCCCATTAAAACATTACAAACCATCAACTATAAACCATTAACAAATGGTTCCCTGTAGTGTATTTTGGGCCATATTCCATTAGGATTTAGTGGTTTTAAAAAGCCTCAAAAATACCAGTAGAGACCCCCAGGGATGTGATTACAGTTTCCATTCCATTGTTTCAAACCATCTTGTTCATTCAGTTATAAATTATAATAATGTTTGTGTATGCTAAAAAATTATTTTAAATAGCATCGTTTGTAGCTAGCTTCAGTATAGTGAATAAAAAGTGAATATGATAAAACCACAAGTCTGTGTATCATGATAGGGGTATGCTGTATAGGCTATTTAATGAATTTCTATTTTCCTGGACAATAAGGATGAAATGTTCACTAGCTTATTATAGCTAGGGCCTAAAGGCTTGTTCACATCAAGAACAATAATGATGATAACTAGCCATAAAGTTAAAAAAAATTGAGAATAGTGAAGTTTAAAAAGAGAATAGTGGAGTTTACACCACTATATGCAGTGCCATTCTAAATGTGGGATCAGTAAGATTTTTAATGTTATTTAAAGAAGTTGCTTCTGCTCACCAATGCTGCATTTGTTTGATCAAAAATACAGTAATTTTTTTGAAATATTATTACAATTTAAAAAACAGTTTTCTATTTTGATATACTTAAAAATATTAAATTTATTCCTGTGAAGCAAAGCTGAATATTCATCATCATTATCCAGTCTTCAGTGTCACATTATCCTTCAGAAATAATTCTAATGTTGGAGACAATTGTGCTGCTTAATATTTTTTCAGATGTGATACTTTTTTGATAGAAGTGTTTATTTAATTGACATTTTGTGTCACACTATACACTACTACTGAAAAGTTTGGGGTCGGAACATTTTTTCTTTCTTTTTTTAAAAGAAATTAAAACTTTTATTCAGCAAGGAAGCATTAAACTGATCAAAACGGATTTTAAAGACTATATTGTTAGAAGATTCTATTTTGAATAAACATTGTTTCTTTTTAACTTTTTATTTATCAAAGACTCAAAGAAAATAGTATCACAGGTTCCACAGCACAACAGTTTCAACACTGATAATAAATCAGCATATTAGAATGATTTCTGAATGATCATGTAACTCTGAAGACTGGAGTAATAACTGATGAAAATTCAGCGCTGTGTCATATAAATAAATTATATTTTAAATGATATTAAAATAGGAAACAATTATATAAAATTTCAATGTTATGTCACAATATTATTGTTTCTTATTTTGAGCAATTAATAACAGCATTGATGAGCATAAATGGAACTCTCATTAAAACCCTAAAATTACTGATCCCAAACAGCTTTTTTTCCTTATAGACGAACGATAAAATCACTGATCAGTGACAACATAGATCAATTAATTTTTCCTGTGGTAAAAGCCAGGAAATTAAAAATGAAATACACTGTAAAATGCATTGTCCATATGTGGCCACTAGGATGCAGTATAATCACAATAATTAGACATCTGTCCATGACAGAAGTGGCATAGGACAAAAAAGTTTTGAGAGTGAAAAAAAGAGTTTTGTATAATTGTTTTTAATGTGTATTTTTTTTCATCTGCCCTTCTGTGTATACAGACACAACAATAAAAAAAAACTGTCCACCACCAAATTCACCAATAAATATGTCGCTTAATAATATCATGCAAAATCAAATAAAATACAAAACTGATAATACTGTATATAAAATCTAAAATAACACACTGCATGATGCATTGCCACACACAAACCAGAACAGAAACTCTGTGGGCACCTTCATCAGTATGCATACGGTGTAAATACAAGCATATGTTGCTTTATTGAATAATAGCTGTTTGTATGCTAAACGTTCACATAATGATGAAGGTACCCACAGAGTTTCTGTTCTGGTTCGTGCGTGGCCATATCATGCAGTGTCCTCATTAAAGATATGGGTGGCCTGGAGGAAGCAGCTCCTTATGATTTATGTACTGGTCCAATGATTGTGGTGCCATTTCCTGACTGCAGCATTGAGAACAAGCTATTGTTTGGGTGGCTTGTAATCCCTCAAGGAGCAGCTGAAGACACACCTTTTCCACAAGCACTTAATCACCCCACACCCTTAAACCAATGAACAAAAATGTAGGCCTATTTTTCTTCACTGAATTTCTCCTTTTCTTAGCTTGCTCAATGCTCTCTAATCTAGTTGTTTAATAAACCAGGGCGTTCTGTTTTACGATTATTGTTGGTTCTCTGACTAATTGCTCTGTTCCTTACTTCTTTCTGTACTATACCTTCAGTCATATACTCAGTTGACTGTCTGCACGTCTCTGCCATCCTGAGTTGTTCTGCTCCCATGCCAGGTGGTAATACTACCTGATGGGATTCTTTAAATAGTGCTTGTGTAGAAAGGGGGTCCTCATAAACTTCTCCTGCTTCTGAAGCCACCCTGCTGTCCCACCCTGACTGAGCTGTTGGTATGTGTGATTAATTTCCTCTGTGACTGTCTGAAGGTGTGAAGTTGCTTTTTTTTTTTTTACTAATGGAGCTGGAGTCATGTAAGGCCATACATAAGTTCAGTTATGTGTGTATCAGACTCAGAAATTAGTTTTCTATTAAGGGGCGCTATTTGCCCCTGGGATTGATTTCTGGGGCATTTTTTTTTAAACTTTGTAAGAGCAATTTATTGAATTAACTTTGTTAAAAAAATTGACTTTTTTTCTTATTCAAGTATTTATTTAATTAATTGGTTACACTTTACTTGAAGGGGTGTGGATAAGACTGGCATGACACCTTCATAATCATAACATGACACATACATAATCATGACATGACACATGTCATGTATATGAAGGAGGTTTTATGCATGTTTTTGACAACTGTCATTAAGTGTCATTCGCTCACTTATGTAATTTTTAATGCAAAGATGAAATTGTTTGAGATGTCTTTGTTATGGGATATGGTTAGTGGTAGGGTTAGGTTAGGGTTAGGTCAAAAAATGTCATATTTGCATTAAAAATTACAAAACTGAGCGAATGACACTTAATGACAAATGTCATAAACATGCATAAAAAACCTTAATATTCAAGACATATGTCATGTCATGATTATGTAGATGCCATGTCAGTCTTATGCAACCCTTCAAGTACAGTGTTACCAATTAATTAATCACTCGAATTAGGATTGGAATCACAAAACAAGTCATCTTTACACTGCTAAGGTGGTACGAAGCTGCAGTCTGACAAGCATGTTTTCTTCACGCACTCAGGAATAGTTTTCAATCCAACAAATGCAAATTTTCTGAAAATGTACTCAACCTACCATCCGAGATTATTTGGTTTCTTCATTGAAACATCATTCAAAATCATTTGCTCACTACGGATTCCTTCAGTGATGTGTGCCGTCGAATGAGAGTCTAAAAACTACTCTAAAATAGTATGTTATCTCAAAATATAGCCAAAGCATGGGGGGGGGGGGGGGGGGGGGGGGGGACGGTTAGTCTTTCCATCCTGACCTCATAAAAGCCCTATCAAACTAATTTGCCGTTCTGTTGAAATGAAAAACTGTAAAGGGTTTCAGTGCCATGAAAACTGCTCTTATTGCTCATATTTCTATTAATTGCTTATGAATAATCCATGCACAGCTTAGTCTCACCTGAATTGTTGAAATTTTCCATTCTTAGCCATCTATATATTTTTTAAAAATCTGGAAAAGTCAAAGCAATGACAAGAAATGGGCCATATGAACACAGCATAATGTGATATAGCTCATTACATGCTTGGCAGAGAGTAAAATGTAGCATTCTGTTCTGCGATCTCGCTGCAGGGTTAGAAGAGCACAGTGTGCGAGGTCATTACGATTCTCTTAGGAAAATGTTTTAATGCCTTGTGAAATGAAGTATATATATATATATATTACATGCTGGTGGCACCAAAGAGAATGTAGATAATATTGTACGCTCCCTGGGGCCACTTCTTCAATTTCTTCGCTGTGCAGAGTTTAAGAAATTGTTCTAATTGCCACACCATGTGTGGAACACTGCAGGAGTGGTCTAGAGAAAACATATATCCTGCACAGGTGAGTGAACAAGTACTGTACTCCCATGATAGACGACATTAACCTATTTTATTTTATTTTATTTTAATGAAAAACTTATATGAATCAATAATTTTAATATTAAAATGTTAAGCAGTTTTAGCTAAGAATTTTGGCAGCAGTGTAGATGTTATATTTCACGTAATTTTATTTGAGAGCATCAGATTTAATAAATGTTGATTAAAAGCTAGTGTGCTTTTGAGAAAATGCATTAAAATAACCGACACCAGACCAATGATTTGCATTTGGTGGATTTTGCATGGACTTTGATACAAATCCAGTACTTCTAAACCTCCTCTTATAGCAGCCATTTATTCATGCAACGCCAGTTCCAGTAAAGCAGCTGAGTCCGTGTGTGTGCTTATGCAAATGAATCTCCTTATGGACTAATCTAAACCCTTCTTCCATGTTTGATAATTCCGCTCTTTCCTGGTTCAAGTGTATAGCATATTGGCTGAGTAAAGGTGTGAGATATAAAACCGTTCAAGCAAAAGGCCTGTCTGAAAATTATATTGGATTTACAATTCATAGATAAACTGTCCAAAGCAAAGAGCGTCTTTGATGACTTACAGCTTCTTGTATACAATAAACATTCAGTTTATTTAAAGTGACAACACTGGAGAGAATCAGTTGAATCTGAATGTGAGTGAAACACACAGGAAATATTAAAATAGGGACCATTAATTGATTATTTCACATTTTGAATTTATACAATGTGCCTGATAGTCAAAGTGCATGCTTTATTGCATATTAGACTAATCAAACGGGTCAAAGCTGCTGCATGGTTATTACATGTTTATTAGAAGCAGTGGCACACACAGATCTTGCTATCAACCCATTAGCACATTTGATGTGATTTAATTTGATTGCATTTCATTTCAGTAATACCCATCATGCTGAGGCAGAGATCTTTAGTGCTGTAGTCTAAAGCAGCCCAGATGTGCTGTTGACTCCCGCAGGAGAATGATGGAAGAGAGAGGTTGAGACACTTTGATTCCCTTCTTGCATATTCATGGATGGGTTTCAGACACTTCAATTATTCAGGTGGATGGATTTTCTTAAGAAACCGTCCAGTGAACTGCCCACCTTGAACTGTGAGTGATGCATGGGATTTAATGCCATTTTAGTAGCGGACAGGATAATCTTCAAAGGAATGTGTTTGGCCCTTTCTGAACACAGGCCACTGAATCTCACCCGTATCTTTTTCAAAACCCTACTGCTATTTTATTACAGGTGCTTCATGGTCGTCATGCATGGAGATTCCATGTGGAAAGTAAAAGTTACCCATTTTGTTATTGTACAGTAGTGTGACCAATCTTAATTCTATACTAAAAGAGTGCATCATGTGGTAACATCTAAATTAATTTAGTTTATTGAAGTAAAAAAAAATATTTCAAGATCACTGATTAATAGCTCCATATATATATGAAGGACCAAACATGCAGAAATAAAAATTGATAGAAATTTAAAAAACAATAATAATAATGCCAAAATAAGAAATTTTATCAAAAAGAATAATTGAAATTAAAACTAAATACTGAAATTAGTATGGACACAATAATTGGAAAAAACACAAATTTTTTAAAGTGGTCATATGATGCAATTTAAATTTTTCTCTTTGTGTTACAAGCTCTTGGTGCATAAAAGAAGATCTGTAAAGTTGCAAAGAATAAAGTATCAAATCCAAAGAGATTGTTTATAAAAGTTAAGAGTCAACCACGCTAAACGGCTCGTTCTAACACGCCCCCACATGTCTACGTCACTATGTGGGAAGATTTGCATAACGCCCCCAAATGTTCACGCAAAGAAAGAAGGCGTAACTTTTTTTTCTCGCTGTAGTATTGTTGCTGCTGCCTTGTCGTGAAGGCGCTGTGTGTTTCATTGTGAAAGCGAAACTACTTTTGTTTGGTCTTCCAAAAGAGGATATCTGTTTCGTCATGCCTAGAGCTGATCCGTGCTGGTCGCTGAGGAAATACATCAACTTCGTGCTGTGGATCGCCGGATCGGCTTTCACCGTGGACGAAGCGGAGTCCAGCCCGGGGTCGTCACATGTGGTAAGGGACGTAACATTTCCGTCACACGCTTGAGGAATTCGGCCAATCACAACGCACTGGATAGCTGGCCAATCAGAGCACACCTCGCTTTTTCAAACCGATGAGCTTTTGTAAAAATCGACAGCGTGTGTTCAGAAAGGCGGGGCATAGAGGAGAAACAATAATGTACATATGTGGAAAATAATGTTTTTTTTTAACCTTAAACCACATAAATACATTTCATTACACCAAATACACAAAATAATGTTCTTTTTAGCAACATCATATGACCCCTTTAAGACATGAAAATGAATTTTATTTGTTTTATCAAGTAATTTATTTCTTTATTTATTTTCCCTCTAATATATTTATTTAGTTATTTTTAGTGTTCATGGTGCCTTAAAATTTTAAGTTTAGTCAACCTGAAATGTGAAGTTGTATTATGTGACAACACTGATATTTAAGTTATCTCAATAATTCAATTAAATCCAGGAAAGTTATTCTAACACTAAGTTTTATAGTGTAATAGCTGTTTGCAATAATCTTTTTTTTTTTTACAAGGCAGTAACCTTAATGCAAAGGTGCCTGAACTTTTAAATACGAATGCCTAAAAACTTGACTGAGGGCTGTGGGATCAAATTAAATGTTGCATTATATTATATTAAAATGTATTACATTGTTAAAAATGTAAATAATTGATCAAAATTTTAAATAACAATTTCTTATTTTTTTTATTATTTTTTAAATCAAAAACATTGAAAATTCAATTAACTTAAATAGAAGAAAAATATAATTTAGAAATAATTTTATCTCTCCTCCTCTTGTGAAATGCTGGTTTGGGCATTTCTGCCTTAAAGGGGCAACTTTGTACCTTGTTTTCCCATTAATGGTTATGTACCTTTTAGGGATAGATAAGGAACATCGTTATGACAGTGAATCTTTCAAAGCCAATCCCTTCTTGACCCTATATGTTGCCTGTCTTGAGATGTTAACCACTGTCTTTTGTGAGGCACAGCTTTCATTAGACATCATTAGACATCTGCGGAGGAACCGTTACAAAAGGAAAAGATGAGACCATTGCTTTTTCATATCCCCCTCAGGAAGGAAACGCTTGAGCTACTTTACTGTAGAGCCACAAGCTGTGCAGCGAGGAGGCAGAATGCACAGCCCAGCCTTTCACAAACAGCTGCTTCTAGTGCCACTAGATGTATTATGGTGGGAAGGGGGTGGAAGCTGCTCCCTGCACTTCTCAATGTGCCAGAAAGTGTTACCAGTTCAGCGTTAATGCATGTGTCGTGTCTTACTTTCCATTACCCGTCTCTTTATCGTTGTATGTATATCAATGAAAAACTGCTGCTGAATTTAAATGAGACATCCTGTTGCTTATTGCTTATGTCTGTTAGTGCACCATGAGGACATTTTATGAAAGGGTAATTTGTGTATTTCCTCCCTTAATTGAAAAAAACTTTTTTCCCCCTAACGACTGAATCATAAGAAAAGGAATAATGATAACACTTTACAATAAGGTTCAATTTGTTAACATCAGTTAATGCTTTAGGTATTATAGGAACTAACAATGGACAACAATTTACGATAATCTATGATAATATTATACTGTAAATACACTATATCATTTTCATGTTTTTTTTTAAATATGCTAAATTAATGTAAATAATAAATAATCTATTACATTGTACTTTGTGTTTTATTACCTTGGCATTAAATTACAGAAAACTGGTAAATGCTACTACATGGCATTTCTAATACAATAGGAATGACAACAGATTTGACATCTTTCTCTCTTTCTCTTGAAATGTTTTTCCTCTTTTGGAAAGTCGTGTAAACATTATTTGTTAATGGGGCAAATGGGAACGCAAAAACTATATTCGTTGTAGTTTTTGTTCACCGCTATATAATTTTACCCATCAAAGATAATGTCCGCTTCTGAAAACCCCAGAAACCGTTTTGCCAAATCTGTGATTTTCCCACAGAATTGGGCTATTTTATACTGTTGCTGCGGGGGGTCTGCGAGTTGAAGCTAAACCCCATTTTCCCCCAGAATCGCAACTGGGCAAATTTGGAGTACCAATTGACCCTTCGCAAAGACCTGCCTTCCCATATTTTCTGTTGCTCCGTCCAACAAGCCATGCCGCTGTCATGCCACACATCATGTTCTCACGCAGTGAAAAATACATCACGGAGCAAAGAGGAAACTGACAGGAGCAGGTTACTTTAGGTATGAAACAAAGTATTTGATATTTGGTCTTTTTTTGAAGAAATTCCAACAATAAATACCATTTTGTGGATCTTTAATGTGTCGTGACAGATCACTGTAGCGCCTTCAAGCGGAACATGAACCGATCGTCTTTTCCTCTTTATTAGTTAAAGCACGAAATAAACATGAAATGAACATCAGAGGGTATTTTATTTTAACAACGGAAAGTACACAACCTTTTTCAAGCTTAAGTCCACAGAACTTAATCTACTCGTCTGTCTTATGGTTTGTCGGACAAAATGTCGCATTTGGTGTTATGATTGGTCAGATCGCCTGTCAATTAAGCCCTCTGCGAAGGGTCAATTGAGCTTATTTTATTAAGAAGACCTGGCAGCCCTGCCTAGAAATGTGAAAAGGGTCCATTTTTCATTTGCTAATTCATGTTCATAAAAACAGTCAGTGACTGACCAAAAGTGACAGCAAAGACTATACTGTAAAAAAAAAAAATTTTCAAATAAATTCTGTTTTAAAAAATAAAGAAATAAATACACATATAAAGAAATAAATACATACATAATAAATTAAGCTGCAATAAAACAGCAAACTATTTTCAGTATTGAAAATAAAATGTTTCTTGAGCACCAAATCGACATATAAGCATGATTTCTGATGGGATCATGTGATACTGAACACTGGAGTAATGATGCTGAAAAATATATTAAAATATATAAAAAATTAATGAAATTAGAAACATTTTTTTTTATGTATATTTCACATTTACTGTTTTTTTTGGTCAAATAAATGCAGCCTTGTTTAGCATAAGAAACTTCTTTCAAAAATATGGCATCAGGACATCAGTCAGTAATAAAATGCTGTAATTGCCACCACCATAGAACTACTAGCATGAGTGATCCCATGACTTGCATTTGCATGTTAGTTGAATTTGACTCTAGATATTTGGCATATGTGCATGCTTGAGGGAAAAGCAACATATGAATAATTCATGGAATAAATATGGTAAGTGCTTTCAAATGGTCCCTAAGCGCTCACCAAATCTACTATACAATACTCCCCTGCTCCTTTCTTTTATACTCACTCGGATGTGTTATGCATGCATGACTGATTCAGTACAACACTGCCATTACTTCATTAATAAACACTGTAAAATTGATAATGCAGCCGTCACGTATGATAAGGCCAAGCTTTAAGAAAGTTCTCTACTGGAGGAAAATCTTTTTTTCCCCCTTTTAACCTGCCAGTAAAACTTGTGACAGACTAAACATGAATGCACCAATGCATTTAGCGGCTTTGCTCGTTATCATGAATAGTGGAACAACTTGATGCCTTTTGTATTTTTCTCAGAGGACACATTTACCTTATTTGAATTGCAACGTCCCTGATTGTATCCACAGAGAGAACTATTTAACATTTATAAATATCTCTAGAATGTCACTGGTTGAATGAGAGCCGAGGCAGTTGCCATGACAAAAGGGCGAGTACATGCTTGGCTTGCATTGTTTTAAAAGACAAATGAAATCAAGGAGTCTTTTCCTTCTTTAGAGCTGCACAGGATGTGAGCCAACAGGGTGTGTGCAAAATGCAAAAATGCAAACCATCAAAACTATTTTCAAAAACAAGCTACAGTATTTTATAACAATGCAGAAAAAGATGTGATAAACAGTTTATTATATTATTTTATTATAATCTGTCATTTCTGTGTAATTAGAAAATGCAACACATTATATATATATATACACACAAACTATATGATCGCAATATATATAAAAACCTGTTTACATGTGTGTTCTACCATACTGAACCATTCAAACGTTTTTGTAGTAAGATTTAAAAAAAATAATAATAATAATAAAACACCAAATAAAATAATTAATACTTTTATTCTGCAAGACTCATTAAATTTATCAAAGTGACAGGTGAAAGGGGAAGTAGAATATTGCAAAAGATTTAAATTTCAGATAAATTATGCACTTTTGAACATTTCAGTTATTTAAAGAGCCCTGAAAAAATAATCATGATTTCCACAAAAATGATAAGCAAAAACTGTTTTCAATATTGATAATAATACATTATTAAATAATTAAGTAACAAAAATAATTGAAGACTGGGGTAATGATGCTGAAAATTCAGCTTTGCATCACAGGAATAATTGCATTTTTTAAAATATTGAAATAGAACAGTGCTATTTTAAATTGTAATAATATTTAACAATACTGCTGTATTTTTTATCAAATAAATGAAGCTTTGGTGATCATAAGAGACTTCTTTCAAAAACATAAAAAAACTTACTGAATCTTATTCATCCCATCCTTTCTTTCTTTCTTTCTTTCTTTCTTTCTTTCTTTCATTCCATGACACTTCTGGGCAGGGTTGCCAGGTTTTGACAAGAAAACCTGCCAAATCGCTACTCAAACTAGCCCAATCGCGTTTTGATGGGGTCCCCAGTTAAAAATCACGTTCCGGGAGGTAAAATCCGCGTTCTATGCAGGGGTTCCCCTTCGAATTTGGCAATCCAGGGGATAAATATCATGTTATTGGAGTCACTTCAACCCGCGGCAACAGTGCTAAAGTAGCCCAATTCCGTGGGAAAGCCACAGACTTGGCAACACTGCTTCTGGTGTAAAAATGGTTGCTTTATAGCACTTCTTAAAGGGATAGTTCACCTTCAGTTGGTCCCCATCGACTTGCATAATGATTTTTTCCATACTTTGGAAGTCAGTGGGGACCAGCAACTGAAGGTGAACTATCCCTTTAAGATGCTTTGCTTACAACTGTGCCGCTTTGAATAAAAGATGTGACTCCTGTCACGACATGACAGACATTTATGTGTGCCCTTCAGTGCATTCTCATCTATCCACATACTTTCAGTGGGTTTGTAATGAATTGAGAGGTGGCACAGCACCCTGTCTCCAAACTGCTATCACAGTCAGGCCTGTGAAAGCACAGTCAGCAGCTTTTCAACTCTAGCTGAATTTATTGGGGGTTTTCAGAGGGAGAGACTCTGAATTGCTAAATATGCTGTTTATTTCCTCCATCGACTATCCATGGTGGCAATTCACTCTGTGCCAGCAGAAAGAACAGAGCCCCTTTAGTGCATTTTATGTGCTCTTGAAAGGAGGTTATGGCAATTTATCTGTCCCTTGCTATAAAATCCATCACACCCATAAAACTGTATCAGTCAGGGAGAGGACAGCATAAATATCAAACTTGCAGTAAGAATAACAGTATAATTTATCTGAACTGTTTGGATTTCTGGCTGTTACAAAGTTTGCCACACACTGGGATAAAAGTATCCTTAAACCACTCTTAAAGGAACCTTTCACCCAAAAATGAAAATTTGCTGAAAATGTACTCACCCTCAGATCATCCAAGATGTACATGTGTTCACTGGAGCAAGCGTTATTATGTATTATGAACTGGTAATTTAGCTAGAAGAAAGGATTTAAAGTTAAAATGCTTTAATGATTGATTGCACTGTCATTCTGACGGCACCCATTCACTGCACAGGATCCATTTGTGAGCATGTGATGTAATGCTAAATTTCTTCAAATCTGTTCCAATGAAGAAACAAACTCATCAGCATCTTGGATGGCCTGAGGGTGAGTAAAATAATTTTATTTTATTTTTATTTGCATAAAATTTTAAATAAAAGAAACTGGATAAAAAATTACATTCACAGACATAAATCATATTTTATTCTCATTAGTAAAGTTTTCATAATTTTAAATAATTTTGGAATTTGGTTTGAGTGGATGTTACACTTTACATTCTATTTATTTATTATTTATTTATTTATTTACTCATTCATTCGTTCGTTCATTCATTCACCTATGGTCTCTTTTGTGCTTTTTTCTGCGTTCCCACGTTTCTTCCTTATGTCCTTCCCATCCAGTAAATTCTCTTGCAATTGTGTAAAAAATGCAATTTTAATGTATTACATTTAAGTACCTGAGCTGCATCACAGCACATCTCTAAAAGTCAGATATACCCTTTTATAGAAATCACAACAAAAAGCATTTTAATTTTTAAAGGTCAAGAAATGACCTATAATTTTGCAGAGATTTAGTTTAGTTATTTTATGTAACCACTGCAATAAACCTCAATAGACTTTTAATAGACATCAGTAATTTGGATTTATATACGCTTATGAATTATTAAGCAGCCTATTGCTTGTGCGGTTTCACTTCTCCTTTTTAAACTCTTAATTACAGGTATAAATAAACAGAAGGAGATTTTTTGTCATTTCCAATGGCAAAATAACTCCATGTATAAAGATTAAGACTTCTGTGTGTAGGCCCTTGTGTGGAGATATTTGATAGCATGTCTGTTTATTTCTAGTTGCCAGCTTTTAAAACGCCTGGGTGGGAAGGTTTAATTAAAGGGATTATTTACCCAGTGAAATTTAAAACTGGGGGTTGATCCAGCACTCGCAGTATGGCAATGCTATTAGAGTGCAGAAGCGCCAACGTTTTTTTTCTACCAGCTTTTCATCTAACTGAAGTCTAATTTCTGAAATCTTTTAATCATAAAGTGCAATTTTAGACGGTCAGCGCTCGGAAATCAAAGCACAAATCATGTTTATGAGAAAGTGCCCAGCTAATGATTGCTAAACCTGTGTCCCTTCTGTGGTCATAATACAGACGTCACATAAATATCTGGATTAGAAAAGTCAGTTTGTGCTGAGAGGGACAGGGCATTTGAACAGTGCTATTGGACCTTAAAACGGCTGTCAATTTAAGGACAATTTAGCTATTGCATGACCATCAGAGATACTTCAAACCAATAGCTTCTGGATATGGATGGTAATTTGTGTGCTGATTTTATAATGTGCAGAATCTGCAGACTTTTTGCATTATCTGCCCTGATTTAAGGGGATTTTCTGTGGATTGGGTTTGAATAAAATGTGTTAAATGAAGCTACTCAATACTAAGTGTTTTAACTGGTGATTTTATGACTTATTAAGCATGAACAATAATGCATAAAACAAGGTTTACATGACAGTTGTTACAAGTTTGTTTAAATTGAATTGTATTGCATTGATCATCTTCTAAAGTACTCATTAATACATAATAAATATATATTGATAATTTAAGGCCTATTAGATATTTAAAAGTAACAGATTTCGAATATAAAGTTGAATAGGTTTAGATATACATTTTATAATAAATAACAAATAATAAAATAGAAATGATAGAAAAATGATTCGGTGTTAAATATTTGTGAGTAGCAAAAGTAAGTGAATCCTTGCTTTCAGTATCCGGTGTGACCCCCTTTTGCAGCAATAACTGCAAGTAACGTTTCTTGTAACTGCTGATCAATCCTGGCCAACATCTTGAAGAGTTAGCCCCTGTACTCCGGCTGCAGAACCACGTCAACTCGTGCTGATGTTTGGTGGTTCCTCTCTGGTTACTTCTTGCTTTAGGTCGTCACAATTTCATTGGATAGGTCCGAATTGCTCACATCGCAAAACATTAACTGTTTCTTCTTTAACCATTGAGTAACCACATTTGTTTGTGCCATGATACACTTCCACAAACATGACCAAACTTTGATAGATCCCTGTTCTTTAAATAAACACCTGATAGTCATCTCACTGATTAAAACACCTCTGAACGATGCACTCTACAATTTCCCGTCAAAGCACTGCTAACCTAAGGTTCACCTACTTTGGCCGCTCACAGATACAGTGGTACGAAGTTTCCACCCCCTTAAATTTTTCAGTCTTTGTTATATTGCAGCCATTTGCTAAAATCATTTAATTTAATTTTTTTTCCTCATTAATGTACACACACCCCCCATATTGACAGGAAAACACAGAATTGTTGACTTTTTGCAGATTTATTAAAAAAGAAAAAAAACTGAAATATCACATGGTCCAAGTATTCCTTGACCCTTTCTGCTGCACTTATGGTTCCTAAGAGCACAGTGGCCTCCAGAATCCTTAAATGGAAGACGTTTGACTACATAAAAACAACCCTTCTAGAGCTGGCCTCCGCCACACTTAGCTATTTGGCGTGTGGGAGAATAGCTTGGCTGATAGAGGTAAGAAGACCCAATATCACTGTTCTGAGTCCTCCAAGGGTAGCCGGATAGGGCGGGCAATAAAAGAAGAGATGCAATCGGGCGATGGGAGAAAGTTGTAGAAAGTCAACCATCACTGCAGCCCTCCACTAGTCGGGGCTTTATGGCAGAGTGGCCGACTGAAGCCTCTCCTCAGTGCAAGTTTGCTAAAACAACACCTGAAGGACTCCAAGATGGTGAAAAATAAGATTCTCTTGTCTGATGAGACCAAGATAGAACTTTTTTTTTAATTCTAAGCGGTATGTGTGGAGAAAACCAGGCACTGCGCATCACCTGTCCAATACAGTCCCAACAGTGAAGTTTGGTGGTGGCAGCATCATGCTGTGGGGTGTTTTTCAGCTGCAGGGACAAGACGACTGGTTGCAACTGAGGGAAAGATGAATGCGGCCAAGTACGGGGATATCCTGGACGAAACCTTCTCCAGAGTGCTCAGGACCTCAAACTGGGCCGAAGGTTTACCTTCCAACAAAACAATGACCCTAAGCACACAGCTAAAATAACGAAGGAGTGTCTTCACAACATCTCTGTGACTGTTCTTGAATGGCCCACCAGAGCCCTGACTTAAACCCAATTGAGCATTTCTGGAGAGACTTAAAAATGGCTGTCAACCAACGTTTACCATCTAACCTGACATAACTGGAGAGGATCTGCAATGAGGAATGGCAGAGGATCCCCAAATCCAGGTGTGAAAAACTTGTTGTTTCTTTCCCAAAAAGACTCATGGCTGTGTTAGATCAAAAGGGTGCTTCTACTTAATACTGAGCAAAGGGTCTGAATACTAGGACCATGTGATATTTCAGTTTTTCTTTTTAATAAATTTGCAAAAATGTCAACATTTCTGTGTTTTTCTGTCAGTATGGGGTGCTGTGTTTACATTAATGATGAAAAAAAATTAACTTAAATGATTTTACAAATGGCTTCCATATAGCAAAGAGTGAAAATTTAAGGGGGTCTGAATACTTCCGTACCCACTGTAATTAATATTGAGATCCTATTCCGGAATACATAATGCCCAAGTAAGGGATATTTTCATCTCATTTGTTTGACTGGGTTCTCTTTGTCAACTTTCAGGACTTGCATGAAAATCTGATGATTTTTTTGGGTTATATTTATGTAGAAATATAGACAATTCTAAAGGGTTCACAAACTTTCAAGCAGCACTGTATATATACACTGAACGTAAATGGATTCATAACATTAAACAAATATATTCAAATATTGCATTCTTCATGTTGATTATAGAATTCATTTGAGTATCCAATTGGGTTGTGGTAAATAAAAAACTTTAGAATGGATATTGAAAATAAATACAGAAACAGAAAAATAAATAAATACATACATACATACATACAATAAATGATTGCTTAACAGGCCTAAATGAAATATGTGTTAGTTTATTGTTGCTGGTGATTTGTTTGTTTGTTTCCAGTGGGAATGTCTGCCAAAAATAATGTTCCTTCCTTTATTAATTAATAACTTCAACAGACCAGAAGAGGGATTTGAAATAGCAAAAACTAATGCCTCATGTCCAATAACTTCAGTTGCAGATTTCATAGAAATAGGAGATTGGTAGGATTATGGGAATATGTGGCACTATGTCTCTCTTTAGACCCCTGCCTTTGCCACACATCAGCTTGAGTTACTAATGTTTGTACTGTGTTTCCCTCTCTCACTTGCAGATGGCGAGTTCACATTTGACTAAATAGCTTTATTTCGACTTACTCAATGGCTAAACTTGTCCGGCCCGTCTTGTGGCATAGAAGTGCACCTGTAGAAGACTGCTTGTCACTTCTTCAACACCTTTCAGTTTTCTTTTGTTTGCTTGCTGAGGGAATCACTAGGCGGAGGCATTCCCATCACATTTAAGCTTGTTTTGCTTGCTTGCACCATTGTGTGGCTTTATTGTTTTTCCCAGAAGTAAAGGTGCAGATTTGGTTCAGAGTCAACAATCCGGTATGCATTACAGGATCTTCCAGGAAAGCATTTAGAGAGCAGTTTGTTCCAGTTTATTGAACCCTTGAATACTTACTACATAACACCTACAGAACTACCGATGCTGTTGAGATTGCTAATGTTTAACGTCATTCTTTCCTCTAAAAGCACGAGACAGCATAACAGTGTTGTGATTTACCCTTGCAGGATATCACAACCCATCACTCCACAGGCAAAAGGCTCTATATTTGAAACCCTCTTGCTGCAGTGTCACTGAAGTTTAAAAGCACATGTTGGCCTCTCTATTGATACCGGGGTAAAAATAGATGGAAGAGGTCTCTCTGGGGTGTGTGTGGGTGTGGGTGTGTGTGTTGGGTGGTTGTTTGAACACAGAACAGATACTGATGTCTTATTAATAGTTTGGACAGCAAAACTGAAAAAAGAAAGTCGCCTGACATTTTCTCAGTCAACATCTGCTAAGCCTACAAATGCCAGTGTGGTATCTTTATAATCAGGATGTTTCCCATGGGAGCTGTTGCTTTTTGGCAGAGGTATTATCATGAATGTTTGAGAGTACAAGGCTGGACCCTGAGGTTATTAGCCTGTTTTCTTTGTATGTTATGTTTGAAATTTTCCTTTCTTGGGATGACTGAAAAGCACTGCTATATTTATACTTCAAGACACCTGAAGAGTTTCTAGAATGGAATGAAGATACAGAAGCTGATCAGTACAGACATACTCAGTCTCATTCACTAATAATTGTTAACAAGTCACATATTTATGTGCAGAGAAAAAAGTTCTCCTGCCAAATTTCCACCAAATTCACAACAGATACATACATAAATTCATTCTGTTAATGAATTTGGATTATTTTGAATGAAGGAGTGCCAGCCCACAACTAGTAGCCCACAATTTGTGTAAAACACACACAAACCAGGTGTTTATATAGTGCTGCAGGAATGCTGAACTTTTGTAGGCCTCAACCTGGAAACAAGTTAACATTTTAAGCACTTCCGGTTCCACTGTCATGTGTTTTTTGGTCAGACTTTATTTTAAGGTCTAGTTCTCACTATTAACCAAGTATTAACTAAAACTTCTAAATTATCTAAGCTAACAGAGTGTGCTAAAAATTTAAAAGATTGGATGACCAATAATTTTCTCTACTTTTAAATTCGGATAAGACAGAGATATTAATTATTAGACCAAAAAAAACAGTACACATAATCTCTTGGATTACAATTTGCAACTAGACAGGTCTTACTTCCTCTACAGTCAAAAATCTGGGTGTTATATTAAATAGCAACTTAAATCATATTTCCCATGTTACAAAAAACAGCATTCTGCCTTCTTAGAAACATTGCCAAGTTACGAAATGTTACCTGTTTGCAGAAAAGCTAGTTCATGCATTCATTACTTCTAGACTGGACTATTGTAATGCATTGTTAGGTGGTTGTCCTGCATCTTCAATACAAAACTACAGGTAGTCCAAAATGCAGCTGCTAGAGTCCTTTCCAGGTCAAGAAAATATGATCATATTACCCCAATTTTACAGTCTCTGCACTGGCTACCTATTAAGTTCCGTATCAGTTACAAAATATTATTACTTGCCTCTAAGGCCCTTAATGGGTTAGCTCCTGAATACCTAACTAGTCTTCTACCACGCTACAATCATCACGCTCCTACGGTCGCAAAATTCTGGGCTTTTGGTAGTACCTAGGATATCAAATTCCACTAAAGGAGGTAGAGCTTTTTTTTTCGCATTTGGCTCCCAAACTCTGAATAGCCTTCCTGATACCGTTCGGGGTTCAGACCCACTCTCTCTGTTTAAATCTAGATTAATTAAAGACACATCTCTTTGGCCAACCATTCAAATAATGCATCTCATAATCTTTTACTGCAGTTATATCTGATCAAATGCACAGTATTATGCTTTAGTTTGGGTTAAAAAAATAAATTTTGCTTGGTTGGGACAGCAGCTACGCTAATTATGTTTTTATTTGTTTCTCTGTTTTTTGCCACAGATGTAACTAGGATTTACACAAGCTTCAATCTGGATCCAGAACACCGCGAAGAGATGATGCCAATCCCTCAGAGGACTTCAGATGATGCCAACCCTGAAACAACAGACAGAACTACCACATTTTGCGATAAGTTTGATTGCATCATATAATAAAATTGCTGTTAATAGTGTTCATCGTCAGTTTAATTACGTCTTTAATTGATTTTTTTTTCCGGACTGCTGGTGCGTTGTTAGAGAACCTGGCCCCGACCCCCGACTGAGCGCTGGTCTCCAGGTTTTTCTTCCATGTCTGTCACGAATGGTTTTGGTTCCTTGCGCTGTCGCCTTTGCTGCTTATTGGGGACACTTGCGATTTGCCACTCTATCGTTGCAGGATTGGCAAGATACGTATGTACTGAGGCTGGATGTTTGACATCACGGGGAAAAAAAAAAAAAAAAAAATGCAATGAACTGTCTTTAAACAGAAAATAGTGTTTACTATTGTCATTTTGCATTATTACACACTATTTTCCTAATTAATGCTGAACAGTTGCTTTGACACAATCTGTATTATTAAAAGCACTATAGAACCAGGTACTTGACTTGACTTACTTAACGTGTGCCTCAATAAACTCCCTAATTACTTGCTATTAATAGTTGTACTGGAGGTTTGTTAAGTTTAAGGTATTGGGGTAGATAAGAATGAGCTAGAAACCGCAGAAGAGGTCTTATAAGTCTATTGCACAGCCGAATATGGTTTACTATGCATGCTAACTAAGGCAACAAGTAAGTGAGAAGTGTACCTTATACTAAGTGTTACGAGTTTTATAAGGCCTATATCTTGTGAAAAATCTTTTACTTGTCTTGAAAAAGGCGGTTTTTAACAAGTGGCTAAATGGGACTACAGAAGTTGTCAGGGACATTAAGGGTACGTTTTCACAACAATTTTGTATTAAAAACAGAAACATTTTTCCTTTACATTTTTTATAGGTTTGTGTACAGACGACCTGGTGCCCCCTCCCACCCCCCCTGTCAAACCTTTGCAAAACTACTAAAACACGACTATTATGCAGCCAGGCCAGAGGGGCGCTGTCAATTTGTAAACAACACTGTGTGCCTGTCACGATAGACGGAACGACATATAATAACGCATATGCATGACGTCCACCTTTTTCGCAACTTCACCTTTTGTAGTTTACCTGGGGTTATAAAGCGGTATTTTTCAAAAACTTGCCATATTTGACCCCGTTTTCAAACTTTTGTGTTTTCAGCCCCAAAACAGCCAATGTCCTAAAAAAGTTTCGCACCAATTCTCATTATTAACTAGTTGCTTATTAGTTTATATTAGACTGTATATTATTTCTTCTTAGTCACATATTAATGCCTTATTCTGCATGACCATACAGCCAAAGTCTAGATCCCTTAACCCGACCCCATACCTAAATTAACAACTACCTTATAACATAATAAACAGCAATTAGATTTACTGAGGGAAAACTCTTAGTTAATAGTGAAATGTGTTCCCTATTTAAAGTGTTACAATTTTCTTAACGACTCGGTTACTCACTACCACCGCCTCGGTTCCCTGAGATAAGAGAACGAGTACTGCGTCGCTAGACACTACAGGAAACCCCTTTTCTCCGATTTACTGAAGCCTAAGCCCAGACGTGGGAACTTCAGCGGGTTCGAAACATAGTCAAACCCAGCAAGGATTAAATCCAGCCTTAGGGAGGGGATATGGTTCCTGGAGCGTTTTGAGCTCAGAGAGACAGTTAAGCAGAAAAGACCTGAGCCTGCAAAGCAGGGATGTCCAGGTTGTAGAACCTGACAAAGGTGGACAGCGAGGACCAGCCGGCCACCGCACAAATTTCTGCAATGGACACACCACTGGACCATGCCCAGGATGAGGCCATGCCTCTCGTGGAATGTGCTCTGACCCCGATGGGGCATTGAAGGCCCAAGGAGGAGTATGCAAGAGCTATTGCGTCAATTATCCAACGAGATAGTCTTTGCTTTATGACCGGAAGCCCCTTGGTGCGGCCACCAAAGCATAAAAAGAGCTGCTCCGACTGCCTAAAGGAGGCGGAGCGGTCAATGTAGATTTTTAATGCCCTGACCGGACAGAGCAGATATAGCTCCTTGTCCTCCTGCAAGGGGGGAGCGCAGAGAGCGTGATTACCTGTGCTCTGAATGGAGTAGAGAACACCTTAGGTACGTAACCATGCCTAGGCTTCAGGACGACCTTGGAGTCGTTAGGCCCGAATTCAAGGCAGGAGGGGCTCACAGAGAGCGCCTGTAAATCTCCAATTCGCTTAACCAATGCCAAAGCAAATAGCAGAGTGGTCTTTAGCGACAGGGGTCGAATATCAGCAAATTGCAGTGATTCAAAGGGGGGGCCTTTGAGCGCCCTCAGAACCATAGACAGATCCCATGTAGGGACCGTAGAAGGGCGAGGGGGGGTTCAATCTCCTAGACTCTTTCAAAAATCGAACAACGAGGTTGTTCCTGCCGACCGGGGGGGGGGATATCCCTCAGGGACAGAAAGCGCTATAACCACCCACATAACCTTAAGTGGAGGGGTGCGACCCTTATTCCAACACTCTTGTGAAGGACAATTCGAACATTGGCACAGTGGATGGATCTTCACATGCGGTTTTACACCACGCTGAAGTGCCGACCATTTGAGGGCAATAGAGGCCCTGGTGGACGACGCTAGTCTGAGAATGGTCTTAAGACACCCTCTGATGTTCATAGCTCCCATCAAGAGGCCTAAGTGTGGTCGGGCCACAACTTGGTTTGGGGTTGCATCATCATTTTTTCCCTGAAGCGGAGTCCCGTCCGGAATGGGCCATGAGCTGCCGGAGCACTGAGCATCCCTGACGGAACCAAGCTGTGGTTTCTCCAGAGCGGCGCACTAGAAGAACCTGTGCCGTTGTTCCCATGATGTCGCTGATGACCTGAGGGATCCGGGCGATCGTGGGGAAAAGCGTAAAGTAAAGGCTGGGCCATCGTGTGCCACGCATACCTATTTCCTTCGAAAAATAGATTGGCAGTGAGAGTGTCTTCTGAGGGCGAAGAGGTCGACCTGCCTTCCCAAAGACTCCCATATCTCCCAATAACCGCTGGGGTGTGAAGCCCTCCACTCGCCAGAGGGGACGTTGCTCCGAGACAACATGTCTGCTCCCCGGTTCAGTTTGCCCGGCACGTGCACTGCTTTCAGAGAGCGCAGGTGGCAATGTGCCCACTCCAGAAGGCTCTTCGCCATCTTGAAGAGGCATGGGGAGGAAAGGCCGTCCTGGCAATTTACGAAGGATACTACCGTCATGTTGTCCGATCGGACTAAGACATGGCATCCCTCTAGATGTGGTAGGAAGGACTGTAAGGCCTGCCATACTGCCAGCATTTCCAGGCAGTTGATGTGCAGCTTTGTCACTTCGCTCGACCACGCGCCAGAGGCTGGTCTGCCGTCGCACAGGGCTACCCAGCCCGTGTTTGACGCATCTGTGACGATTACGTTCCTTTTGTGCATCATTCCCAGGGGTACGCCCTGTTTGAAGGGTCCTTCCAAGGGGCAAGGGCTGCGATGCAGGCTTGATCCACCTTGATACGAAGGCGTCCGTGATGCCAAGCTCGGGATGGAACCAGGGGTTTCAGCCAGTGTTGAAGAGGCTGAATGCGAAGGAGGCCTAACTGCAGTACTGGCAATGCAGAGGCCATAAGGCCCAGCATCCTCTGAAACACTCTGAGAGGAAGGGACGCGCCAATCGTGAAGGCGGTTGTCAGCCGCTGTATAGCCAGGACACGTTCCGGCGAGGCTACAACTCTCATTTGGGTTCAGTTGAAGACAGCCCCCAGAAATGAGATTCGTTGCCTGGGAATCATTGAGCTTTTGGCGTAATTGACCCTGAGCCCCAAGCACTCTATGTGGCTGAGGAGGGAGGATCAGTGGGCTATCAGCTCGGCCTCTGACTGGGCTAAGACAAGCCAATCGTTGAGGTAATTCAGAATGCGGATTCCCATCTGTCTCAGAGGGAAGAGAGGCGCATATATGCATTTCGTAAAAGTGCGTGGGGCCAGAGACAGCTCGAACGGCAGGACCGTATATTGATATGCCACTCCCTCAAAGGCAAATCTCAAAAATCGCCTGTGACGGGGGCTATCTGGACGTGAAGAAGCGTCTTTGCAAACCAGAGAGAAGAAACCAGTCCTCTGGGCCTCTGGGCGATTTAGCGAGAAGATCGTTCCAAAGTGGTATTCTGAATGCCACTTATACTATGGCCGGTTCAAAATCCTGAGCTCGAGGGATGGACCTGAGGCCCGCCATCACTTTTTGGTACGCGAGTGAAGTAGCGGCCTGTAACACCTACTCGCTCTGAGCTGGCGGGACAATTTCTAGGACCCGGTTTGCCAGCAGCACAGCCACCTCGGGACTAAGGAACGCGACGTTCAGTCATTCCCTGACTAAGTTGGGATCACACCGCAGACAGCGGGTTCTCGACGAAATTGGGGTAATACCCTCACATTTTCATAATCCCCCTAACCCCCTATTGACAACCTGTGAGCCCTCCAGGCTCGTACCTGTGGGGCAATGGGTTGACTTGGTTCGGGTGGCCGGTTCGCTGTGAAGGGACCTTCGGGCTTGCCCGTGTGTTGGAAGAGAAATTCGTCTCTTTTGAGTATATTTGTGTTTTATTTTGTCCGCTAATCACGCGGTTTTGACACTTGGGCTGCTAGAACGGGCCCTTTTCATGCAATAACACATTTTTTTTCCCGCCCCCGACTGGACGGGGCGCTGGGACCACGATACGCTGCAGTTGGGGTGGGTCCGGCCACAGCAGCTTTTCCACCTCCCTTCCTTCCCTGATGGATCGGGTGGCTTCGATGCTCATTGTCCAGCACAATCTTGGCCGGGTCCTGGGCTTCAGAAAGGGTGGCGCTTTCAGAGCGCGAGGTGCGCTCCCTGGGCTCAGCCGTGCAGGAGTGTGATTCACAGGAGCTTATTTTTAACATTGCTGTTATCGGGGACCGCCGGCTTGGGGCGACTTGCAGTAGCTGCGGAACTAAAGCTTCGCAGGAAGTGTTGCATGCTTGGGAACGACTTCTGTTCAGCCGTTAAACACTCGACGGACCCTTCCACAGCAGTCCGCAAAGCCAGTGGGCGTGACCTGAGTCAAGAAGGAAGTGGTTTTATCCTCTTTGATTCTGTCATTCAGCCACCAAGTGGCGTTCCACAGCACCACCAGGCTGGCCATCTTCGACCTCCCAATGGCCTGTGCAGTTTGACTTTGTGGCGCGCAGGCCAAATCGGTTGCTGCGCAGCTCTCTGAACGCTGTAGAGTGTTCTGGCCCAGACTCATCCATGGCGCGAAGGAGCTTCGCCTGGATACACTTGGAGCACCGCCATAGAGTGTAACGCAGACACAGCCTGGCCCGCCGAGATGTAAGCACGACCAGCGAGGGCTGAAGTCATTCGGCAGGGCTTCTATGTATGACGTGATACCTTCCATCCGTTGCGCGGGGGCAGAGGTGTGCAGCATCAGCTTATGTCCAATTAGCCGCTTATCGTAGCCCTTCGCAGCGCCGTCCGACCGTTTGTTGAGGCGGTAAGAACATAGAGCGTCAAACTAAACTGAGTAGGTGGTCGCGCCATGACTTCGTCCTCCTCGCGTGAACCTCTGGGAAGAAGGGTGGCATGCGTCATCTGATAGAGTGGGTCGGCTTCGTAGACCGCATGAAACCACTTCTTCTAGTCTGTCTGCAGTGTGCTCTCTGCGAAGACCACTCCCATCCGAGTATCCTCAAAACGGCCTTTTTGATAGGACAAGGATGAGCCGGTGTCCCGTAACCAACACCCTGTCGTTTTGATCGCTCCGCAGATGGCACTGGGGCGTGGGTCAGCAATGTAACCCGACCAATCCTCACTCCGAGTGACATACTTGTCATCATCGGCTCGTCATCCGATCCCACCAAATGAGACCAGTTCACTCTCGATTGCAGCGTGGCGCTGGTCGGGATGGGGAGAACGAGACTGGGAAACTCTCTTTGTGGAGAGGTGAGGCACGGGGCCTTGACCGACGTAGCTCACTCATATCCAGCGCTGTTGATCCCTCTAACCTCAGCTGTTTTTTTTCGCACAGTTTCCTGTGAGGAAGAAAACGGGAGGGCGCGAGGGCCGGTGTCGCTTTCTGAAAAGAAAGCTATCCGCGAGCGCAAAGAGACAGTCACTACTCTTGCTGTCTGGTCGCAGTAGGAGATGACGTCCAGTGAGCGCACGGCTCTGCTGTGGGATTCCCCAGACATCTCACGCATTCCCGTTTGCCCCGTCATCGCGTGGCAGTTGGTGTCCTCACGAATCCACGCAGTGGCGCGACATTTGCAACCAACCGCGAAAATTTGCTCAGAAATGTTTTGGCTCTTTTTGTTACCACAGAAAGGAAAAGCGTCACACAGGGGGAGCCTCTGCAGACGGCTCGGGCAAGCACTGACCGGGTCTGCCTTGAGAGCGACGTGGGAACAGAGTTGTTGCGTTGACGCGGCGCTGTGGCCGTCGAATCTGAACACGGTGAGCAGAGAGCAAGGCCGCGCGACTGAATCTTGTGCTGCCGACGCGGCTGGAATCACTTCATGCGAAGCGTCAAATCTCGTAGAATCAGCGAGAGCGGAGATGTCGTCGCGAGGGAAGAATCCTGATCATTTGCCGACCCCTGCTTATATAAGCCATATGCCACCGCCCAGGTTGTGGCTCGGGCGCGCCTGCTTCACCAAGGCTCGTGCGCTCCGCTGCGCTGTCAGTGTTCAGTTCTGAAACAATGGCAGTGCAAGATGCACCGTGCTGTTATGAACAAAAGGCTTTCGGTAAATCGGAGAAAAGGAGTTTCCCGTAGCGTCTAGTGACGCAGTACGAAGTGAAGTATCGAAAGGGAACAATACTTGTTTATAGGTGATTTTTACATATGTTTCAGCTGGTTCTAATTGCAGCACAACTACATGATCATGTACCAACTTAGATTTTGGCTTCCATTCATGGTCAATGGTAGAATCTGTAGGGAACTTGCAGTATGGTATCTACTAAATGCTGGCATCTGGAGACATCACATATGTTCAGTCTCTAGGTGAAACTCCAGCCCGCTGGCGTGAGTAATTATGTTGCACCACAGGCCAGATTTCCTCTGCACCTAACTGATGGCTGCAAGTATAGCTCCACAATGTGGAGAAATCTAGGCCAGTGTTTCACAACATTTTTTTTTGTCTTATAGCCCCACAAGCCTATCAGTAAGGCTCAAATGAGGTACAATGACACTAAACCATCAATTTGTTCCTTTTATAATTTGTTCCCATTCGTAATGTCATGTACCAGAACAGCGTTATTGCTGCTTCTGTTTGAAAACTACAGTGCCACTTTTCATTATGAAGCACAAGACAGGCCATTTAATTAAATGTAAATTGATTTTAGCTGTGGGAGCCTGTGTTTCATTTGTGCTTACTAGTAAAATATAGGGCTACTGGTGTTGTCATAATATCATGCAGTTTGTGCACCATAAAGCACATTAGTGTAATGAGCAAGCCTCCGTTGCGCATGGAGAAGTCATTAAAGCCTGCTGACTGCCTTCACCATAATGTGTGCTGGCAATGGAGTGCCTAGATATATACTAATGCATTTGGATAACTCAGAGAGAACTAATGCATATGGAAACACTTTTTCTGAATTCGTTTGATATCCCGCAACTTTCTAGCTGTAAAATATTAGATGTGATAAAGTCTGCGTCAATATAAATGTGAAGTTTTCATGAACACAACAAAACCTATTGAAATTATTTTGATAATAATTCATATAGAATTATTGATTATGTCTGAAAAGAAAAGAAAAAAACATCTGTAAAAATACAATATATTATGATAATATGTGTACATGTGTAATATAGTTCCATGAGACCATAACCCATAACAGAAACATGCCAAGTATTTGTATCTCTTTGTTTGTATAAAGGGAGTTTCCATGCATGGAATGAGGAGTGGAAATAATTTCAAGAGAGCAGGAAGTGTGTGTATCTGTTATTTTGGTCACTTGCAGTTCATCATTTTATACATTAATGTTTGCCATTTCCAATCAACTTTTTGTTCCAACCCAAAGGAGTTTCACACAAAAATGTTTTTAATTGTAATAATAGCTCCTTTGGTGCACTACAGAAGTTAATATATTATATAATGTAATTTTTTAACCATACCTTTAGGTACTTTAATTTCTTAGGAGGCAGATTCAAATCAGTTTCAGATGTGCTGGGCTGATTGGATATTGTTCATATAATTTAGCAAGCTGTACAGAGGCATGTTGTTGTTAAATTGTCTAATGATTGTATGTAACCTTTGTCTGGCCTGTTGATAATATAAGTGAAACAGTATTTCCAGAAAAGGCTTTAAATGTCCTTTCTTTCTTAGAATTTTGTGTGCGGATAGTAAAGTTACCCTTTAGATGCTTTATTGCTAGCATTATTGTATGTAAATCATATACAAATGCATAATCCACAATCAAGGCTTTTTTTAAGACTTCCATGAAAACAAGTTCTTTGCTTAATTGCAGTTGATTGGGTTACATCAAATTACTCCTTTTTACGAGAAGTCAGTCCACTTGTTCTCCATCTTGGTAACTGGTAACAATCCATTTTCATGTTTGCATCACATAACCAGCTCCAAATGTTTTTGAGCAAACTCAGTAGCTCACCTAAAAACCTTTTTTAGCGCCACTTATTGGACATTTAATTTCCGAACTGCCATGATACTTACAACAACCAGCGTAATATAATGTTGCCAGATAAACAGTAATCTATTTTGAATAACACTTTTGTGCCACTTACTGGACATTTCACGTTGAATATGTTGCAAAAAGTGCAAGACGCAATGTACTGTAATGTAAACAAGTAGGCAATGACTTCATATTTTAAATATATTTTTAGCTGCTGTATTAAGCGTTTCTTATAATCTCTCCAAAGGATATTTATGCATGGCCCATATAAAAACAGAATTATTGATCAAATAATTTGTAAAATAAGATAATTCCCAACAGAAATTAAAGCAGTATTTATTTTTTTTGTCACATTGTTTCTCAAATTCACATGAAAAATGCACGGGCCATATGGAACATTGTCAGAGAAGTTGCTTGTACTGTGAAGATGGTTTTCCCCTCCCCAGCAAGTCACTTTAATGCATGTTTTGCATCTACTAATGGATGCTAACATGTCACAGTGTTTCTGCATCTAATCTATTTATGTAAATGTATGTTTTTTTTGGATCATATTAAAGGGATAGTTCACCCAAAAATTATGTCCTAAGACACGAAACGATCGGTTTGTGCCAGAAACCGAACAGTATTTATATCATTTTTTACCTCTAATACACCACTATGTCCAACTGTCTTTGGGCGCTCATGGCATCTGGTGCGTGAGGTGTGTATGCGCTCTGGCGTAGTTTACGTTCATGGGTGTGTTGATATCCAGCCGAAGAGCAATCAACCATAACTTCAGGCGAGCAGGCTCAGAAGTTGGGAATACGTGGAAAGTCACCACTCCCGAATGAGTTCGCGCGAGAGAACGTAATCTTTTAGTTTTAAGTCGGTTTGAACAATCCGGATAAGCGCATGTAAGTACCATTTTGATTAGCCGTCGTACCTACAATGTTTGTGCACTGTGTAAACAATGAGTGACGTATACGCGTGAGAGATCACTTCTGGCGCTTGCGTATACTACGCCAGAGCGCGTACACACCTCACGCACCGGATGCCGTGCGCGCGCCTAAAGACAGTTGGACATAGTGCTGTTTTAGAGGTAAAATATGATATAAATACTGTTCGGTTTCTGGCACAAACCGATCGTTTCGTGTCTTAGGACATCAATATGTCGTCACGAGCCGCAGGGTTTAATTTGGATTTGTCTGTGCATTTTTTTTTTACTCTCATAGATTTTGTTACCATTGCCATGCATTATACGACTGACAGACTGCAACAGTTTGAGTTAAAAATCATCATATGTGTTCTACTGAAGAAACAAAGTCACCTACATCTTGGATGCCCTGGGGGTAAGCAGATAAACATCAAATTTTCATTTTTGGGTGAACTATCCCTTTAAGTTCTCAAGCTGTATTTTGAAGCTTTTGTGTCCTATCAGGCTTGAACCCACAGTGGTTGAACAACTTGAGTGAATTGCAACCTGATGTTTCTTCAATGAGGCCCTCAAAAGACACATCTGGCTTGCAAGGAACTTTTCCGTGGTCATCGTCAATGATTTCACAATTGAGAGCATCATCACAATCTCAGAGGTAACATCATCAGCACAAAACTAAATGAATATGCTCTAACTTGGTCCAGTCAAAATTTGATATTAGATAAAAAGCGTGAGCTCTGATGGTCATATCATCCAGTTTGCTGTAAAGACATAATTTAGTGTGAGCGCAGCCTCTTTTAGTTTAGCAGACCTACTGCAGCATCATATTGGATTATTAAAATGAAATTTAGTTTCACCACTATTGCTCCATTCACAATAGAGCTGAAATATTGACCTCATGGGAAACATAAAAGTCCATTTAAGACCAATGCCAAGCATTGATTTCCTCTTTGGATTCTGGAGTCTGAGAGTTGCTCTGTTCAATGTACATCAATTATAAATGATATCAAAAAATTATTGATATATACCATATATATATATATATAACTATCGATATATATATATTAATATATAAATCGTCAAACATTGGGGTGGCATGTTTATATTTTTTCTTTTCAACTTAATTAGAAAGAATTCCATCCACTAAATTTTACTTTTTATTCCATATAAAAGATGTACAAAAATGCCCAAGTGTTTCAAAACTATAAATACATCTCTATCGAGCGACAGCACTTTATATTTCTATTTAGTCTATTTATATGCATTTCCACCATGCATGCTGGTAACCCCATGAATTTTCGGCTGACTCATAGCCTGTGTGTTGAAAGAACACACTGTAAAACAATCTGCATCATTCAAACTCTAAATGTGTCCTTTATCATATTTATACTTTAATACCATATCGGTATCGTGCCCGCTACTGAGCTTCTGTACTTGTACTCTTAAAAGCCCCGATACCAACCCCGATGCCACACAGCATGTGATAAGTGCCATATTCAGACAAAGAAACACTGACAACAGACAGCAGAATGGAGTTATTAGAGATTAAGGATGTCTACTAAGTATATGTATGCAATGAATATAATGTTAAACATTCAGTATTAACGCCTGTATAGCTGATTTGCGCCAGCTGGTAAGCAAATCACGCTGAGTGGATTGAGCGCGAGGCAGCGCCAGTTTGTCGAGTGAATATACCTTTCTCACAGACATCACTGTAAAGTTTGTAGTTCGGTTACGTCCTGATATCATAAAGAATTAAGTAAAACAATGCAGATAAGAGATAGATAGAGAGAGAGGAGATAGAGAAGAGAGAGCGCGCCAAGCGCATGCAATTCTGTTGTGTGATCTTTGATGTTCACTCACTTAGCACACGCATCATTTGGATTAAAACTAAATTGTAAAAATAAGACCATTTATAGGGGCATTCACTATAAACATCATTTATTTTCAACCTTAGGCATACACGACTTTCAGGCGAAAGTGAATCTAGCAGCCTGTGTGAATGCGCTAGCTGTACTACTGTCCTCTCATTCTGCACCAATACAATCTGTCACCGTTGTGCGTGTTTTGCTTGCTTGATGTTTCTGAATTATATTGTGTGATTGAAAAATAAATCGCCGCACATTTCAGATTAAAAACGCGACTTCTATTTCTGAACTATCACAGTTAGGAGATTATAACAGTGGGTTCCTGCATTATTACAGCAAAGCGTGTGATTACAGTACTAAGCCGCTGCAATGGAGCAGCTCTAATGCTATTAAATTAAAGATGTGTCCCCAGAGCCCAAAATGAACAGTGAAAGTAACAAAAACTTGTAAAATACATTTTAATGGCCATGTAATTAAGTGTGAAGTAACTAAAGATATACAGTCAACCAAAATGATTCAAAAAAAAAAAAGAGACCAGATATATTTTTTATCTTGTTTAAATAGTTGGTGCCAGGACAGGATGTTCTGTTTCAAACACAAATAAAGTAACTGTGATAATTCTAAACCACAATTTCTTCATACGGTGGACTACCAGTAAAACTGATACAAAATTGAGACCAAAAATTATTCAGACCGAGTTTGGGGGGGAAAAAATTTGAAGTTCAGGTTTGCATGAAGCTGGATGACAGCATGCGCAGGAGACTATATGCTGTTACTAAAGCTAAGGGTTGCCCGACTAATTATTGATAGTTGTGTAAATACTGTCATGCTAACAGCTGTCTGAATTTTTTTGGTTGATTTTAATCTATTACATACCTTTCTATCAAATTATCTAACATTATCAAGATGAATTTTTTCTGACACAGTGTAACTCTGAGTTCTTTTCATATTTTATTACCATTTTCTAAACTATAGCGAATAAACTGTGATAATGTGAGAAATGTTAAAGGTGTCTGAATAAATTTTGTTTTGACTGTATCTATTTGATAAATGAAGTTAACCAACTAACATTATACATACTCTTTTGGTTTCTGTACCCAATATTTAAACAATTTACAAATGCAATAAAAATATTGGTATCGGTACTTGTATCGGCAAGTACCAAAAAATAAAAGTATCGGTATCGGGTGATTACTGGAAAAAGTTATTGGTATGGTATCGGTTATTCCTGGTATCATATCGGTATCGGCATCCCTTATTATAATTAATAATTTAGTAATTTTGCTATGTGCTTTTGTCATTTTATAGTTTGTTTTAAATATTACTGTACGATAGGTTTAATTAGTTTTTATTTCAGTTTTGTTTTATTTATTTCATCTAATATTTATTTTATTTTAATTCAACTTCAATTTCTAATAGGTTTAGTTTTAGTTAGTGATAATGACCCTGCTTAATAGGCCGACACAGTTGGATTCTGACAAGCCAGTATTAACTATTCATCTTGATTATCTCAGTTGTCTAAACAACACACCCATGCATGCTAAACCATCAGAAAAGTTAGAGAAAGCAGCTCATCATGACTTCATGACTAGCAAACACGTTTGCTATGGTAACCAAACACAGCAGTGTGTCATCAGGCCCTTGTGAAGCAGCTCTCAGTCTGAGTGTGGCGAGCATCGGCCTCTACACTATAACTGCACCTAGCATGAGTCAGAATTTCACACTCTTCTTCCTCAAAACTCTGACCAGAACATTGTGTTAGTACTCTAACCACAGACGCCATTCTGCTGTTCAAAGTCATGAAACTAGAAGTTGTTCAGCAGATGGATCTCAAAGAGACAAATAACATTCATTCAAAAATCTATTTGTGAGGCATATCTGCTGCAGTAATATAATATGAAATGATCACACTTGCCAGCGATTCATCAAAAACAAAAAGCTAGTCCGTAAAAACTTCAGCTGTTGAGTTAAGTAAGCAAGCTGTTAAGCATGATATGTCCGCTTGCAATGAAATAGTCCTAGGCCTGTCTTTATGACAAGTCTTTAAATTCTGTCAGATAATAAACTCATAAACTGTATGTTATGAGATTTTGCACTGTATCACCTATATGGTTCCACTGAGCACATACAAAAAAAATGTCCTTGTTTATTTGTTATTTCGTACCAGTGTCGTGTTATTGTTTTCTTTTTTCTTTTTCTGTGCAGCACCAAACATTGTGTAAATAAAAAACATTCCTTTAAGAAAACAAGCATCTAATGTAGGACCAATGTTTATTTATTCATTTGTTTATATACAAGTGTACAATACCAGTCAAAAGTTTGGAATGAAAATACGATTTTTTTAAATTCTCCACAAACATATTATGTAGCAAAATGTTTTCTTCATTGATAATAATAAGAAATGTTTCTTGAGCACCAAATTAGATATTGATTTTGAAGGATTATATGAAGATCACTGAACATTCGAGTGATGGCTGCTGAAAATTCAACATTTGAAAATATATTTCGAAACAGTTATTTTAAACTGTAATATGTCACTATATTCATTTTTTACTGTAGTCTATTTTGATCAAATATACGCAGACTAAGAGCAAGTTATTTATTTTACAAATATTACATAATCTTTATTATTCCAAACGTTTGAAGGTCGCACAATTTATGATGTACCCTATTTATGCATTAACACATTACAAAAATCGCTAGTAGGCTACGTGTTTTGTTTCAAATGTAAATGAGTGCTATGGGCGTCAAAACCCGGTGTTGTGTTGCTTTTAACGAACCGAATACACCCAAAAAAACTACTGACATAAGTTATTTAAAACATGCAATTTACCTGCCATTCATGTGCTTGTATTATGAATACAGTAGTGAGTAAAGCGTTCAGCTTATGATGCCTGCTGCACAGCGCCTCTACCGTGTCGTGTAGCCTACTGTACGCTCACATATATCAGTCATAATGACCGAGGCGGAGAATCAAGCCTGCGGAGTCGGACCAGAGCGATGGTGACGGAGTACGAGCAAACACTAAAACGACGCGAGCTCGGGCAGTCTCAGAGGGAAAGAAAGATGTTTGGTGTAAAACCCAGCGACGTTTTATTCTCCGTTTCCGCGATAGAGTGCACAGGAGTAACGTTAGAGTTTAGTTCGGCTTCATTCATCGGCGGAGTTTCAATGAAAAGTCTACAACCTGTCACACGGCACAGAGTCCGACTGTAAACAACAGTCAGTGCTACAGATAAATAAAGACACGCTTGATTTAGCGTTTATTCTCCGTTTAAAGTAGTTTCTCGCTGCGTTTCTAGGCTGTTGGATTGCTCAGGATGCAGGTGAAAAAGCAGAGGAGCTCCGAGGACCCTCAGAGGGATGATATGAAGAAAAAGCCCTCATGTTTCTCAAATATTAAGATATTTTTAGTGGCGGAATGTGCTCTGATGTTGGCACAGGGCACAGTGGGCGCATACTTGGTAAGTAAAGCGATGCTTTCCTTTTGTTTTGGATTAGTTTGACACTTCAGGCTCTGGTAATGACTGTCTGTTCTTATTGAACTTGCTGAATTTATTTGGCTCATTTGGTGTACGCTAATCCGTTTCTTTAATTTTAACCTTCCTGTACTGGAGTGCAACGTAGTGCATGCCAAGAAACACGGATGTGACATAGTCTAATAATAATGATCTTCAATCATTCATTCTATAACTTGCCATGCCCTAAGTTCAAAGAAAAAGAAAATAGGCGAAAAGAAGGGAACATCACTGAGTGTTCATGCAATAAAGCAGCTGCCTCAGTAGATAAGCAGAGATTATAGTCAGGCTCTGAGAAATAAGTTGCATGGTAAACTGTGGGCCAGTACATGTCCATTACAGATAACCTTACGTGAGTCATTTTAAATCCACATAATAAAAACACCATTAAGCACCATCACACGAGCAGAAGTAGCCTACTGTTGGAAGTGGACTTTGTATCAGCACTGCTGTAATTCTGCAGCGGGCGATTACAAATCTGCTGATATTCAGATTGTGGGTGTGATATTGCTTTTATTCAACAGCTCTGTGAAAAGTAGGCTAATTGATGTAGAACATTTAGATTTCAGATAACTGTTAGTTTGGATATTTCTTCAACACCAACGAAAAGAGTGCCAAAAGAAGCAACAGCATCGAGCTTTGTGACCAAGCAATGCACTTTACGGAGGTAAACCGGTTGGAAAAGTGTTTGAGTGGAACGGAGCGACAGAGATTTCCTCTGCAATCTGTCCGCTCGAAGTCCACTCCTGGTTTTACATTTCTCGCACTAGTTCACTAATAAGAAAGACCCGCTTCAGCGATAGACTTAAAAATACGGATTCAGAATCCAGGACAGAGCATATATTTAGGATATCTGAGAGATATTTTTTAAGACTACTCTTTAACATTCAAGTCTTTTATGTCAAAAACCGCTCCACATGATGTAGATAATTCACAATACAGACAGCAGTTATTGCTTATATAATATATATATATATATATATATATAGATAATAAAGATTAGCCACACATGAAAAAATAGGGAATAAGAAACATATTTAGAAAAAAATATTAAATATCAGCAGTAAAAAATATATTCAAAACCAGTGTTGCTAAATAATGATGGTTGCTGCTAACAGAACCCAGGACGGGAATAACATATTTAGATATTTTTATGATAACCTCTTTTTTTTTACAGATAGAGCGCATGTTAAGTCTTTATCTTGTCCTTATTTTGGCAAACATGCAAGACTGTCCAAAAACATTCCTCTTATTTTGAATGTAGACTGTTCACAATACAGCACAGCAGATTATTGGCTTTTTAAAAATGTTGCATAAAAAATAATGGTTTTATTAAAATAGCATACTTTAGTCCCTGACAAAACAAGTGGTGCTATTCCGCAAAAAGAATTATGGATGCAGGGCAAGTTATTTATTTTTCATTGGCTCAAGTTAAAAAATATAGATGTGAATCATTACCGTCAATTTTTTAAATCGGATGAATGAAACATGTTTTTCAGTGAAGTGTCCAATATCTAAAAGAAAAATCTCACATTGCTTGCTGTCAGTGAGTTGGAAACCGCTCTATAGCATCTTTGATAAGAAAGAGATTTGTCCAGCCATGTCCTCCATACCCTTGGGATGTCTCTGATGTCTGTACACGCTCAGACCATATTTGGAAAGGAAACAATCATTTGCTCTGTGCCAGAAAGCCTCGATACATCATGGGAACAGTCTCAAAGGGGTACACTTTTTGTGGACTGGATTTGTTCCCAGCTTATGGAAATTCTGATGTTTGGAAACCAAATCAACACAACTTTGCCATTAAAAAAAAGTTTGTGGGACTGGAAGATTCAGAGATTGCCCAGATTTATTTTGACAGATAGTTACAGCGTTAAACTAAACTTATCCTCCCTGGGGTTTTTCCATAGACAAACCAGCCATCAAATTGCTTCAAAATATTTCCAAATATGTCTTATTGAAGCAAACATTTGTGTGAAACGGTAGAAGTCTGTATACTCAGAGTGCTTGTTTAACGTCTGGTCGTTGACTCATTGGGTTATTTATACATAGAACATAATATCAATATTCTCACATGATAATGTTGTGATCAAATCCACGTTTATTTGTTCAAGGTAGAGTTTATCAGCACGCAGGTCATGTAGTAACATATAAGCTAATTTTCCATGTAATTTCCGAATGATTCAATTAGATTATCTCAGAAGCAACTGTAATTGTCCATTTTGAGAAGGAGTCTCTCCACCGTCCTTCAAAGACTAACTCAGTGGCTCGTTTCAGACATCATACTCATTCCTGAGCATTGTGTCAGTTTCCTATGTTTAGCCTCAGCCCTGAGCTTGACTCTGGGCAGTCTGGACTTCCCCCATGTGCTAAGAGAGCCAGTGTCTTTTTTTTAGTCTCCTTAAAAGCACTCACAACTTGTGCACATCTTTGTATAGATTTCAGTATGCATATATTTAAGTACTCTGACTGTGATGCAAAAATGTTGGGGCAGTGTTTGCAAATGTCCTTTGGCAGATGTGTCACGTGACTTATCCAAACAAATATATCTGGTTCATCTAACCTCAACTCTTTACTTTGTGCCTACTTGGTTTGCTTGTACTTAATGCAGTAGGCAGAAACATGTAGATGGCTGTATACTGTGTATTTATGACCACCATATTGCTCCTGGGAGATTATCTGTTTTTCAACGAGATAAAAGCCAATAAGTGATATTAAGCAGAGCTTCAGATGCAGCAGTCTCAAAAGGTCAGTTTAAGTGTGATGTCAAATGATACACTGTAGTCTTTCCATAGTTAATATTCTTCTTTTAGGAACAAAAACACATTAAAAGGCATGAAATGAAAATTCACCTTTTCCATTTTCTAATTGCGTGATGATCATCCATGCATGCATTTCATTTTTACTTTTACCAGACCTTACAGTGACAGATTTCTTGCCAGTGACAAGGTGCTGTAGGCAAACCCACAAGTTAAAGGGGTCATATGATGCGATTTCAATTTTTCCTTTCTCTTTGGAGTGTTACAAGCTCTGGTGCATAAAGAAGATCTGTAAAGTTGCAAAGATTAAAGTCTTAAATCCAAAGAGATGTTCTTTATAAAGGTTAAGAGTCAACCATTCCTACCTAAAACGGCTTGTTCTAACATGTCCCCACATATCTACCTCACTATATGGGAATATTTGCATAACGCCGCACAAATGTTCAAGCAAAGAAAGAAGGCGTAACTTTTATTCTCTCTGTAGTATTGTTGTTGCCGCTGCCGCAATGTTGTGAAGGCGCTGTGTGCTTCGTTGTGAAAGCGAAACTACTTTTTTTTGGTCTTCCAAAAGAGGACGATATGTGCGTCGTCATGCCTAGAGCTGATCTGTGCTGGTCGCTGAGGGAATACATCAACTTAGTGCTGTGGATCGCCGGATCGGCTTTCACAGTGGATGAAGCAGAGTTCAGTCTGGGGTCGTCACATGTGGTTGCTGCTCCTTCGTCGAATCCGCCGGCCGCGCCGTTCTCAACCCCACCGCCTCAGCTCACTCTAGCCCAGCCTCAGCTCACACTAAGCCGGGGCTTCCCCTCACGCTAGATGCTGCCGGTTTTTTTCATTGTGAAAGCAAAACTATTTTGTTTTGTCTTCCAAAAGAGGACACGACTACACATCAGTGGTTAAGTTGTATTTACCCCACGGTTTCCAGAACAGTTTAACCCAAATATTCCGATGTGTGCAGCACATTTTATGGAGGACTGTTTACTAATCCTGGAAGAGTAGACTACAATGCCGGCTGTTCTGACTCACAGTCTGTAAGTACGTTTTCATTTAAAGGATTTGCCACTGACGATTCAAACGCTAGTTTTGATCAGTGTAGAGTAGCACTTGTTGTCATTTCTCCGATCACAAATACAGACAGAGTTTTATGTTTAATGCGGCGCGATGCAACGCAACGTTTAAAAAGACAGTATAAGTCATTATAAGCAGTATTTATGTCCCCACTGGATGCAACGAATGCCTTTTTTATAATGGGTTTTCATGTTTTTGTCTCATTGCTCCGGCCGGGACACGGCATCAACAGTATGGTGAGGGGCGTAACATTTCCGTCACACGCTTGAGGTATTTGGCCAATCACAACGCACTGGATAGCTGGCCAATCACAGCACACCTCGCTTTTCAGACCGATGAGATTTGTAAAAATCGACGCATTTCAAAAAGCCGGGGCATAGAGGAGAAACAATATGTACAGTATGTGGAAAATAATGTGTTGGTTTTTTTTACCTTAAACCACATAACACATTTCATTACACCAAATACACCAAATAATGTTATTTTTATCAACATCATATGACCCCTTTTTAATCGCTCTGGTTCCCTCGACAAAAAAAAAAAAAGAAAAAAGGATTTTTCCACTGGCTTTTGGACTATTGCAGAACATAAGCTCTGTGCTCAACAAAAGTTTATGATTCTTGCACATTTTGTTCATCATGATAATCTTAACAAATAAACACAACTTCTATGAATTTTATAGCCTAAATACAATTGCAAGAAGTCACAAGCGAAACGTAGGCGAGACACTAAATACACCACAGTCCGCGTGACTTCAATATCTGTTTCATACTATTAAAAAAATAATAAATTTTCCCTAAAATTTTGAAATTCAAAGTTTCAAGAGCTGATAATAAACACAACTCTGCTGTAAAAAGTGGACTATAGGGCGTACATGAGATAACTGTTTTGTGTTATATTTAATGTCCTATGTAAAACGTTAGTTTCCAGTCGAGATGCTTGGTCCCACATGCTACATTATATTTATGATAAAGCCGGCTAGAACCGCTTCCCCTAACGGTTCTGTGTGGTCCTGTGCAACGCCCATACCATGTCTTACGTATTTTTTCAGCAAAATTAACTATTATTTATGTAATGAATTATGAGGGACCCCTACTGGCGACATGTTGTCCTTCACCTTTAATTTTGAGGCCATGCCCTTCCCCCCTCAAAGAAACTCTTCTAGTGTGAGAGATATGTTAATGTGTGCACATGTTTGTGTGTAAAAATATCACAAGGCAGTATTACTGATGCAATATATGTCGTAGAATAAAACATGAAAATATACTGAGCACAGACATTATTTCACAGTCTGAATCAGTGGCTTGTTTGACACATCGTACTTATTTTTTGCATTGTGTCAGTTTCTATGTTTAGCCCCAGCCCTGAGCTTTTTAAGTTGTGGAATAAAACATAAATATATATTTAGCTTCTGTCAACCACTGACCTCATTTCAAGCATTTAACCAAAAAACACATTCAAAAAACCTATTGACTTCAGAACGATAGAACTCAAAGTGCTATAATGAAATGCTAGTTTGTTTCCAGGTGATGGCCTACAAAAATAATTCATCTCTGCAGTTCTCTATTCATCTGTATCCACTTTTGAGTGCAACGGCCACATCTCAAAATCCATCAATACCTGATGCATAGATCCAATTCCCCCTTCTACATTTTTCTTTTTAATCTGTTACACTCAGAAAAAATCTGTTGCTACTTGAGTTTCATTGCGACTTTAAATATGCACTTTTTTATGCTTCCGAAAATGAGTGGATATGATTTTAAAGATATTTTTCAAAAGTGCAAGTAATTACTTTAGGGGTGGTTTTTGTGGTTGGTGCAGGATTCAAAATCATTCTCTGCCTGTCAGCAAACAATGGGCTGATACCGTAAATGAGAGCTTCCATTTATCTTCCTGTCACATTGTCTTTTGAAATGTTGTTGTGATGGATGCTGTTAGCAGTTGGAACAGCCAGATATTTCACTGTAATTTATTTATTATCCTTTGAAATTATTGCATTGAATATTCAGCTGTCATGTATTAATACTCTATATTCTTTTAAACAATATTGTTTAAACAAATAGATTGTTTTGACTCTCTCACTTATACAGTTTACTACTGTAAGTTGCTTGAAAGAACATCACTACAGTATAAAATCAATAAAAGAGCTTTATTTTTAAGACCCAGAGGAATTAATCTGTGAAAACAGTAAATCACTGTTTTCTATTGGTCCACCCTCTTTTTACAGAAACCTTTGAAAGTGCATGTACTATGGTTGTTCTGTTTCCTGTCATACTGATAAAGCAATGCTGAGTCTCTATCATGTTGGAAATCAGACACAGATTGCTAGAGGATGCCTGCTAGCACACATGTTCTAGAAACCATTTCACGCTTGAATGATACAGACTGGTTGTTCTGCACTCAGGAATTTGTCATCATCTATTATGTAAGCTCAACTTGACTTAACAATAACATGATAGACTGTTTTGTCTCATTGTTCAATAATTCATAGTATTCCTAATAATATGGTTTCATGCTGAGGGATTAGAAGGTGATGGGTGTGACTATCGACAGAGATTTAGCATTAGCTGACACTGCTGGCATGTTGAATGTGTCTTGGCATTAAGGTGGCAGTCTATGTGCCCCATCACTGTGCCACTGGCACTGATGTATGCAGAGAGATCCAGCTATTCAGTCAACAGGTTTCAGCAGGTTGGCAGAGACTCTGAGGCAGGCAGAAAGTGGAGGCAGATGGGGGATGTGGCCTGTCCCGTCCTTTTGCCATGCTTCCAGAACTAGTAGGCTGGCACATATCTTTGGGCTTGGCAATTGAGCGGAGCCAGTGTGAATAGTACACAAGCACACACACATAGTCATTCAAGAGGAAAAATTAGCTTGACTAGAATTCAAGTTTTTTTTTTCTTATTCTTCACTAATGATTTATACCACCCCGGCTTCTTTAAGCATCAGATTTAGATGCTGAAAGATGCAAGATGTTCTGAAATCTGTTTCTCACTATTCTGGTGCCCTTATTAGTAAAGATTTGACTGGATTCACCAAACTGAAAATGTACTACAAACTATTTATCAATACAACTTTTAGCTATGTAACATTTATTATTATTATTATTATACTTTATTTTTTTGTTCCCTCTTTTTTTCAACAAATACGAACAAGGATACATTCTAAGAAACCCATCCACACACTAACAGACATATACTGTACATACAGTGGTCACCAAATATAACTTATACTACATTAATGAGTATTCAGATTTTGATCAGATTCTGCCATAAAACGTTATGTTAAGTGTTACACATCTGACAGTTTATGGATTAGGAGTCAAAATGATCTAAGGATCCCTTTTATGGGGTTGGGGTGTGGGTGCTTCAAACTCATATAAATGGCGAAACAGAGAGAGAGAGGGAAGGGAGAAAAGAGAAAAAAAAAAAAAAAAAAAAAACACCGATTCAATCTAAATCTTTTCTTTTCTTCTCGACCACCTCCCCCAGTATGATGAGATTTTGGTAGATTGTTGTCTTAAGGAAAGGGTCAGCACTTCCATACTGTAGACATCATGTACAATTTCTTGCCATTCACATAAAGATGGGGGATCTTCCTTAAGCCATTTCCTTGTAATGGCCTTCTTACTGGTTTCTAATAATATATTAAAGAGGTATATATCCTTCTTTGCTATTTTTGAAGAGGACAGTCCCAGGTACATTGTTCTAAAGTCACATTCAAGATTCAATCCCATTATTGCGTTTATCTCTCTATTCAAATCCTGCCAGTAAGTATGAATGATATTACAGTCCCAGAAGATGTGAAAATGGTCAGCCGATACATTTCCGCATTTTCTCCAGCATTCACCAGTTTTTGGATTCCCAGATTGCAAATATTTTATTTTAGGGGTTATGAAAAACCTTATTATATTTTTCTAAGTGAACTCCCTCCATGAATCTGAATTAGTTGTGGTCATCTGGGTTCTCAACATAGATAACCATTCTTCCTCTGTTATACTTATATTGGCTTCCTTTTCCAATTTTTGTTTCACATACATTGTTGAGTGTTTTTTTGATGACGTTAAACAGGAATAATTTCATGATACAAGTTTTTTATTCATCTTTTTTTTTATAAGTATCTACAAATATCTGAACTATCATTGATCCTATATCTTCTGAATCTCTTATATTCTTATTAAAATAATGTCAAACTTGAAGATAACGGAAAAAGTCTTGTTTATCTAAGTTGTATTTATGAGAAAGTTGTTGGAAACTCTCTAGTCCACTCTCGGTAGAAATAAGGCAGAAGGATGTTATACCTTGTAAACTCCATTGCTTAAACCTTAGATCCAGTCATGGTCATGATGTAAGTCATGTTCCACCCATCTTAGTATCCTTCCTTGTCTTTCAATTTTAGGATTCCTTAATTCTTTATACCAAATTTCCAATGGAATCTTTGTCCAACAGTTCAATTTATGTGACTGTGTCTGCTGCAAGTTTCTATCTCCTAGTAACGCTTGAAGGGGTAATTCAAGTTGTGACTGTTCAAAGTCCTTCCACTTTGCACTATATTCATCGTTACACCAGCAAGCCAAGTGTCTTAGCTGTGCTGCCTTATAGTAATCGTCTAATGATGGCAGACCTCTCCCCCCCTTATCCTTAGGAAGTTGTAGAGTGTTAAATCGCACTCTTGGCCGCCCACTCTTCCAAATGAAGCGTGATATTAGTTTTTTCCATTCATCAAATTGCCTTTTTGGTATTTCTATTGGTAAAGCTTGAAAAAGAAAAAGTAATTGTGGCAATATATTCATCTTTATTATCTCTATTCGGTTGTATAGATCTAAAGGTAGGAGAAGCCATCTGTTCAAGTCAATTTTTATGATTTCTGTAATGGGACAATAGTTAACTTTATAGATGTTTGATAGGTCTGCAGGAATTTGAACTTCAAGATATCTGATGGAGGATGTATTCCATTTAAATGTGTATTCATTGCTTATTTTATTACTTGGATTATAATTACACAAGAGAGTCTGGGTTTTATGTATATTTAATTTATATC
Source organism: Sinocyclocheilus anophthalmus (assembly GCA_018155175.1). Classification (NCBI taxonomy): domain Eukaryota; kingdom Metazoa; phylum Chordata; class Actinopteri; order Cypriniformes; family Cyprinidae; genus Sinocyclocheilus; species Sinocyclocheilus anophthalmus. Next base: position 50,396 of record JADLZN010009058.1, read on the forward strand.
CTGAGTATAATCCAAATTTTTCAAGAGAGTACATTACTTTGGGTAAGCTAAGTTCTGGGTATGTAAGAAACAGTAATACATCATCAGCGTATAAACAAATCTTGTGTTCTATATCTTTAACTACCACTCCTCTTATTTCTATATCGTCTCTGAGTAGCTGTGCCAGTGGTTCGATAAACAGCGCAAACAGGGTAGGGCTTAATGGGCACCCTTGTCGGCATCCCCTTTCTAAAATAATATGTTCCGAAATGTCACCATTAATTTTAATTCTTGCTATTGGGTTTGAATATAAAGATTTAAATATTCTAATAGTGTCATTTTCAAATCCAAAACGTAACAAAACTGAGTATAGAAAGTCCCAACTCACTGAGTCAAACGCTTTTTCTGCATCTAGACTAATTAGAAGGGTAGACGTTTTATTCTGAAATATATAATCAATTATGTGTAGGGCTCGCCATATGTTATCATATGTCTGTCTTTGTTTTACGAAACCTGTTTGATCTGTATCTATTAAATCTGGAAGAATATGTTCTAATCGTTTAGCCAGTATAGATGTATAAAGTCTGTAATCAATATTTAGGACTGAAATAGGTCTATACGAATTACATTCTATCGGATCTTTTCCTTCTTTTAGAATCACAGATATTACAGCCTCTTTCCAAGAACTAGGGGGGTCACCTTCCTGTAAGGTGTAATTAAAACATTCATGAATCATTGGCATCAATTGTTCCTTAAATGTTTTATACCACTCAGCAGAAAAACCATCCATTCCTGGTACTTTATTTGTTTTAAGCTTTGATATAGCCTTACTTATTTCTTCTATTGTTATATTTTGAGTTAATATTTTGTTTTGCATTGATCCAATTGATGGTAAATCCAATGTGTGCAGAAATTCTTGTATTCTTGTGGAGTGAATATAATTTTTCTGCGTATATAATTCCTTATAGTACTTTTCAAAAGCCTGTTGTATTTCTTCCAATTTATGACATATCTTTTTAGTTCTGGGATCTCTAATTTTAAATATACTCCTCTCTGCCTGCTGTTTCCTTATTCTCCAAGCCATAAGCTTTTTTGCTTTCGGACCGTTTTCATAAAATCTCTGCTTTATGAATTTCAGTTTTAGTTGTACTTGCTCATTATATATTCTATTAAGCTCTGATTGAACTTCTTTTATCCTTGTCAAAATAGTTGGATCATTTTTCCTACCATAATTATTCTCTAACTCTTTAAGTTTTGTGTTTAAATTCTTTAAATAATTTAGTTTTTCTTTTTTTTTCTGTGATGCCCACATTATGAGTTTACCTCGCATAACAGCCTTAGATGCATCCCATAGGATACAGGGTGACACCTCTCCATTATCATTATAGGTTAAGTAATCAGAGAGTTCCTTTTTAACATATTCTTTACATGCTAAATCATTTAAATGACTGGCATTGAGTCGCCAGAATGTCTTTTTAGGTTTTACTTCCAGAACACTGTGAGGTTACACTCCTGATGGTCTGATATAGCCGTGTTTGCTAAACGATCTGTAATTTATTAGTCGGTATATAATAGAGCATGTGGTGTATGCTATGATATGATAAAAGTTCATCAGCATGCATTGATTAATCCCATGTTGTAGCAAAAAAATGTAAAAATGCGACCAAATCATGTGCTTGTGCGACCAACTGAGAAAGTTAGTCGCAAAAGAGCGACCAGTGGGAAGAATGAGTCTGAAGCCCTGATATACACATACACACATGTGCGTCTAACACTTGCTAGCTTGTTCCAGCTGGATGTCAGGTCACTTGGCTTCATATGATGTGTTTGGTCCAGTCACGCTCTGCTGAGTGTGCAGTTATTTTATGAATGTGCATGAGGTGACTGACCTGATTGATGGAATTGGCTGTACAGGAAGAGAGACTTGTTCCGATTGAAGCCATCAAAAAAGTGACAGGGTCAAAGGGCACTGGAGCCATGGCATAGCCAGCAGCTGCCGTAGTGACCACAAGAGCTATGGACAAAAAGAAAGAGCAAGGTTACAAAATAGCTTATTGATTTAGTTAAAACGGTAACTGCAGTTTCTGCAAAAATGTAATGCCAAAAGTATATTAAAAACAATGAACAAATAAGTAAAAGTGATAAGATAAAAAAAAAAAACACTTTTGGCAGAATTTCATATTAAATACAATGGAGTTTTAACATCTTGTAAAAAAAAAAAATTGCATCAATTCAACAACAACAAAAAAGAAGAGTATGTTATTCACCCTCTAAACTAACAATTAAGAATCAATCTAAGAAGAGTCAGAAGTTAGCTCGATGACATTATGCTATTAGACATCAATAAATGTACTGCTATCATATCACTAAAAGTTGTCAGAAGTATAACTTCCAGCATATTATGCAAGTTAATTATGCAGAACAAATAAGTGGAATGCTTATCACATACAATATTATTCTTTCAGGAAAAGCTAAAGAAAATTTAAAAGGATGAAAACTGTCAAAGTACTTAATGGGCGGAGTAAATAATGATTATTATTTAATCATTAGTCCGTGCTTTTTTTAGATTAAGCATTTCATTTAACTTTCCATGAACTTTATGATCAGCAGTTTAGCTTTGCTTACTGCATAAGTAACTACATATTTCTCAATTATGCAATATTACTTTCATTTATACAAAATGCATAAAACATATACCTGTTAATTTAAGTTTGGAGAGCCGTGCGTAAATCCCTGGTAAATCACTGTATTCAACCTTTAACTCTTTCCATTGCCGGGCCTCCAAGCGGGCTGTTCTGGCTGCTTCTGGTTCAACCGGGTCACATGGTGGCACCACAGTACCTGGTTGAGGTTTTAAGGCTGGTATCTGCTGAACCTGACTGACCACCGAATCATCTCGATCATCCAGCACAGAGGCAACATGCTCCTGCTTGGGTCTCGCTCTCTGGCCGAGACCGCTGCTGCTCTTCACATACTGGGGG
>JADLZN010009058.1:53363-188868 GCA_018155175.1 Sinocyclocheilus anophthalmus
ATTTACTCCAGATATCTGAGCCACTGAAGATGCAGTGGATTACTTTTGTCTGTGAAGGGAATGCGTCCCCCGATCTACCTAAATGCATTTATGTCCGCGCAATTAATTTGTGATCCAGCTTCACCCACAGCAGAAGTGAGTATAAGGTTTTTTTTATGAATCTTTGCAATCGCCTTTCCTAATAACGTGCTAGTTAGCAAGTTTCGCAGCTAAAGTAAACAGTCTCTCAGAGCACGGCTGGTCACTCCACAGAAGAGAGGGGGGGGGGGGGGGGGGGGGGGGGGCGGGGTGAGCCGAGCTCATAGCATTTAAAGCACATGCAAACAGAAGGGTTGATGTCGCCAGAGTGATTTTGCAAGGTAAAAAAGGGCATTGTTTTACACACCATGAGAAACTTTTAACCAAAGTATGTTATAGACTTTCATTAAGACCCTAAAGAATCATATCAACTTGTGGAAAATGGGCATCCGATGACCCCTTTAATATGGAAATAAGAAACTATTTTTTAATGAAATTATAGTCCCAATAACAAACTAATACTGCCTTTTTCAATAACTAATTAATTAACATGTTAAATTGACAACACTGATAGATATTATATTATACTTTACAAGAACGGTTTTCTATTTTCATGTTTTTTTTTATATATTTAATGCCATTTATTTCTGTGATGGCAAAACTGAATTATAGTGCTCATAAAAAAATATTTCTTTTTCTTCCCAATGCTAAAAACAGTTGTGCTGCTGAATTTTTTTATGGAAACCATGATACACATTTTTACATCTTTCTTTAATGAATAGAAAGAACAGCATTTATTTGAAATATAATTTTTTTAATAACAAAACAGTAAGGTCTTAACTGTCATTGTATCACTTTAATTCTTGCTTGCCCCACATCTCTCTCTGAGTAAAAGAGCTAATTTCATTCCGAAAAAGAAAAAGAAATCTTACTGACCCCATGACTGGAGTCCCACCTCTCCTGATGGGATCAACTCCAAAAGGGAAGAGGAGGAATTAAGACAGGAAATTAATATTGGGGGCACGTAAATTAATAGAAGTCAGAAAATTAAAGAGGCAAAGACACACACATACAGACTGGCAAATCAGACACACATTAAACATTTAGTGAAAATCCACAAAATAAGAATATATAAACACATACGTAAAATATTATACTACAGCCGTGAGATTAACAAGCCAAGCCCCCCTCCCCGCAGCCCCATCAGTGTGGTTACCTCATTAAAGCCGAATCAAGGTAAAGGATCAGTCCATCTCGGACCCCAGGGGAGTGGCTTTGATGTTGAGTAGAGCGTGGAGACCTGAAAGAGAGAAAGACAGAGAGACTGTGAGATTTCGCCATGCGGCATGACTAACATGGCAACACCCACGACCGACTTCACACATGAGTTCACACACAGAACAATCATTTACAGGCATGTACAGAGTTATACATCAGTGTGCATGCATTCATGTGCACTGTCATACATGTGTGCATAGCTTTAAAATGCTTTTGCTTATTTGCTACTGACTGCTTACACAAACACACACTCGCATCAATGTATGCATACTGGATGTGAAGAGTTCATTAACGTGCTTATTATAAACATCTGAAATCATTCATCACCAATGTACCAAAGTCATTTCATTTTGACATTTGAACTGCCTGGGATTTGTTTCAGGAGTGAAGTGGTCATTTAGAAGTTAAGGGAGCAAAATGTGTCTCGTTCACAGGCTTTGATGCAGCAGATGTCAGATCTGGTGAACTGCGGTTCATATTTCTCTACCCTCTTTCTCCTGATCCTTGTTCCCTTTATCCAAACTTTGGTGAAAAGAAAAAATATATATACTTAACTTTGGATTTGTCACTTTTTCTTTGTAATGGGCTGGAGGCAAGAAGAATACAAGAAAAATGATTGAGCAAGCAAATTCTCATCTCTCTCTTTGACATACTGTATGTACTGTTGAAAACCAGTATGAACTATAACTATAACCGACTGATATCCTATTATAATGTGATTCGCCTTGATTCTTCTGTTCTCATGCATGCATGTATCTTTGTTTCTTGCAGGATGACCATTCCATGTTCTTCCAGTTTGGACCCTCTATAGAGCAGCAGGCCTCTGTCATGCTTAACATAATGGAGGAATATGACTGGTACATATTCTCCATCGTCACCACCTACTACCCAGGATACCAGGACTTTGTCAATCGGGTGAGTTGTCGCTATTCATTTTTTCTCAATTCGGTTCCATTTTAATTTCAGTTTAACTGTTAATTTAAGCAGGTGTAGAAGTAATACACTATATATCAGGTCAAGTTTTAGGTCTTCATCCAAACCCCAATGTATGTTTATGATTCAAGGTCTGAGCCCCATACATTTTGGCATTTTGCATGCTGGTCTACAATCATATGACACGTGTGCTCACTTTTTCATGAAATTTAGAGCTTTCTTTTATAGGGTTTTCTTTTTATAGATTTATAGGGTTTTGGGTATATCAAGGCCATATTATTAAATGGCCCTGTTATAACTGTCCAAATGCGAAGTTTCAACATTTTTTGATAACTATTGACCTAGAGAGTCTAAAGAGCTGTACTGCAGTGATTTTATTGGTTTTGAGTTTAAAACCTAGGACTAGTTCACAAAAGTAGGTTTTTTAAATAATCTTGAATATTTAATGAACGATTTGATTGACAGCATTAGTCCTAGAGGCAAAGCTGTTCAGTATAAAGAGATCTATCATATGATATGAAGATATAGTGTTTGTGTGAATATATGAACATGTTATACAATTTGAGGTCATTTTCTATACAAATATAGAATTTTTGAGGCCTTTTCAACTGTTATATCGCCACCTACTGTTCGATCTTCATGAAACTTTGCATGCTTGTTAAGTGTCTTTTGACACATGTTTTAAAAAATTTTTCGTAAAGTTTTGAGTTTTCGTTTATGTTTTATAGGCTTTTGGGTATATTTGGCCACACAACCATTTTTAAATGACTCCATTATAGCTAACAAAAGGACAAAATTTAAAAAATGTTTTTGATAATTATTGATCTAGAGAGTCCAGTGAATATTACTGCAGTTGTTTGATCGAGATTGAACAAAAAACCTAGTACTAGTTCGCAAAAGTAGGTTTTTGACATATTTGTGAATATTTATTGAACGATTTGATTGACAGCAATGGTTTTTGAGGCAAAGTTGTGCATAATGAGGAGATCTATCACGTGCTTGAATCCCTAATTATGGATGGTCTACAGATTGGCTACCAAGACCTGCAATGGTCTTCTATCTTATTGCATGTCTTGTATGTGATTAATAATTTCCTAATACCGATACAGTAGCCTAGTTTGCAACATCTGATACGTAACCCATATAAAAAGAGACGATTCAGCCTACTTTGTAAAAGCCATAAGAAAAGAGATACTGTTCGTATTGTCTGTTAAAGATCTCCTAATAAGATCAATTTCCATTTTATCAGTAAATACACTCAGACATTTCTTGATGATCTTGAACATCTTCCTCCAGTGTTAAAGGTCTGATGGTTCAAACCCGCCATCCAAACCCATTTCCCTGATTCATCTCATTCATTACAGCCACTTCCTGGCCAGCCCCCCCATCCTCTCCTAGCAGATTACATGATCTAATCTCACCCCCTATCCAGATGCAGCTCTGATGAATGTCAGCAATGCCCAGCGGTACGTTCTAACAGCCACAGATCATGAGCTCTATTCAGCTCCCACAGACAGGAGTTGTGCAACAAGATGGGATTGCAGCTTTGACCCTGTGAACTTTTTTGAGAGTGGTTTGATTCGAGGTGCATGCTATTGTGTTGGTAGGTTTTGTCTGACTTGAAATCACACTATAAGAAAAGAATAAATGAGCCTGCAGCACTTTACAATAGTGCAGCTGATTTGTGTGTACATGTACTGTTTTTTTTAATGATTGTAATCTGTTGTGCATGTGTGTACATACAATACATATCTTGACCTAATATGCTTAAACTAGTGCCCTAAAAAGTTGCACAATATGACGCAATCATACCCAATAAGAAATAATTTGATGTTTAATTGGTAGTTATTGGCAGGTTTTCTGAATAATTAGATCTCACTATGGATTGGCTACCAAGTAAATCATAACTAAATAACAGACAAAATGTCCTTTTTTATGGTTGTTTAGAATAAAAAAAATTATAAATAAATATATAAATTAACACTAAATTAAAATAAAAATACAGTATATAAAAATAGTAAAAAGGGGGACTGCTATGTCTTAATAATTATAAATAAGTCTAAAATATCACTGTAAGATTATTATTATAATAGCCTGTATTAAATGATAAAAAGCTAGTTTTTATGATAAATGAAATAATAATAATAAAACAATTCAAAAATGTCAGATAAGTATCTCTGTGCTAAAGTTGTTTGACCTTTCCTGAAGAAATACAGAAAAAAATCAATGTCATTCAGTCGGATTCATTGTTGTTTGCTCCACGATTTGCAGCAATTCATGTAATCTGATTCCCCAAGAATAACATAATTTGCGTGCTTGTTGACAATGCATTGAATGGAAAAAATGAGGATGAGAAAATAAGATCAGGAAATTGTTTGTTTATTAGAATAGATGTCCATAGTGACAAATCTGATTGGACACTTGCAATTATCAGCGAGAAATATTCATCATTTATAAGAAGAGACTGCAGAATTTATGTAAAAACTGATATTATTCACTTTATACATTGAACTCGAGTTGACTGTGACTTGCCTTCACAAAGACAATATGGTAAACATGTGGTAATGGCTCTCACTGTGTCCTCAAGCGCCATTTGTAACCAAGGATGCTAATCAAGAATGCTCACACTCTTTGTTCTTCTAGACTTCTTCTAAGTGCTGCCCTCAGCCTTCAGAATAGACACCTACAATGACTATTGTCATATAGAGGTGTGTGATAATTGAATTAGATGCTCCATAGGGTAAAGACTATAGATATAGAGAGGTCATAAAGCTAGACATGCCTCCACATCCTGCTCAGCACAAGGTTTTCAGCTTTGACTAACCTGAGAGGCAGATGGCCTGGAGGGCTTCAGAACAATACAGCCTGATTGGGCGGATCTGCTTAACACACGGCACTTTTCAGAGCACACAGACAGAGGTCTCATCCACTGTGGTGGTCTTTCATCATGTCAGAATGTAGCATCTTGAGATAGACTGTAAGCATAATTCCAGGGCAAGGAGAGAGAAAAGAAGATGCATGAACAAAGGTACTGTGACTGAAATATACTGAAGGGTTTCTGGCGGGGTCATGCGTTGATGGAAGAGATATACGATATGATGTCAAATGTGTTCAAGATTTTATTTATAAAGAGACTTGTGTGTATGCTTGAGCAAATATAAATAGCCACAACTATTTGCTAATGCACACCATCAATTAGAATAGCAGTAACAATAACAATACCCAAAAAGAAAAAAAAGAGAGATTTGCACGAGCTGTATTTTCTATGTATACTATACATCTTTTGTAGATTTTCAGCTAGTCCCAGTACAAATACACTCTAAAATGTGTTGGTTTTTTTACTGCATTATATTTATTTTCCAAACAGTTAGACTTTTGATTGACAAATGTTTACTTATTTGCCCTTATTTGATTTGTAAAATTCACCACATTATTAATATTTTACATTATTAACGTTTAACATAATGTTAACGTTATGTTGTTTCAAACTCTTCCAAACACAGTTATGTTTTTGTGTAACACAAAGCAACATAAAAAAGGTTAATTTTGTCCATATTCAGAAAATTTATGTTATTAAGCTTTATATAGCTATTAAATATTTTAAAAAAAATGTACTTATTTCTTATTATTTTAATTTTATTTTTCAATTTGTATTTATTTCAGTTAGAGTTGTAGCATTTTTTTCCCCAGTTAGTTGCCAGTTCAAGTTTCGTTAGTTTTTTTAATCTACTATTTAGATTTTATTTTATTTCAGCTTCATTTCAATTAACAAAAATGTTTTAATAGTTTTAGTTAATACTATAACAGCCTGCATTAAAACCATTCAAAATGTCTATATTATATACTAAAAACGTAGCAGGTGTGACAAACATATGTGACCCTGGAGCACAAAACCAGCAATAAGTCGCTGGGGTATAATTGTAGCAATAGCCAAAAATACATTGTATGGGTCAAAATGATAGATTTTTATTTTATGCCAAAAACCATTAGGATATTAAAATGAAGATCATGTTCCATTAATATATTTTTATTTAAATTTCCTACTGTAAATATATCAAAACTTAATTGTTGATAAGATCTGCATTGCTAAGGACTTCATTTGGACAACATTAAAAGGTGCTATTCTCAATATTTAGATTTTTTTTGCAACCTCAGATTCCAGATTTCAAATAGTTGTATCTCGGCCAAATATGTTCCTATCCTAACAAACCATACATCATGGAAAGCTTATGACAAAGATTTTGTGGTCCAGGGTCACATATAGTCTGTCAAGATGTGTCACATAAGGTTTGACCTCAATGATGAGGCACAAGAAAACATTTGATGTCATTGATGCCAGACATGATATGTCTTAAAGCATCATATTTGAATTAACACAAATTATTCCTTGAGACTTTCATCGACTCAAAAATAGTCATATGGGTTTAAAAAGGTGGTTCTTTCTTGTGGATCCATCAAACCCATGGTTTCATCACAATTTCACCATCCAATCTGGCACATCAACCGTAACTCTTTCAAAAACAGCCAGAAACCTCTGAGTTATGACTGATGATCAGCAGACTTTCTCAGACCACATTGCTAAAACTGCCCGGTCCTGCAGATTTGCTTTATTCAACATCAAGAAGATCAGGCCCTTTCTTTCGGAATATGCTTCACAACTCCTTGTTCAAGCTCTTGTTCTATCCAGGCTGGACTATTGCAATGCTCTCTTGGCAGGAATGCTCTTCCAGCCAGTTCTATCAAACCTTACCAATTAATCCAGAACGTGGCAGCAAGATAAATTTAATGAGCCGAAAAGAACGCACGTAACACCTCTGTTCATCAATTTACACTGACTACCAGTAGCTGTTCGCATAAAATTCAAAGCATTAATGTTTGCCTACAAAACCACAACTTGCTCTGCACCCCTTTACCTAAATTCAATACTTCAGACTTATGTGCCCTCTAGAAGCTTGCATTCTGCAAGTGAATGCCGCTTTATTGTGCCATCCCAAAGCAGCACAAAATCACTATTACGGACTTTTAAATGAAATGTTCCCTCCTGATGGAATGACCTGCCCAAATCAATCCGAGCATCTTCAAGAATCGGCTAAAAACACAACGGATGCTAAAACAAATGTGAGTAACCAGGGGGGGGGGGCCCCCCCCAGGGTAGTGTAAGAGAGCCCGTAAAGCGGCCATAGGGATCCCTTCAAGATGTGGAACCCATAACTCCTCTGCGCAAACTTGTCTGCACCCCTTTTTAACCAGTCAAAGTAATTTTTTATTATTGTTTACTTGTTGGAAACAGGAGACCGGGCAAAACAAATGCAATGAAAAACACCCCAACTGCTCCCATAAACTGATCATCCCAATAAGCAGCGGGTGCCATGACCTGTCATCACTCTTGCTCACCCATTCATGATTTACACACTCTGTCCCTGTGGGTTTAAAAACTCACACTAATCCTTCAGGGATGGCCGTTTGAACCGCCGTGGAAGCTGCCCAAAGAGAGGGAAGATAAAACCGAAATCCAAGACAGACAGACCCACAAAACTGCGAGCAGAAACAGATGCAGGGAAGCTCCTGTGTTTATAATTGATTTTCAAGGGCAGCGTCTTGTTGTCAGAGTTTGTCTAACAAGCTTTCGCCTGGCGCCCTGGTGCTCGTCAACCACGGGGCGTCAGATGTGCCGGCCCCTCCTTTCTTCACTCGGGATGGCACCATCCAGAAATACCAGGATCGGGCTGTGGAATGAGATTATTTTAAGAGATAGTCTTGAAGTCTCATCTATAGACAAAAAGAGGGAGTGTTAAAGGGATAGTTCATCCAAAAAATAAAAATTTGCATCATTAGTCACCTTCATGTCAATACAAATTTTTATGAATATTTATTTATTTGTTTTTGTGCAAAACATAAAAAAGTATTTGTAATTTATTTATTTATTTTTGTCCATTTTTTGAATGTCAATGGAACCCAAAACTTTTAAGATCCAAAAAAGGACACACACGGTTCATAAGCTCACCAAGGCTACAATTGCTTGATCAAAAACACAGTAAAAAACAGGATATATTATTAATGTTATTAATTGTAAATAATGAGTGATGGCAAAGCTGAATTGTCAGCAGCCGTTACCCAGTGTTCAGTGTCACATGTCCTTCAGAAATCATTATAACAGTTGTGCTGCTTAATATTTTCGTGAAAATTGTGCTACATTTTTTTCCAAGGATTCTTTAATGAAGTTCATAATGCCAACATGTATATGAAACAGAAATCTTTTGTCTTTACAGTCACTTTTAATCAATTTAATGCACCCTTGCTGAATATAGTATTAATTTCTTTAAACATTGTTTGGAATTGACATGACTGGTATAGATTTTGATGCATTCACTCACTCTCAAATCAAAATATTGTTCATATTTAAATTTTGTGTATACATTCTTTGAATAATACTTTGATTTTATTAAAGAGTGATGAACATTCCAGACAAATTTTTAGGGAAACACTTACATATTGTGGAGCCACAGGTATTCCCAGCCCCTACGTCTTTGTCCTATGTGTTTACGTCTGAGCTCATGCTTTCTTTGTGAGACTCAAGGGCTAAGCCAGTAATTGGCCATGGATCATCAATCTTACAAAGCTTCCCAAAAGCTTTTCACCCAAACTAGTGAGAAGACGAATGAAAGTGAGTTGCCAGCAAGCAGGCCCTGGGTGGAGCGATCAAGCAAGTCTGCGGTCTTTGAGAAACCACAATGTCGGTCCTACTGAAGAGTCCATCTGGTTTATGTCACATAACCCGTTCTTTGTGTCAAATGTATATGAGACACTTCATGTCCCTTTGAGGATGCATGGCAAGCAGACAGACAGGCACATTGTTTGCATAGGGCTGGCTGGAACACAGACCTGTCGAGATCATCAAGAGTTCCTCCCTGCTTATATTACACAAATGTCTTTAGTATGGTTTCTGTGCCGTGCATGAAATTGAAAATGTCTTGAGAATTTCCACGTGAAGAAAAATTACTTCAATCCAGTCCGCATTTATGGTTTCCACTTATTGTTTCTGTCTGATTTATTGACTGAGTTAGAGTGTTAGGCAGCGTTGTCTTTCATTTTGCTTTTTTTTGGATTTGGGGCTCTTGTTGGTAAATGAAAAAGAAGGGAATTCATTTGCCGGAAGCCATATTTACAAAGCTGTCAAGCCATTTAGTCCAGCGTGAGGTCAGTCGAACCCTAGCATTTGTTTTCAGACTGTATTGGGTTTGGCTGAACTCTGGATGTCCACGGTTTGGCCTCCTCAGAACGCACAGGAAGACTCACAAATTTGTCAAAACGAGAGGGATGGAGTCGAACGGCTCCTAGAGCAAGTGTGGTTTCTAGGGTCATGACAATGTCTCTGCATTTCTCGTCGATGGAGATACAGTATGGGTTTCCCATCAGTCTGCATATGTTATTTATCGACTTGGGCTCATCCAAGTTAGCCTGTGTGTGTCCATAAGCGAACCCCGGAGCCGCTGCTTTGGGACAGAGACTCAAATCCAGGCCCATGCTAAGTCCAGGTCTTAAAGATGGAAAGGGGAGAAAAACAAACTGTGTCCATTTCTCCTCGGCGTCCAAAAGTAATCAGTGGTGTCATTGTACCTGTAAATCTCCTGTCCGGCAGTGGCTGGAGTCCCAGATGGGAACCCATCCCTCCACGTCGTAAATCACGAAGCATCCTTGCAGAACCGGACTTCAGCTGTATATTTCTCAAAGTGAGGGGCGGGTGGCTGCAGAAATACTGCAGAACTGTGGCCTTCGAAGTCAATTTGCAAAGTGGGCCGCATCATATTCCTGTGCGGAGATAAAAGTACATTTCTCCCTCTTACTCTTTCAATATCGCTCTCGTTCTCCCTCCCTTTTGAAGCAGAGCTGCCTTTCAAAGCACTGAGCACGCTTTCTAGCAGCTCTGCTTCAGAAAACTGTGAAATTTGATTTAAAATAATCCTGTTTATGTTATAGGAAAGCGGCTTCCTCCTGTGCCTCGTCCTGGGAAATGACCTGTTGTTGAGCCTAGGACACATAGAGTGACAGACACGTGAATGGAAACAGAAAGAATATTATGCATATACATATAGTAGACAGGAAAAAATATGCTGCTAGTCATGAATGAAGTTACAGGGAAGGTAAGCACATTGAAAAGCACTCAAACGCAACTCCAAACCTCTCTGACATTTATTGCTGTTTTAAAAACATAAGGCAATTTTCGAATTTCCTATCAATAAAAACAGACAAGAAACAAATTCTTATCTCAGTCTGGCTGACGGAGACATCTGTTTTCATCTCCGTACCTGTATATCTTCCACAGTCGGGCATCTGAAGTACTTTATATTGATTTGGGATGTGAAATTCAACTCGATTGTGTAGATTTTTTTCTTTTTCGCTTAAGAATTTCAATATCAAAAAAGGTCTGTGTGCCAGATTGAAACCAGCACAAGTCATGTGGTGAATAATATCATCTTTCCAAAGTCACTAACATCACATCTTTGCTCTGAAAATACAATGCACGAGCAGAGGTGACCAAATTTTTAACTAAGAAAAGTTTGGGGAAAAAATACAAAAATATGTAAAATCAAATTCACTTATATTCTCTACATTTCAATGCACAAACAGAACAAAAGTGTTAAAACACAAAAATAAATTAGAAATGAAGATATGCTCCGGTGGCATGTTTTTGGCATGTCTTTTGCCATATGGCATGATGGGCCAAATCAAAGATCAAAGAGATATATTCAATATATTACATTTCTGTCATCTTTTACTCACCCTCATGTTGTTCCAAACTCATATTCTGTGGAACACAAAAGCACAGATGTGTGAATAACATCCTCTTTTCAATATAATGAAAGTGAATAAGAACGGAGACTGTCAAGCTCCAAAATGACAAAAAGCACCATAAAAGTAGTTCAAATGACTTGTACTCTATATTCCAAGTCTTCTGAAGTCATTTGATAGCTTTGTATGATGAACAGACCGAAATTCACTTTATAAAATCTGACTTTTTGTGTTCCAAAGAAGCAATGAAATCATACAGTTTTGGAATGGCATGAAGGTTTAGTGAATAATGGCAGAATTGTCATTTTTGTGTAAATTACTTTAATATTTGCCGGTGTGTTAGTGTCACATTGGGACGGTTCATCTCACTGTGCCTGGTGTTTGTAAGATCCTTCAGGCAGTTTGGCTGCTAGACACAATGGACAGGAGGGCCCCAGCAGGACTGTTAATCATCGCACACACTAAACGAACGTACTAATGAGACACCAAGGTCACTGTCTGTCGTGTGTGAGGACTGATTCCCAACAGCTGTGATACATTAAAGACGTGGTGTCTTACACTGATGGTTTGCAGGCATATTAAACAGACCTTTCTGGCTAATATCTCTTGCTATGGCCTATATGTTTAACTGTAACCTTTTTTAATGACACTAGCTTGAAATAACATGGTTTAACCATGCAGTATATGTTTAACTTAGAATAACAGTCCAATCAATCAGACTTTAGAGTTGAGGGCTTGAAACATATTTTTATTGATCACCTTTTCAGATTTTTTTTTTGCTTACGATTATGGATAGTGTTGCTCTAGGACCAACAAACAATCTTCATCAAGGAACATGTTCTACGTGGATAAGTCAGGATAAGTCAGGTTTGATGTGAGAAGATTCAAGCTAGTAATTTGTAAATAAGAAAAATCACAACCAATCTGAACATATTTTATGTAGAATGGAGGGAGATTTTGGACCAATGATATTTTAGTAGGGATGGGGCTACACAGAATAAAGATGCAGAAATGGAAACCAAGCAGCTTAGTTATTGCAGTCCAGGCCAGTTTGGACAAAAACTTGCATGGAAAAGATTTTACTGCTGGTATATAAAGCTTATACCAATATCAAACAACAAAGAAAACATCCCTCTATCCTGTAATATCAACTTTACAAATATCCAAAAAAAAAAAAAAAAATTGCCTGAAATTCCTAAATTGTAATCACAGACAAGGTTCTACCTGAACCGAAAGTAGAACAATTCCCATTTATCAAGAAACCCACCAGCGTTGGTGGTCTACGTTATTTACTGCCCTCGATTTCGTTAGACCTATGCTCATTTTTCCAGTCTCCTTTCACAACCCCCTTCCTGTCTCAAATGTGCCAAAATGACAGAGTGCAATAAAGGAGCACGGTGGCACAGAACGCACCAATCCCATCAGTGCATGACTTTAATTACCAGGCCATCGGTTCGGCATAATGGGGAAAAGGTGGATATGCAAAAGACTAATACTTTATCCAACTTTTTCTCATTTAAACTTCTCTACATTCTTTTCTCCTTCGTTTTGTTCTTCAGCTCATTTCTCTGAAGCATGCCCAATAATTTTCTTTTAACAAAAAACATTTGCATAAGCGAAATTATCTGCACACAGCGTGTCACACAGAAAGAATGAGCTGAGCACAGGAGCACAGGTGGCTGAAATCAGCCTTTATGGCTCACTGTGTTGCCTTCTCACTCTCCCTTTCCATTTCTCCCATGTGCTAACTATCTCTCTCTTCAACTATAATGGATTTCAGTGTGGCAGCATGGTTACTCCCTGGTGTTCATGACTAGAGGACTAAAGCTGGTGTTGCTACAGTCTCTTTGAAGAATGAAAAATGCTGTGGACCAGATTTCATCTATCTAGAAAAGACTCTGGAGTCAATGCCTCTATAAAGACTTGGCTACAGCTACCCATTATATTAAGCTCTAATGTGATGTGCGTCTGTTGCCCATATGTTTGCATGACAAGGTCGGAGATTTGTATACCCAAATATGACATTATAAAACATGTAGGAAATGTTCTGAATCCCTAATTTTTAGGTATTGTTATGTTTTATGTAAATCTTTTGTCTGAGACATCTAGAATTGTTTATTAGCATTAAAAAGTATAACATATTTATATAGTTTTATACTCATTCTACATGCATACACACATACATATAAATAAATATATACATACGTGTGTGTGTGTTTTAATAAAACATTTGAGTGCAAAGAAAAACATATATTATTATATGTATGAATGCTGCATGTATCTGCAAAATCTTTATTCACGTTTTTCAGTTTAAATTTTTTTTAATCTATATTATCATACTATGTATCTATAACAAAAATCATTCTACACTCTAAAAAATGCTGGGTTAAATACAGCCCAGTGCTGGGTAAAATAGGGACAAACCCAGCAATTGGGCTGTTTTGACCCAGCGGTTGGGTTAAATGTTTAACCCAACCTTCTGGGTAACCAACCGGGGGGTGGGTCAAAAAACCAGTTTGCTGGGTTTGTCCCTATTTACGTGATGTGACGTGACATGTGGCCAAGTATGGTGACCCATACTGAGAATTTGTGCTCTGCATTTAACCCATCCAAAGTGCACAAACACAGCAGTGAACACACCCGGAGCAGTGGGCAGACATTATTTTGCTGCGGCGCCCGGGGAGCAGTGGGGTTCCCCCCCCCCCCCCCCCCCTCCCGGTGCCTTGCGCAAGGGCACGCCATCTCCAGTCGTCCGAGGTTCCGAACCGCGCAAGGAAGCAGCAGTCCAAGCGGCTGTACGCGCTAGCACCCTCACCTCGAACACACAATAACAATTCCATGCACCCGCCACCACATTACGACTCAAATCAGTTGTTTTTTTACCCACCTTCAATGTTGTGTGGAGTGTCACCCAATCTTATGGTACCACCCCGACCCATACTATCATGGCCCGAACCTATTTTACCCAGCACTGGGCTGTATTTAACCCAGCATTTTTTAGAGGTTACATAATATCTGTATAAAATTTCAAATATTGATTTTATTTATTTGTTGTAAAATTGTCTAATTTAGAAAAATATTGTTCATTTTCACATTTGAATGAGACTTTAAAAGTCAGATTTTCAGACTTTTGGACCCAATCTTGTCATTTAAATATATACACAACTCCATGTCTCTGTATTTGGTTGATTGGGACAATTTTCTAATGTTTAAAGCACTATTCGTGCTGATATACATTTCCAAACAGTGTCATGCAAACATATGGACAACAGTTGATGAATCAAGCAAATTGTCAAAAATCTATTCACAATCACACTTTGTGATAATCTACAAGTAAACTGTGAAAGAACACTGTCATTTTACCGTCACTTTAAGACGTAAGAACAACAGTCAGAAGTGCCAGCAGCTCTTCTCAATCATCTGCTGGCTGTCCTTTCTCTTAAACGCTCCACTCATTGTGCTTTGGCTCCAGCTGACCTTATTTATAGATAATAAAAACCTTCATTAGGCTGAATTCCAGCACTTGTTATAATAAACACAAGCTGTCAGAAAACTAGCCTTTCACAGGACTCAAACAGCCCATGTGTGGCTACACATTTACTTGTAGGTTAGAGAGAGCGAGAGGTCAAAGGTCAACATTTGAAACTCAACCTGGGAGAACATATATGTCTGTTTGTTCAGAATTAGGTGCTACTTTCTCAAGTGAAGTGAAAAGCTTCCTTATGCCAAGTGTTTATCTACAACTTAAGAATATTAAACAAGCCTGAATAAAACGTGTGAATACAGAAAGTGTAAGAGCTCGGCTATTTGAATGAATAGGTGCCCTTACTTATAAGGCACCTGGCCGTAACCTACCTCGTTCTGGTTGGAATAATCATTATCTTCTGTTAAGGAGGAGCATTTCGAAGGCATTTACATGCTCAAACTAAGTACTTTAGAGTCAAATAAAACAGTATGATGTGAAGAGTCAAAATATTGTTTCATATCCTCAAAAGCCATTTGCCATTGAGGCAGCTTTGCTACGCTGGCCCAGATGTTTCTGGCAGACTTTGATCAGTAGTAAAATCGTTCATCCACAAAAACCATTGCATTCCAAGACTGCGCTGGAACAACAATGATGACACCAAAAGATAGGCATTGAGTGAGAGGGATAATTGTTGGATAAAGCACTTCTGCACTTTGAAGTGATATAGCACATTCTGGCATCGGTAGTAGTCTTGAGGATTGAGGTCAACATTAGCATCTTTCATTCTTTTTCTGTCTTAATCTGGATGCCATCTAGAATCATACTTCTTATTTTCCATCTTAGACCTTTCCAGAGGAACATTTTATCACTCAAATACTGCTCTTGCATTGCTCAGGAGACGTAATGGGGTTCCCAGTTATGTTTCATTTAAGTATCGACTTCATCTCAGATGCATCTCTTAAAATTCTTAAGGAGAGGTAGAAACAGAAATAAATGAGACAATTTTTTGACAGAGACTTTTTCTTTACCAACTAGGTTCTTGGATCCTCCAGCATGTTCATAAAGGATGCTATAAATAGATGTTGCGTTAATTTGATTTAAACAGAAATGGAAACATGCTGTGACCCTAAATGACAAACGGCTGGCAGCTGGGCCTGGTAGACACCTGTGCACTGAAATGTCCTATCCATGTTGTATTTTAATTGTCTGAATAATGTAATGCAATCATTCTTTGTGAGGGTGAAATGTGACATGTTATGAAGCAGTGGTGGCATGAAAAACCCTTGCATGAAATTGATCAAAAGTGGCAGTAAAGACATTTGTAAAAATTCTATTTCAAATAACTGCTGTTTTTTTTTTTTTGACTTTCGATTAATCAAAACAAATGTGAAAAAAAAGTATCTCTGTTTTCAACAAAATATTAAGCAGAACAAGTGTTTTTTTTTTCATTTAACTCTATAAGAAAATAATATAAATGTTTCTTGAGCAGCAAATTAGCATATTAGTATGATTTCTGAAGGAGCTTGTGACACTGAAGACTGGCGTAATGGTGCTGAAAAATTCAGCTTTGCATCACAGAAATAAATTATATTTTAAAATTATATTAAAATAGAAAGCAGTAATTGTATAATATTTCAATATTGTTTTTACTGTATTTTTGGTCAAATAAATGAAGCCTTGGTGAGCATCAGAGGTTCCGTTCACTGTCTTTAAAATCTTGCCTAACTCCAAATATTTTTACAATTTTTTGTGGATGGATTTTGCTTTTAATAACAGAAAATGTTCAAAATGTATTACTCTAAACCTGTTTCCCCCCAAATCTACACCTATGCTACAAAGGCATTGATCTACACTGAAATAAGAATATTCCCATATTAGCAAGGGGCCCTTGAACCAACCAAGTTTTTTAGTTGTCTGTGTGGTCCACATGGACACACACCACTGGTGTGTATGGGAGATCACTCTCCAAGGGCCGCGTCTCTCTCTTCCCAGGGGACAGAGCTCCACGCAAGGCAGAGTCAGAGTAGTTTTGTGCGTGTTTCATGCCTCTGATTCAGCTTCTGCCTGCTGCACAATTTCTATCTGTCATCCGCATGTCTCTGTTTGATTTATCCAGCTCCAGGAATGCTGTTCTTAAGCTACCAAAGTTTGTATTTTTTGCTTTTGCCCTGAGTGATGGTATCAATCATTCCTGGAGACGTACTCACTGACTCAAAGTGACAGAAAAAGCCACAGACATCTTCACACGAGGCTGCATTTTCCAGTTCCTCCAACTGCTGATCGAAATGTAAACATACTGTATGCATTTTTGACAATGCAGTTAGAAATCAGATTGATTAAGTTCTTTTGTACTTCTCCAAGTATTGAAAAAATACTTTCTACTACTCTTCTAATTACCTGAGCCTTTTTAATAGCTTATGTAACCACAATTGGGCCCCTTCTTTACATTGATCCAAGTGAATCTACCGCTCTCCAATCACAGAGCTAATTAAAAGGTTAACGTGATGCTGTTGAAAAGGAAATGGAGAATCTTACATTGCTGTGGTTGAAAATTGTAGCGGAAGCCCTCCACGCCGGCCCCTGAACCCTTCCTTCAAAGACGAGCTGGAATCCTCCAAGTATTGTGCGGGCAGGCTGTCTTCCAAACTGGCTTCCTTCTCCTTAAAAGCTTTTCAAGAGGATGGGAGAATGAATGAATAACATTGATAGCGTGCACTGCTTTTTAAGATGCAGACTGAGAACGTGGCACGGTGCCTAAGCAAACCCTAAAGCGGTATGCCCCATTTCAACGCATCCTGACACAATGCATCATGTAATAGAACGCCTTGTCTGAAGCCTAGAAAACAATAGCTTTCTTTGAGTATTAGCAAGCTCATTGTGGAAGAGCTGTCATTCCCAGTGGCATTGCCATGGCTGAAGGTGTACATTGAGGTGATTCTCTCCTTATGTTGAGACTTTTTATAATGAAACCAGAGACTGCAAGCATCTGGCAGAGAGCTTTGGGTGTTCAAAAAAAAGAGTGCTTTGTGTGACAAGAGTGAATTTTATTTTCAAGGCATTCAGCCGATATCAGAGGAAGACCTAGTTTGTTAGGGCTATGGTAGAGATATTGTGGAGAGTGAGGGTGGATTTCTGTTGACAGCAGCATGTGAGAAACTCATCTGTGGCACTGAAGCACTTCAAATTTAGGGTTCTGACAGCTAGAGTTCCCATGGAAATCCAAGAGAGGCCTCGGGGAAGGCCTGTGTCAGATTCTCCACAGGAGATTCACTGCTTCTTACATCAGTCTCTGGTTCAAAGAGGGCACCTCAACCACTGTCAGAATCAATACCATCTCTGCTACACATTATGTCATTTTTATGAAGACGAACATACTGTATAAACTATTTTTACATCGAAAAAGCTAAATATTAATGTAGATTTAACAATATATTAAGTAACACTATCATCAAAAATGGGATGTCAGTAAGATCTTTGTAAAAGAAATTTAATTATTTTAAAGAAATTAATACTTTTATTCAGCGTAGATGCATTAAATTGATCAAGGATGACAGCAAGCACAGTTATAATGTTACAGAAGACTTCTTTGAATAAATAATGTTCTTTTGAACTTTCTATTCAAAGAATTCTGAAAAAAAAGTTCTGCACAAAATATTAAAGAAATGTTTTCAACATTGATAAGAAATGTTTCTGGAGCACTAAATCAGCGCAAACACACACACACACACACACATACACAGATATATACACACTGTATTCAAATAAAGCAGCTTTAACATAAAAAAATATAAAAAAATCTTACTGACCCCAACCTTAAAAATACAGAGTTAAAAAATTAATCTTTTAAAAACTTTTATATGTTGTTGGTTTGGATGCTGGTATAGTGGTGTCATTTCCTCACCAGGCTGCTAACTATCTAAACCAGCATCACTATCGTGGTCAAACAGTTTCGCTAGAATGAGTTTGCTGTTTAGCAAAATGGGTAATTGGTCAATTCTTCATTTTGAAACGGCATTTGCAATGAATTTTACTTCAATATTTAGCAGTAAAACAGGATATTCAATGAAAAAAAAAAATGCAGGATGAATCTTGATCGACCTGAGTAAAGTGGGTGGTCCATACCAAAGTGGAATCAGGTGGTTGAGGGTCTGCAAAAGACCTGCAAAAGAACAAAAATATGTATTAAAAAACGTATTAATAAAAAAGATATTAATACATTTAGAAAAACCTAAAAACACTCACCTCACCATAAAATTACACATTTTTATCTTCCTATTTTAAAAGAACTCCTCTCGAGGGTCGTTGTTCATTGTTTTCATTAATAATTGTTGCTGGATGGTCAGAGTTTAGGTTGGACTGAAAGACGTGGCTAATGTGCAGATATTGTTCTGCCTGGGTGGGCTTGAACCTCAAGATAATCTCAGCCTCACATCTGCTATAAACAACAACAGGGAATAAACTGAATTGTGGTTAAACTTTGGTTAAACGTCACCATGGAGGACTACTCATTCAGCACAGGTGTCATGTTTAATACCTCTCATATATCAAGAAGTGAGCAGGCAAATAAAATAGAGGAGCGCCATATGGGTTGGCGTGGAGAGGAGGGGGATTTCGGTTTTTAAAAGCCTCTGTTGCTCCTCTATGGGTCTGGACGCCATAAAGTGGATACGATTACTATGGTGCCATACGGTTCTTTGGACACATCAGAAGGTCAGCAGACATTTTTTATTACTATCTGACCTTTGGCCAGAGAAAAATGTCAGCACATGGGTAAAGGAATGAAGACGAGAAGGAATTACATTTTATTCCCCTCATCTCTCTCTCTGTAATTATTCAATCATGCTTAATTGTTTTTGCTCTAGTGTGTGGTCTAGGTGAGAGAGAAACAATAAGCCCTCATTTTTTTGTGAAAGCAAATTGCTTATTCTCCTTCGGTAAACAGAGCTATAGAGATAGAAGACGTCCTCTTGGAGGACATCGGAAGACCACAATGTCTAATAAATCTCAAGACTTGGTAAGCCTGTTCTCCTTGGGCTTGCATGCGAATAATCACAATACACACACATATACACATGTACATATACAGACACACTCTAACTAAATGATTCACAAAACAATAAAGAGATGGACAATATAAAGGAAGCTTTCTGAAACAAACGACGATTGAACAGTGCAGGAAATGCGGTGCAGTTCATTAAAAGGTGATTGATGATTAGCTCGCTGTGTGACATATGCTAAATGGGTGGATGATTATCAGCTGAAAAATTAAACACCTCTTGTCCTTGAAACCGTTAAGCTCTCCTCCCGTGCTTGTCTGTTTAAATCCTCCCTGGCGATAAAGCCGTGTTTATTCTCTCTCATTACAGACCTCAGAGGCTGGGGAACGGACAAAGGAATTCAAGTGCCTCTGAAGTTTCTCATTCAAACACACACACACACACACAGGAGAGAGAGAGAGAGAGAGAGAGAGAGAGAGAGAGAATAGTACAGATTTCAGATTTTGGCTCTCAAAACCTAGGAAGCTGCCTACCTAGACAACATTTTTTGCATGAACACTCAAAACAACCAAAAAACGTATGTGTATACATCAACCTATGTATATAAATCTATAAATTTTGTATTGTAAAGAAAAGAAAAAAAACATATTGCACATCGTTATAATAATATACAGTTAATAAATTCATGACATATACGGTGGGACAAGCCAAAATCACCATTCTAAGGGTGAGACAAAGACATCACTAGCTACTTTTTATGCTAGGTTAATTTTATGTCAAATAGAAGTCTAACATATCTGATTTCAAGTTCTCATTTTTAAGAATATAGGTTTGGTGCCTTTATTCAATCAATCCCAGCATGTTATGCAACAGTAGATATTCCTGTGCACTAATAAACTGATTAGCATTCAACAATGACTTTCACTTTTATTGCTCATAGTATAGGTTGCCTTCCTACAATACACAACATACCTTCATTTACAGTATATTGATGAATCTTTTTGGAATTCTCTCTTTGCAATTTGGAGAAGACTGAATGGCTTTGTTGGTGCTTTTCGTTCTTCCTGTGAAGAGGATGAAAGGATTAATCAGAGTGCCACTTGTCTGTTTAATGTTAATGATTTATTGTCGACTTGCCCTTCAGCTGACTGTAACTGACAGACAGATTTTGACAGGAAATTGCTTTTAGCTGACTGTCTCTCCTGTGTCCTCTCTGCGTCTGACTATCATTTTTCATTCTGTCCCCTCTACAAATGAAAGTGGAAGACAAAGAGAGAAGGAAAAATTATGGAATGAAGGAAGAGAAACAGGAGAGAAATCATCAAGAAAGACCTAATAATATAAACAACCCTCATTTTGAGGTTTGGTGAATCTTAATTATCATCTGGCGGGAAACTGACTGTTGTTTGTTCTTTTAAAAAATATATAAGACTTGCAGTCTTATTTTCATAATGTCACTGGCCTCTCATTTATTTTCAAGCTTGATTCACTATAAAGGAATTATGCTATGCTTTCTAATAAATCAAATCAAGCAAATAAGGGGGCTAAAAATCATGTCCTGAAGTTTGAGTTACAGCATTGATTGCATTCAAACTGTTTTGCTGGAACGAGAGAGAGAGATTGATTGGATCATTTGACATTTTTTTTCAGTCACTGATAATGATCCCAGAGTTGCATTTGCAGCCATAAACAATCCATAACTCTGCCGTTATGAATATGAACCATGCTTTCCATTGGGCTCTTGATATCTTCTCTATTCTCTCTCATTGTACCGTAACACCATGAAATGACAAAATGACCAAATACAAAGCAGCATTGCCACCCAAGACTTATTTAATCACATAGTCACTTATTTAAATCTGACACTTTAAGCTTCAGTTGTTTGAAATAAAAATGGTACTGAGAGGAATGATATCGCATTGGTAATATCAAACAAAAGCACATAACAAATTGACTAAAATTAAACTGAATTAAAATGAAAAGCATAGAAATGAAAACAAAATCTAATTCAAAATATTAATACAAACTATAATAGCATGTAAATAATATTAAAATAACACTGCCCTAGTGATTATCATTTGGTGGTCCACAGGTATATATCACTCACCACAAACATACACTAATTCCCCAGTTTCCTTAATGTTGCAGTGAGAAATGAAAATGATCCAGAAGAGAAATATTTTCACAATGAATTTCATATGATGATCTGATAAGATTCACATTTAGCATAACAAATACTGGCTTCGATATTCTCTTCGGACACATACTGTTACTAATCACAGGGCTGGCTAAGTTCAAAGTACAGTGTTTCAAATTCTTAATCAACGCAACTCTCCCCAGAAACCCTATCAAAACAATGAGTCAGTCATGTTGTGTCTGTCCCTTAAAAATGTTCTCCCCCGAGACCAGTTAGATTGGCGGACACGGTCACAGATACTCCCAATGCCACATTTAATGCTGATCTCAGAAGAACTGGTGTTTTTATGCGGCCCTCCAGTCGTCTTCTCGCAATGGTTACGAGTCATCGTTACGGTGCTCCCCAGGGTTCAGGATTAGGCCCAATTGCAGATTCCTTCTCGATTTCCAAAGTATTAAAACACTAATGTTGCTCCAGCAGAAAAGTAGTTTTTCACAAAGCTGATGGAAATCTGAGAGTAAGTGCAAAGGCTGAAATTGGCAGGCTTCCCTCATGTACATTTCTCTACTCATCTATATTTTGGCCAATGGCTTACATAATGGCTTAACTCACCCGTTTCTGTTTTCAATGCAATATGTTTTGTGCACTGTACGGTTATATGTTTATCGGTCTGATATGGGTGGAGTAGTGTCCATCTGCAGGAAAACTGATGTAATCTTGTGGAATATACGCATGAACGTTACTGTGAATGAGGAATGTCAAACAATGTGAGTGCTGTTTTGACAAAATGAGAGTCACTGAGACATTCCTGAAGGTCATACATCATATCTGTCTAAGATAAACCGAGATATGCTGGATGTCGCAAGTACACTCTTAAAAATTAAGGTCCATTAATGGTAATGATGGTTCCAGAACATCCATTGAAACTTTCCACTGGACAAAGGTTTTTTATAGTGGGAAAAGGCTGTTCTGGTTATTAAAATGCCCTTCATATTAATAAAATGTTTCTTTAGGAACTGCTGACTGGAAGGTTCTTTAGGGAACCAGAAATGGCTCTTCTATGGCATCACTGAAAAAAAAAAAAAAAAACTTTGGCAAAACTTAAAAGAGTGTAGTCAGAAAAAACTGATATATCTTTGCTGCAATATACAGTTTCTCAGAGGTTGCTCTTTCACAGCATACGTTTCTTTAATGTATCAAGTTTTGTTTCAGATGTTTCTCCTAAATTTCAATAGGAAAAACAAAAACAAACAAATGAGACAATTGTTGGCGTATAGAAATAATACAGAGATTGAAATTTGATGTGGATTGCAAAAGAGTATCAAAACCTTTATGAATTTTATCTGTGAAACACAAAGAATGTTTTTGTCCATACGGTAGGGTCCAAAATGACATTGGACACCACTGACTTTGATTGTGGAGACAAACAACACTGAGACATTTTTCAAAATACCACCTTCTTTGCTCTAGAGAAAAAAATAATTCATTTTTGGGTTAACTGTTCCTTTAAGAGTTTGTAGAGAATATCTCCAAAGTTTTTATAGAACCCAAATGTCTTTGAACGTCCTTCTAGAGATTAATCTCCATCTCAGAACATCTGACTACTACTGTTTTTTTTTTTTTTTAAAACAACACTTCTCCGTGCCATTCATGGATGGACTCCTGGTGCGTTCAAAACATCATTACAGCTAATAACCTTCATTTCCTGCAGCAGGATTTGTTATTTATTTGGGTGTTTATTCATAGTTTATTCTATTTTCTCAGGTTTATAATTGGACCTAATTGGACAATTTCTATGATTTTGCTCAGGTGAAAAATGCCTGTCAGTGCACAGCTGGGAATGCAAGCACTCAGATGCAACCTTTGAATGGGTTCACATAAGCAGCCAGCATGTCACTGTTGATGACTGAGAAATTGCTTGTGAAGCTCGAGGAATTTGTGTAAAATATAAGAATCATTTGCTGGAGTTTGGTGTGGCTTGGAGAATTTCCACTTGGCCTGACTACATTGTTGTGAAATGCATTTGACCAAAACGAGCATGCATACTATGAGCTCTGAAGATGAGCGTTATTTAATTACTGTTTGATGAACTGAAACAAAGAACTTTGTGGTGAAACTGGTATTTTTTCACGTTTAGCCCGATGCAAAGGATAAGGGCCTATTTGAGGTCTGCCAGAGGATTCCTGTCTAGTCCAACACAACTATAAAAAAAAAATCTAAAATGAGAAATATTCCAATTTGCATAATATCCATCAAACTTAGTATACAGTGTAAATGATTCCGATATAAATTACAGGATCCTCTACCGTGTAGGAAAGGTATCTTTACTTTGGAAATGTAATAGGTTACAGATTACAACTTATCCTTTTTAAAAAGTAATAAGTAGTGTAACTATTTCAATTACGTTATTAAAGTAATGTAACTGATTACATTAGATTATTTTTTATTACTTTTCTAAATTTCTAACAAATATTTTCAACTGTTAATCATTTTCAAACAGTTAAAGCAGGCAGGGTTAACTTTACAGTAACACTAATTACTGTCAGACTTTCAAAATCCTTCAATAGTCAGTATATTAGGTGTGTAGGGTGTGTGTGTGTGTGTGTTGTACTAAAGGTATAAATGATTAAATTATGAATTAATATAAAACAAATTTAAGTAATTTGTTTTCATTTTGTTACATAGATTTTTGTTTCTTTCCTAAAATGATCCACTTGCACCACACCGCACACACACACACACACTAGAATAGGATTATTTAAGTTATTATTCGCCAAAGAAACAAAAAATTGCAATCACATTAACCCACATAAAATAAATATCTATAAAGAAAGAGACCAAAGAGAGTCCAATTCCTGGTACCATGAACAGCATAGTACAGAACTTAGTACAGGTTCATTTTAAGCACTAGGATAAGCACCTTAGCATCTTAAATGATCATTTATTGAACCATCATACCTTGCATACTAAGTATAAACTTGCAAACTGGGATTCAGCCATAGGTTTGAGAATTGATTTAAAGTTCCACTGCCCTACGTTCTTGAAATATTATCTGATTTTCTTCCTCATAGCTCCACCAATCACTAGATGGCATCAGATGGAACCTACAATGACTCCGGTGCCGGTTTAACACTGGCACAACATGGGTGCGGTTCTCCTGGCACTGACACGTGGCTTAGAGCCTAATAGAGACATCTCAGAGGCTATTAGCACAGATGGCTGTCTGCAAGTGTATGCAAATAAGGTGCACACTGAATCAGGCATCCCCATCAACACCACCTGTCTGCCTCTAAAACACACACACGTCCCTCGTCTTCCCTCAAACCCCAGCCCAAGAACAAGTCTGTACCTCCCTGTTCCTAATCAGCTAGCGCATATTAATTAAAACAAACACATTAATCTTCATTCGCTGCCTTTGAGGAGCACAATACCAGAGGAGATAAGGAGAGAAAGAGAAATTCAGAGAGGAAGGAAGAATCACGTTGTTTTTGAAGATGTGTCCTTGGGAAGATGCGTTAAAGAGGTTGGTGTGGTCAAGGAGGACAGCTCTGGCTTTTGTGTGTGATAGTGCTGGCAAACGTCCCAGCAACAGAGGGGGGTTTAAAATGTCCCCAGTGGGTATTTGCATTTACCTCCAGGAAGAAGGACAGTTGACTGTAGTGCTGGACGGTTTTTAATGCCTGTCACTAACACACACTTACTATTTCCCTTAAAAAATATAGTTTTTGAAAATTGTATTGCTCAGTTATAGCGTATGAGATTTCTAAATGATCATTTGCAAAAAGCATCTGTTTGAAAATGTCAGCTTTGTCTCAGATATTATAATACAGTTATCTAAGTTATATAAGTTATAATACAATTTTCTATCATTTTGGAGAGAAATAAATAAAAAAAATAATCTGAGCTGTCAATAAAACAAAACGACTATTAAATATCTTACATTTTAAGCAATTGTGTACTGTTTCCGTAAATCTTATACCATTTTTTTGTGTGTACAGCTATTAAATGAAGTAAGAAGTTATAGCATGTGTAATGTTAATGAATGACAACTGTTTAATTTGAACATATATAAAAATATATATATATATAGAGGAGAGATGAGAGGAGAGGTGAGGAAGAGAGAGAGAGTCTATATAAATATTCACAAGGAGAGAGCGAGAGTAGGTAACATATTCCCACGACCAAAACCTCAACATGGAATTAGAAATATTGCCTTGGTTGAAGTTAAGCACTAAAATTGCTAAAACTGAAATAAAAAAATTATTTATAGTAGCTAAATAAAAAATAAAACAAAAACAAAATGACAAAAGAGACAACCACCTGAAAATTTTATATTTTACTGGCACAATTACTGTTAATTTCCTCAGAAGAAAAATCTGAGAAGAAACATCAGTAAACATCTCTCTGTAAGATAATACAGAGATCTCATTTGTGATTGTTCTCTCCTACGGTTAAACAAATCTCCGTCTCTCATATGCATAAAGCAATACCACAAGTGACCATTGTTTTCATACCATCATTTAACGGTTGAAAAAAAGCTGTCGGTTATTATAAACAGACACTTGAGTATAGTGTTTAAAGTGCGGTCACCGTACCTTTTACTTTGCAGTAAAATGAGTCTCTGTTTACACCAAAACACATATTATAGAAAAAAAGCACATTGTTACCATATGCTTTTGTAATTTTTGTAAATACTGACCTCTCTGCTGTACTTCAGACTGGCATCTGTGGTAAAGTTCAGAGAGAAGGAATTCTGTTTTGTCCAAAAAGAAATGGCACTGCCTAAAAATAAAGCATATAGAGCCTTTTACTGGTGTTTTGTTTAATTTCCTCCTGTTGTCCTGGGTAGGCCGTCACAATAGAACTTAATTAAGTTTGAGGTGGATGGAATTTGCCGTGTCATCAAAAATAACAGCAATAAAACAAAACGAGCAAAGAGCACAGAATATGTCATTCTTACTCCAGGGCAGATATTTTAATGCACGATTTATATTTTTGCATTTTATAAACATTGGAAAGGCTTCTCAAACTTACGTAATTTAACCAGAAGCATTCCTAGACTGACGTGCCACACCTGTGCTATAAAGTCTGCAATTCAAACCAAAATGCTTGTTTAATCCTCAGAGGGGAATAAGAGATAGTCATCTGGTTTATTAGAGGCTAATTACTCCTTGACCCCAGATTTGCATTATTGACGAGTGCATAAACGCTTTTGTTCTGTATTGCTGTAAACACAATGCCCTGTCATAGAGGAGGCCTGCTAACAGATGGCATCCCTATTCTTTACAATAAAGGGTGACACTTTCTCTCTCCTATTAACCAATTAGAAGGCAGTTATATACCCTAAAATTCAAAATATGAGGGCAAAAAAATGCCCTTGTATTTTTGTCGTATATTTATATCATATAATATTAGTTAAGCAATATCTCACAAGCAAGAGTGCTGTTTTTCTTTGTTTGTTTATGTTCAATTTCACCAATGAATATTGTTCCAAACAAAGCCACAGCTGAACTGTTGTGCATCTCATAGCAACACAGCAGTTTCACTTCTGAATGAATCCACATTTTTAAACGAATTGAGTGAAGAGATCAGATGTGTGAAAACATTAGTCACATTTAAATCTAGACTCAAAACTCATCTGTTTAGCTGTGCATTTATGAAGGGAATTTGCGGTGTCCGAACTGATTGCACTGTATTTTATGTATGTATAATCATTTTCTATTTTTAACTGTCTTAAATTTCGTAATTTTTAAATCATTTTCAAAGTTTTTAAATTCCTTGTTTTAATTCTGTGATTTCTTTTATGTAAAGCACTTTGAATTACCATTGTGTATGAAATGTGCTATATAAATAAACTTGCCTTGCCTTGAGCCAATGATTCAGTGACTCATTCATAAAGAAAGTCATTTGCATTGCTTCTGAATGAATCAGCTGTTTGAACAAATCATTTGAATGGTTGAATGAATGACTGAATGACTCACTCATTAACACAGTGACTTGCTGCCACCTATTGTTGGTTTTAGTTTCATTTCATTTAAAAAAGAAATCATATTTTATTTAATAATCTTTTTCCTATGTTGAATCTAAATTTTTTATAAGCTACTTTTTTTTGTAATTTCTATTAAATGCTTTTCTCATTTAGCACAATAATGACTTCCTTTGGGGAGTAATTTCTCAGCACAAATTGATGTGCGAATAATTTGTGATTAGTTAATCAGCACATTAATTTATGATCTCAAATTATTATCTGCTGACAACTTTATACTGTGTGTTTATATATATATATAGATATATATATAGATATATATATATACAGTGGGGCAGTAACTAAGTACATTTACTTGAGTATTGTACTTAAGTACACTTTTTGAGTAGCTGTACTTTACTTGAGTATTATTTTTCTGGGAACTTATGACTTTAACTTCACTACATTTGAAAGAAATATATTGTACTTTTCACTCCACTATATTTCTATCAAGATCCTCGAAGTAGAAAGTCGTTATTATATAGCAGTTTTGAAAGTCAGTGGGTGATTTTTTTCTTCTTCTCTAAAACGTGACTCTCTTTTTTCAGACAGTTTATCAGTAATCACTCTTGTAGGGCTACATGAAGAGATTTCCCAGCATTTTTTGAACACTGACCAGTTGCAAATGTAATATTTATTTACAACAATTCAATAATAAGAAGTTAATATTGTGGTATATATTAGACACAATATTGTCTGATTTTGCAAAATTGTGTAAACAAAAGTATTACCTATAAAGCCACAGAACAAATGTTGTGCATCTCTTAAAGCACAAAAGGTGTTTGACTTGAAGCAGCACTGCACAGACCATTCTGTGTGTGACGTCAAAGTACAGCGAGAGCGATTAGACAGCATTTTTATAATTTTTGTTTTGATGTCAAATAATTCTTGCTGTTTTGCTTTTTTGTTAAACCAGTGTTGCTGTTGTAAAGTTGTACTGCTACAGTTGTGTTGCTGGGTTTTAAAGCAGGTTCGATTTTGTTTCTTCTTTATCACTCTGTATTTAGAGGATTTCACTGTCCACTGTTCAAATGTGGATGAATGGCTACACATAGATGTGTGCACACACTGTTAGAGCTGTGAGATCACTACCATCCTGCTTTTATGGGGGTGGGTAGGGGTGTTAAATATTTAGGGTTTTTTTTGCCCCAATGAGGTTTTACCATGCTCGAAAAGTGTCTTCCAAAGATAACTACAAGCTAGTCAGGTGTAGCTCGCAGGTGTAATGTATGTAGAAGTTGCTTCAGAAGGACTTGCAAGTCTTATGTTCGACATAACATTTTTACTTTTGGTACTAAGTACTTTTAAAAGCAAGTACTTCTGTACTTTTATTTAAGTAAAAATCTGTCTTTACAACCTTTACTTGTAACGGAGTAATATTTGACCAGCAGTATCTGGACTTTCACTCAAGTAATGGAGTTGAGTACTGTAGCTCTGTAGCTACAGTGGGTACGGAATGTATTCAGACCCCCTTCAATTTTTCAATCTTTGTTATATTGCAGCCATTCGCTAAAATAATTTAAGTTAATTTTTTCCCCCTCATTAATGTACACACAGCACACCATATTGACAAAAAAAACACAGAATTGTTGACATTTTTGCAGTTATTAAAAAAGAAAAATGAAAATCACATGGTCCTAAGTATTCAGACACATTGCTCAGTATTTAGTAGAAGCACACTTTTGATCTAATACATCCATGAGTCTTTTTGGGAAAGATGCAACAAGTTTTTTCACACCTGGATTTGGGGATTCTTTGCCATTCCTCCTTGCAGATCCTCTCCCGTTCTGTCAGGTTGGATGGTAAACATTAGTGGACAGCCATTTTTAGGTCTCTCCAAATTGGGTTTAAGTCAGGGCTCTGGCAGCGCCATTCAAGAACAGTCACAGAGTTGAAGCCACTCCTTCGTTATTTTAGCAGTGTGCTTAGGGTCATTGTCTTGTTGGAAGGTAAACTTCGGCCCAGTCTGAGGTCCTGAGCAACTCTCGCGAGAAGGTTTTCGTTTAGGACTATCCCGGTACTGGCCGCATTAGCTTTCCGGATTGCAACGGTAGTTCTGCTGCAAGATGATGAAAAAGCCCAAGCAGGAGATGCTGCCAACACCATGCTCATGTTGGGACTGTAGTGGACAGATGATGAGCAGTGCCTGGTTTTCTCCATACATAGCGCTTAGAATTAAGGCCAAAAAGTTGTATCTTGGTCTCATCAGACCAGATAATTTTATTTCTCACCATCTTGGAGTCTTTCAGGTGTTTTTTAGCAAACTCCTTGCAGGCTTTCATGTGTCTTGCACTGATGAGAGGCTTCCGTCGGGCCACTCTGCTATAAAGTCCCGACTGGTGGAGGGCTGCAGTGATTTTTGACTTTCTACAACTTTCTCCCATCCGACTGCATCTCTGGAGCTCAGCCACAGTGAACTTTGGGTTCATCTTTACCTCTCTCACCAAGGCTCTTATCCCCCGATAGCTCAGTTTGGCCGGACAGCCAGCTCTAGGAAGGGTTCTGGTCGTCCCAAAGTCTTCCATTTAAGGATTATAGAGGCCACCTTGCTATTAGGACTGAAGTGCGGAAGAAATTTTTTTGTAAACATTGCCAGTCTGTGCCTTGTACAATTCTGTCTCGAGCTCTTCAGGAAAGTTCATTTGACATCATGTTTATATTTGGCTATGACATGCACGTGAGCTGTAGGGTCTAGCTAGACAGGGTGTGTTGTGGCTTTCTAACTCAAGTCAATCAGTCTAATCAAACACAGCTGGGACTGAATGACGTGCTAGAACCATTCAAGGATGATCAGAAGAAATGGGACAGTGTAGCACTGAGTGAACTATAGAGGGTCACCTCAAAGGGTCTGAATCCTTAGGACCATGTGATATTTCATTTTTCTTTTTTTATAAATCTGCAAAAATGTCAACAATTTCTGTGTTTTTCTGTCAATATGGGGTGTTGTGTGTACATTTAATGAGGAAAAAATTAACTTAAATGATTTTAGCAACTGGCTGCAATATAACAAAAAGTGAAAAATATAAGGGGGTCTGAATACATTCCGTACCCACTGTAAATATATATATATATATATATACAAACTACCAAGGAGCCTGTGTTATTTCCATTGCTCCCTTCCTGCGCTTAAGTGCGAACTGTAGCTTCGATTGGACGATTTGCCCTGCTATAGGCCATTGGCTGTGCTAATTAGAAGGGGCCACAGCGCTGTGAACTATTAAACGGCGTGGTCACAAAAGAGCCATGTTACACTTATCTTTTCCTGCACTGGCTGCTGGCTGAGGTCGATCAAGTTCAAAGACCTTGAGCTTGCATATAGAACAGCCAAGGTCAGCACTGCTATACTTCCACTAAACTTACACGATCTACATCCGCCTCCAGAAGTCTGAGAGACGATGTGAGCGACGCTGTGAGTACAAACATAGAGGCAAAATCACTCAGAACATCGTGTTCACCCGTTTCCTGGCTGGTGGAATGATCTTACCCTATCCGGAATGCTGATCCCTGACATTTTACGCGACAGCTGAAAACTCATCTCTTCAACGATACGTGGACTTCATGCTTAAACAAAAAAAACCAGGTTCTTCTTGATTTATTCTTCCCTTTCTAGCTTATACTTATTGAAACCATGCTTAAAGTGCTTAGTCACCCAGCATTCCTGTGTCTGTTGGACTCTTAAAAGATCGTGTACTGTATTCCCAATGTAAGTCACTTTGGATAAAAAGCGTCTGCATTGGATAAATGTAAAGCTAAAATATTCCCACACACACATCAGTCATATATATATATATGCCTGTGGGTGTGTGTGTTGTGTGTGTGTGTGTGGTGTATCTTTCCCCAGTCTAGTCAATAACTTTCAGTTTTGATTCGCAATATCTGGAAAAAACACGTCATATTTCAGCGGTTCTTGCCCACATCAAACTACCGCATTACTGCCCTTAGACTAGCTCATCTTCACCGACACATAAAATCCATGTCATACAGCTATAAGGACAGGGAATGTAATGTTTTGTGCCCAGCGTTCTCCACCCACTAAGGGTAGTCGCTATGCTTAATATACATAATGCCGACAACAGAGGAAACGCACCTCTACTAATGATAATCGCCCCGCCACCCCCCGATTTACTAAAGAGCCGTGCCACCCAGAAGGTTGTAAGGGGCCAAAGCCTGAGGACCGAATCATGAGTGATCCACGGAGGTCATGAAGAGAGGCATATGTGTTGAATGAGAATGAGAGAGCTACATAAAGACTCCGGTGCTTTATGTTCTGCATTATCAGCGTTGTTCAGTCGCGGGTCAGGCTGACCTCCACTCCTATAAAGCTTGCTCTTGTTACTGTTCGAGATCAGGACAATGTTCCTAGGTTGCGGGGGAGAGTGCCTTGAATCACTGAGAATGTTGGGCTCATTTTTAGTCCTGAGCGATCTTTGGATCACGTTTCTTCCCTTCTACTTTTTTTTTTTTTTTTTTTTTTTTCTTTTAAGGCATATTCTGGATTCAGTACAAGCTAAGCTTTTATTGAGCTTTAACATAGCATTTGTGTTGTTGATGATTAAGTTTCCATAGGTTCCCGCCTTTTAAAAGATTATTTTATGTTTCAGTTTTGTTCCGGTTGTCTTTAAATTCTATATACAGTGGGTACGGAAAGTATACAGACACCCTCCCCGTTTTCCTCTTTGTTCTATTGCAGCCATTGGCTAAAATCATTTAAGTTTTTTTTTTTTTTTCATTAATGTACACACAGCACCCCATAGTGACAGAAAAACACAGAATTGTTGAAATTTTTGCAGATTTATAAAAAAAGAAAAATGAAATATCACATGGTCCTAAATATTCAGAACCTTTGCTGTGACACTCATATATTTAACTCAGGTGCTGTCCATTTCTTCTGATCATCCTTGAGATGGTTCTACACCTTCATTTGAGTCCAGCTGTGTTTGATTATACTGATTGGACTTGATTAGGAAAGCCACCCACCTGTCTATATAAGACCTTACAGCTCCCAGTGCATGTCAGAGCAAATGAGAATCATGAGGTCAAAGGAACTGCATGAAGAGCTCAGAGACAGAATTGTGGCAAGGCCCAGATCTGGCCAAGGTTACAAAAAAAAAAAATTCTGCTGCACTTAAGGTTCCTAAGAGCACAGTGGCCTCCATAATCCTTAATGGAAGACGTTTGGGACGACCAGAATTCTTCCTAGAGCTGGCCGTCCGGCCAATTTGAGCTATCGGGGGAGAAGAGCCTTGGTGAGAGAGGTAAAGAAGAACCCAAAGATCAATGTGGCTGAGCTCCAGAGATGCAGTCGGGAGATGGGAGAGATGAAAGTTGTGAAAGTACCATCACTACAGCCACCACAGTCAAGGCTTTATGGCAGAGTGGCATGACGGAAGCCTCTCCTCAGTGCAAGACCCATGAAAGCCCGCATGGAGGACTCCAAGATGGTGAGAAATGATATTCTCTGGTCTGATGAGACCAAGATTGAACTTTTTGGCCTTAATTTAAGCGGTATGTGTGGAGAAAACCAGAAACTGCACATCACCTGTCCAATACAGTCCCAACAATGAAACATGGTGGTGGCAGCATCATGATGTGGGGGTGTTTTTCAGCTGCAGGCACAGTATGACTGGTTGCAATTAAGGGAAAGATGAATGCGGCCAAGTACAGGGATATCATGGACGAAAACCTTCTCCAGAGTGCTCAGGACCTCCGACTGGGCCGAAGGTTTACCTTCCAAAAAGACAATAACCCTAAGCACACAGCTAAAATAACGAAGGCGTGGTCGTCACAACTACTCTGTGACTGTTCTTGAATGGCCCGGCCAGAGCCCTGACTTAAACCCAATGAGCATCTCTGGAGAGACCTAAAAAGGCTGTCCACCAACGTTTACCATCCAAAATGACAGAACTGGAGAGGATCTGCAAGAAGGAATAGCAGAGGATCCCCAAATCCAGGTGTGAAAAAACTTGTTGCATCTTTCCCAAAAAAGACTCATGGCTGTTCTTAGCTCCCCAGGGGTGCTGCTACATAAATATGCAAAGGGTCTGAATACTTAAGTGATATTTGATATTTCAGTTTTTCTTTTTTAAATAAATCTGCAAAACTGTCAACAATTCTGTGTTTTTCTGTAATATGGGGTGCTGCGTGTACATTAATGAGGAAAAAAAATTAACTTAAATGAGTTTAGCAAATGGTTGCAATATAACAAAAAGTGAAAAATTTAAAGGGGTCTGAATAATTTCCATACCCACTGTAATCTATATAGATATATCATATTTTGTTCTGTTATTGTTTAACAAAAGCCAATAAGACATTTTTATGGGGGGGAGGGTTGCCCCAGTAAGACTCCTAAAAAGGAAGTGAATGAGAGGCCAATCCATTAATGTTCACATACTTTAATAAGCCCTAAAACAACAGTAAAACTTACACCAAACATCCCACGTTTTATAGCAAAATGAACTGGGACCCTTCAACCCAAAAAGTTCATAGTTAACCCTTAGTACCATATGTATTGTCTTTGTAACATTAGTTCATAAAAAATGATTGTTCCATTGTTAAGTAGCTCGGTCCATTAAATAATATTAACAGAAAGAACTTTTGATTTTTAATAATGCATTAGTAAATGTTAAAACTAACATTACTAAGATTAATAAATGCTTTAGAAATATTTTTCATTGCTAGTTCATGTTAACTGATGCAATTAAGTAACCTTAACAAATGCCACCTTTATGTATAGTGTTAACAAATTAATGTCCTGAGTGTTTTTATAAAATTGTAAGCCATTGTTAAACCTTTTCAAAATTGTCCACATTTTCTCTCATTGTAAGTGTCTCACTGTAACCTTGATTTTTGCTTCTTTGTTTTAAAAGAAGTAGAACATATCGTTTTTTGGTAATCAGCATTATGCAACAAATCCAGCTGATTAAGAGCTTGACTTTTAACCATTAAAACCGTAACATACAACATTCTATGTGTTACTCAATAACTAAATCACTTTAATGGTGCACTTAGTGAATTTTTTTTTATCTAGTTAATTTCCAACTATAGAAAACTATAATTAAGTTTTTCTTTTCTTTTTTTTAAATCTAGTATATAAATTGGTTTTAGTGTAATCATTGGTCAAACGTGCTATATGAGTACAAACCCTGGCATTTGACAACAACAGCTTTTGACATTGTAACCAGGAATCGAATATAGTAGAGAATGGACCAGCTGTCAAAGACTCTGAACTCAGACTGTACATCTACCCAGAATCCCACAGGTGCAAGTTCACTGTGGTGTGCCTGCCATCTAAAACTCTCCGCCAAAGCCACAGCTGCGTCAACATGTCACAAGTACGCAGCACCCAGGTGTAGAGATCTCTCTGCTGCAGAGCTACGGACAGAGAGGAGCGCTTCAGAGCTCCAGCCTGAGGAATGTGGAGTCATATTCAGCCCAAGAGGTCATGGAGACAGACTGCTTTAAATTCAACTTCGGTCCTAATCACAGTCGTCATTATTTGTCTCTAAAATCAGCTCACCTGGTGTGCCAAGTGCAAATTGTTGCTTGATTGAGGCCTAAGCAGCGGCGCGCAAAAAAACAATGTTATTCTTCCCGTTCCCAAGAGACCTCAATCAATCGGCGTCCACTTAAGTCAGAAATAACAGTCATCAAATTTGCCGATCTCAGAGCTTTACATGTAAGACCTGATGGTCATACTCAGCTCAAAAGTCTGCGAAAGACATTAAATCAAGAGTTAAATTAAGACAAGCGAATGCCAGAACACAACTCACGTAAAAAGTATTTCAAGATGAAGGTATTACACAGAAAAAAAAATACTTTCCATAGCAAATGGCATCATATGTGATGTTTAGCAGCCTCCCAGTGCATAATTAGCATGTTAATCTCCACCAGTCACGTCATTTACTGCAAAACACCTAACTAAGCAACAACATAGACCTGATTTGATATCTTAGGCCTGTGCACATCATTCGCTAAGGCTAAAAGCAGTTTCTTGGCATTGTGAATTGGACTGAAGGGCTGCCTTTCCTCATTACTCTATCTGTAAGGCTTCTAATGACATGACAAAGACCCAGAACAAAAAGAGCTGTGAGGCTTCATTCATTGAGGTCTGAAGACAAACACTCTGGGCAGAATGACTGCATTGGCCTAATTTCTCTCAAATGTCTCTTAGAGGCAAATTGACTTTGTCGTACTGTCTATCCGAGGTGTTCCTCGCATTTGTCACGAACAGCATATTGCCAGATGCGTATTCATAATGAATGTTTGTGCATATGAGTGTGTTTATGACAAGTAAAAGATTAATGGCCACAAGAAAATAAGCAAATTTCAGTTGAATGTGCTGTCTTTTTGTATAAAAGACAGTGTGCCCAAATAGACTTCAAGCTATTTAAATTCCACCCTCTGTTTCTGTTATATAAACTAAGCAATTAAGTGAGTGCCAGGGTGAGATTTTAATTTCAAATGCTTTAATGCACATCACGCCTCTTCTTAAAATGAAATGAGGCTCATTCTGGCTTTTATAAACGAAAAGAGAATTTAGATCATGCAGTCAGTCAGTGCGCTAGGTGTCAGGAGTTATTGATATGCCATTAGAGGAAATTTCTGACTAATAGCTGTGAGCCCGCATTGACCTGTTGTCGCGCTAATGAAAAATGACAATCGCCTGTATTGGCTTTGATTTATTACAGCAGGCAATTACTGTCTTAGCAACGGATGCTGTGTAAAAAACAACCGCCACACAGCGAGATGGTTTAATCTAGCAGCGGATGTTTGCTGGAGGAAACTGTACATCAGTAAGCCACATGAGTATTCGTGCCTGCTGAATAGAGATTCCTGTCCAGGTCTTGCCCCGAATAGGATTTGATTCTGTAGCCAAAAGCTTGATAAAATATTGCTCTACCAGTCTCAAGTTCAGCTGTAGTTGAAGTACTGCTCCAAGAGAAAACTGGATAAATGTTGATAAATGTACACTACTATTCAAAAGTTAGGATTTGGTAGGATCTTTAAATATTTTTGAAAGAAGTCTCTTATGCTTACCAAGGCTGTATTTATTAGATTTAAAAAAACACAGTAAAACAGTTACTCGTGGTGCCCCAATTAAATATAACTTGTGCTATTTAATATATTTTAAAACAATTTATTCTTGCAGTGCCAAAGCTGAATTTTAAGCAGCCATTACTCTAGTCTTTAGCGGCATGTGATTCTTCAGAAATCATTTTAATATGATAATTTAGTGCTCAAGAAACAGTCTTCATACCACGTGATTCACACTAAAAAACAGTTATCTAAAAAAACTTGACCCCCACCCTTTTACCTGGTTTCATGCTCCCCATGAAATGATTCTTTAGATGAATACAAAAAAGATTCAGTGCCCCAAGTCATAAAAGGTGCAAACTATGAGAAAGCTTATTTCTGCCCACAGAGAATTAAACACAAAGCACAGAACAGAAAAAAATAACTGCCTTTTATTCCAAAATTCAAACGTTTGTTTCTCCAACATTGCGAGTTTATATCAAGCAATTCTCAGTTTGCATCTCTCAATTCTAAATTGTGAGAAAAAAGTCAGAATTGTTAGAGAAAAAGTTGTAATTACCTTTTTCATTTTTTTTAATGCTGTGACAGGTTTCCATAGCAAACAGTTAATAGAAGGATGTGACGTTTTCATTAGCTGCATGTGCAGTGTAATTCAGCAATAAATTACACTCACAAGACAGTTCTTTTAAATGGGCCAATGAGTCAAATAAGTCAACCGAGTCAAAATGACTCACACGTCATAGATCTGAATTACTCTAAAGAATCATTCCATCTGAATTCTCTATTAACTGGATGTTTACACAATGTGCAGTTCAAGAGTTATAATCATTTATTGTAATAAATGCACATTTACAAAATATATGACAAAAAATACTATTGTTTCATGTAAGTAGTATGTAGTAGTTGGTAAGTAGTAATCATGTAGTATGTAGGACAGAAATCAAAAACATAATTCTTATGGAAACTCATTGCATTTTAACCACATACTTTTTATAGTATTCATCCAGAAGGGAATTATCATACAGCAATATTTAAAATGACCTTTACTACTGATGTTGCTATAAAGTTTCTAGATGCAGCTGAAAGCACACAGACTCATCCAGGATTTAGAGTTCTAGTCTTTATGGACGAGAGCCATGCAGCCACTTGCTAGCCATCACAGCTTTGTGATTTAGGAACCTCAAGGGTGGCATCCTTGGCTGCCCTGTAAACGCCCTCATCAGTCCTGCCTCTGTTCTCAGTCCTGTTGCTTTTATAAGCTGTCCTGATATTGGTTCACAGCCTTCAGGGATACTAAATTCTGCTGAAGGTGCTAAGCGAAAGGAGGGGGGAAAGGAAAAGAAAAACGAAGGGGAAAAGGCTCTACTGCCCCACTGATTTACAGCTCGACTTTAATTGTGTTGTAAAATCAAATCCAGTGTTGTTTCAGGAATGCCAAGATGTGATTCCTGTGCTGTTTACAGGAGAAGCCAGACAGTCAAGGACATGGAAGGCGAGAGGAAGAGATGAAAAGGCATGAAAGGGAAAAAAAAGTAAATAAAAGAAAATGAAAAAAAAAAAAAACAGTTTTGCTGATATTAAAGTGATACGAAGAACCACAAAATGCTCCCTCACTACTGTATCATTACCAAACTAGCCATTATTGTTTCCTTTCTCAAGCCAAAATATTTTGTGCAAGACCTTAATGGGCAGGGCAATTTACTTCGGTAACAATCATGATCATAAAAGTTCGGTCCAACAGAATAATAATTGCAAGGGGGGAAAAAAATGTTATTTTTATCAACCATTCATCTGAGCAATTACCTTATTGCAATAAACCAATTTTAAAAACAATCTAATCTAAATGCACTTACGACGCTCACTGCAACATTTTGCACATCCAAAGGAATCAAGTCCATAACATTTGCGGTGAACTCCCGAACTCTCATTATGCCTGTAGAAAATCACATTCTCCATAAATGCTGCTCTCTCAGCAATAAATTACATCTGTGTCTGAGATACTGCAGCATTATCTCACTCATTATTCTGGAACGGTGGGTTAGGTTGAATTATTAAAGGCAGTTTATCTAATTGGATGCAGGGCTATGAGGGTAATCCCATCTACAGAGTGATATACATATAGTGTAAATGCATACTGCACTCAAATGAACCTCACTTGTAATTATGGGTATGTTCTCCATCTCATTCCAGCTCACTCTGTATCTCTGTATCTGAAAAAAAAGAGAAGAGAAAATGGAGAAGATCACCAAGAGATTGTAAGTGGAGTACATTTCAGGCCAGCACTCCTACAAATAAAGCTTCTTTAATGGCTCATAGAAATGCCTTAGGTTCAGCAAAGAATCCACTTCTTATTCCTTATATTCTTCAATGTGCTAGCGTTCACTAGGGATATATGTTCTGGAGGGGGAACAAATTGGGGCATTATTTTGAACTAATTTGTTATATTATAGGTACTTTAAGATGAGTGTCTTATTGCTCATAAGGCGATTTATTTTTGCAAAGACGCAGTAAAACAGGAATTTGTGAAAAAAAAAAAAATTTTTTAAAACTACCTGCAATTAAAAGTAATAAGTTAAATAATATAGTTAAAACTGATTTTCCTGTGATGGCAAAACGCTGTTAGTTCCCCAAAAATGAAAATTATGTCCAATTACGCACAATCATGACGTTCCAACTTAAGACCTTCGTTCTTCAGAACAAAAATAAGATATTTTGAGGGAAAAAATCGAGAACTTTCTGACCTAAATAGACAGGAAGGGAAACTACCATGGTCAAGCCACAGAACTAGTAACGACATTGATAAAATGTCTATGGTGACATCTGGGGCCTTATGTATAAAACTTTACGTAGATTTCATCCTAAATGTGTGCGTACGCACAAAAGCTAGATTTTGCGTACGTACAAAAGTTTTCAGATTTATAAAGCCATGCATACGCCAGAACCTGCGCAAAATTCCCTTTGTAATACCCAGTCAGGGGAAGATTGTGCGTACATGCATCTCCACCCCATCTCCTCCCCGAAATAGCCATATATGATCTATTTACAATGCCTAGTTTTAATATGCATAACATCATCTGCATATCATTTCCATGCATATTCCATCCACGTGACACCATGTTTAACGCAGTTAAGGGTAGCCTACAACACATTAGGAAAATATTGGATACGGACTATAAATGCATTTTGAGACATCACTATTCTAATTTATGCAATTTTCTTAAAAGGAAAACATATATTTTAGAATGTTTATAGACTATATTTTTATGGAAAGAGATAGGCCTTATATTTTTTGCAGTGTAGCTGTCTGACTCAACGCGTCAATAACAAAACATTTTGAAAATAAAACACACATATCTTAGAGTTTCCTTGTAATTCTATCTTTTAAATATGGTGTCTGTCACAATATTGGGAAGAGCACGAAAGGGGTTCTGTTTGAAAATAATTCTGTTTGCTTCCTTATTTTGCTCACTCCAGTAAAAGAGTGTGTACGCATGGTGTAGTATCCATGTATCAAAAATATCTTAATTTGTGTTTCGAAGATCAACGAAGGTCTTAAGGGTTTGGAAGAACATGAGGGTGAGGAATTAATGACAGAATTTAGATTTTTGGGTGAATATCCTAAGGCGAGATTTGTAGTGGCCTAATTGGTGCTCAAGAAACATTTCTTATTATCAATGTTGAAACAGTTTTAGGTTATTTATATTCTTTATATTTTTGTGAAAACTGTAATACATTTTTTAGGATCTGTGCATGGAATAGAACTTGAATAAAAAAAAAGAATGTATTTGAAATAGCTATTTGAAATAGCAATGTAACGATGTAAAAGGCATTAGTGTTGTTTTTGATCAATTTAATACATCCTTGTTGAATAGAACAATTACTTCCAAAAAAATAAATAAAAATAATTACTTGCCCTAAATTTCTGAATGGTATAAATATATAGGTAATAGTCCAGCCTATTTAACTGAAAATTAGCATCCATATGCCTCATAATGAATTCAGTTCTAGTGTGAGCTAAATGACTGCAAGCCGATCCGCATTAACCCATCATTAATCTATTAAATTGAAATCATAACTACTGTGGCAATTCACATCACTTATGCATTAATACGTACAGAAAAGAAGTGGCTGAACATATATGTAATGGGATCTTTTACACAACAGGTAGGCTTAATTTAGTGTACGGCTCTCTTTCCTTTTGCTATCACAACAGAGGATAACTTCTACTAAGATAGATGAAGGAGCAGAAAGAAGGAAAGAAGAAGAATAGATGGAAAAAAATGAGTGCCAGTGTGGCTAATTAGCCATGCAAATCCTCAAGCTGGCAGATTCAGTTTTGAAATGAAATTGCTCCTTGGATCTGCAGTGCGTATGTTAATCTCTAAGCATTTGCCTGGTTGAAGGCAGTTTGTCGTTCTGAACAGAGGGTTCAAGAGGTTTCTTATTGCCGTCTCTGTCCTTCTGACTGAGCCACTGCTGAACATTTATCCTCCATAGACAGGCCTTTCCCCCTCCTCCATATTCATCAGCCATTTATAAATTATTCTCATCTCCTCTATGACGACCAGATATGCCAGTGTGTGCCAAAGATTGCGGTGCAGAATTGGACCTTGCATGATAAATAAGCCACAGTTTATGGAAAGCTAAATAAGAAACTTTGCTGAAAATAGTTGGGATGTACAATATGCACAATATGCTGAATATATTTTGGCCAGTATTGGATTTTTAATTATGTGTGGTCATTTTTATTTTTACATTTAGATTCGTTTTTGCTTTCATTATAAATAATCACCAATATCAAAGACCACTGGTGTCTCCACCAGGCTACAAACTGCCCCAACTAGCAAGATTTTAGCTTAACCAAAGTCAATTAGCTTAACCAAAAAGACCATGGCAATCAACCAGGTTTACCGGCTGGA
Source organism: Sinocyclocheilus anophthalmus (assembly GCA_018155175.1). Taxonomy (NCBI): domain Eukaryota; kingdom Metazoa; phylum Chordata; class Actinopteri; order Cypriniformes; family Cyprinidae; genus Sinocyclocheilus; species Sinocyclocheilus anophthalmus. The sequence continues at coordinate 94,960 of JADLZN010009058.1, forward strand.
GTTTTTTAAATTAAACACGCAGAGCAACCACCCAATGAAGCATTACACTAATCTAAACTTGAGGTCATGAACGCTTGAATTAACATTTCTGCACTTAACATTGAGAGCATAGGCCATAATTTAGATATATTTTTAAGATGGAAAAATGCAGTTTTACAAATGCTAGAAACATGGTTTTCAAAGGAAAGACTGCTATCAAATAGCACACCTAGGTCCCAAACTGATTGTCGTGGCAGTGTTAGACAGTGTTTTAGGTTATTACATGTGGAGGTTTTTGGTCCAATAATTAAAACCTGTTTTTTTTTTAAATTTAGCAATAGGAAATAAACTAGTCATCCAGTTTTTTATTAATATATTTCATCAGGCCGCAAAGAAATATAGAGCTGAGGAGCATCAGAATAACAGTGAAAGCTAACGCCATGTTTCCTGATGATTCTCCCAAGGGTAACATGTAAACATGAAAAGCAGCGGCCCTAGTACTGAGCCTTGTGGTACTTGACTGATTGCACAGACACTATTGGAAGAGAGATGAACTGGATGATGACATCACTGAATCATCATTGAATTGGCTTTAAATGGAAAAATGACTCTTTGTTATTGTCTTCTTGCATTATTGACAAACAATTTTTCTGTTTGACACTGTAAAGATGCTTTGACACAATCTGTACTGTATAAAGCGCTATATAAATAAAGGTGACTTGACCCGCTAAGTGCTAACTATCTAATAACAAAAATGTATTGGTCAACCAGCTTCAGAAATACCATGGTGGCTATCGTTCACTAGCTAAACCAGCAAAAACCAGGCTGAAGTATGGAAATTCATTATACAGACCTTTTCAGCAGGACATGTACTGCAAAAAAGAAAATTACCATGTTATTTGGTCACCAACATTATTCCGAAACAAAAAGCTCCCATATAAACAAGATTGCCATGTGACACTAAGCTCCAACTGCTGCCCAAAAAAAGCACCAGGACACTGTGAAATCACTCTGGAAGTTTCATGAGATCAGAAGACGAATGTGTGCGGTGAGTTCCAGTTCAGTCCCTCCTTCATCCTAACGAATGTCCATTTTTTTCTCTGCCACTAATCCTTTCACTTTTCCATTTTAACTCCCTGGCAGCTTTTCAGACAAACCACATACTGTAGTGGAAAGAGCCCCTGAAAATGCAGAGCTCTGATTGAAAGACCATGTTGTTGCCCCTCGTAAGGGCTCCAGATGTAACCAGAGCTGTTTGCATCCCGACTAGCCAGATCAAAAGGTCAGTGACACGTGTACTCATTCAAATGTAAGGGATTAGCTGGCTTGGACATGACGTAGGAATGTAATTTACAACACAAGAATGGATCAGTAATGTAGACAGTCACCTCTGTTCATCTTGGCCACTGTCTGGTTCAGAAGGATTTGATATAATGCACCTAAGGTCTTGGAGACATCAACCAAAGGCTCCACATGTCCTGGCCAAAGTTTCTTATTCCTAAATTTAGATGGACTAAAGCTTATTAGCGCTCTAAATATCTTATATTGGCTTGAATAGTTGAGTATTGTATTGTACTGTATGCTGTGACATAAGTAAATATAAGAGCTGAAGTTTAGCTGGACGCAACAATTATTTAAAAAAAAAATATATGGTTGTCATCAGCCCATCAGCATTCAGCTGCTATTATAAAATGTAAAAAAATGAATGATCAAGTGACAAGAAGTTTGGTGGGCCTACTTAAGGACTTGAAAAAGTGTTCACTTCAATGCTTTTTGGACACAGTCTGGCACTATGTAATGGCAAACATGGACAATATTAGATAAAATGAATGCATGAAATGTGCATGAATTGTTATCACATGTAAATACTGGGATAATGGACTGATGAGCTAATGTTTAAGTTTGGTTACAGTTTTGTAAGTTTCCAACTGAAAAATATAATAATTATAATAGTGACAAAAAAAAGTTTCTAGCACTTCAATGAATGAAATATAAATACCTTATAGTCTCTGATGACAGATAATGCTTCCCAATCGCTGACAGTGATGGGGGAAAGCTGGACCCAACACAAAGCAGCTTTGATGGAAAAGCTTTTACGATTGTTTAGGGAGAGCTGACATCTTCGGAGTATCTCTGTGCCACAAGATGTGGAGTGGTTTTTGCCTGAGTGCAATGCTTTTTGTGCATAAAGATTCTGCAGGGATACTGGAGATAAGGATGGGCACAAAAATTTACCATTTTCTTCACAGGGCTTTACTAAAGTACACATTCAGAACACACAAGTACACTGGTGAGGACTTTCCATTGACTTTTTTTGCTTTTATACTGAGCTACATTTTTTTCCTATCCAAAACTCTTAAAGAAACTTTTCTGCATTTTAAGATTAAGACATTATGTTTACTATGCCGTTTACAGCAGAATAATCTGCTAGTCTTTACCATGTAGGTGATTGCAGGTTTTATCTTTCTGGGTGCATTTGACCTGCACAATGGCAAAACCCAATCCACGTAAGGAGCACACACCAACAACGACTGAGTTCACAAGACGCCCAAATCTAAAACATACAATGTTCCAGCCCTCCTTACAAACACTAGGATAAAAGAGAACAAACAAGCTTAGTTCAAACACAAATACATCAATCTATGACCTCATTCATTCAAGCCATATCGACAGACACATTGCAAATGTAAACATAGGTGTGAGTGTATTAACAAGGATGTCAAGAAATGTTCTAATGTACAATGCATAGCATAGCCTGGTGGAAATGACCCAAAATGGTTGCATTTACACTGTTTACTTACAGTAACCACATATGTCTTTAATATGCATGGTGATCGTAACTTTCCCAAACCCACAGAACAAAGTGTCCCTGTCACTGTTTGTGCTTTAGTTGGCATTGTTAGGTATGGGTCTTATAATTTCCTTTCATATCATGATTTATGCTCTGTTAAATTCACAATTCAGCATGGTTTTTGCTTTTCATTATTTTAAATGCCTTGTTTCTCACATTTGCCAAAGGTTTATTTAAAGAGTTATATGACCAAAAACAAGTGCTGTACTGCAGATCAGGCAAGAAACACACACCACTGGGTTCTGCAAACCAGAAAGATTTGTCTGTGGAACAAACAAGCTTTATTAGGAAAACTAAAAAACACAATTACTGCCTTGTCACAGGGAACTACATATCAAGCTTTTGTGAACTGTTCTTTTACTTATTTTACTGTTTACACAGGTCGATACAACCGGCGGCAAGTAGAGTGTCAAGAAAAGTGCAAACCAAACAAAGTGTGAATGAGCCATTCCAACATAAACTCAACCCCATAAAAAACAAGCATATGATATACCCAGACCTTAAAGGCGGCCCTGCAGCCACTCTGGCCAATCCACAATCTAATCATCACTTACTTTATGGACAAGTCAAGCACGCTGCAGGTGACGGGCCCTAAGCCACCCTCGCCCCAGCCAGACCCCCAATATAACACCTCTTCTGTTCCACAATTTCAGAGCCAGGCATTATGGCTGCTCATATACCTCCAGACAAGGCATTAAATAAAGCTCAGGGCCTGTGACAGCTGGGATGTGGGTGTGATACAGAAGCCTAGCTGGGCCAGGACATTGTTGAATATGGCTGGACTGGTTATCGGAAAGTTTTGACACATAATGTGAAAGAGTTTGTACGCTATGTACACTACTGTTTAAAAGTTCTCGGTCGGTTAGATTTCTTATGCTCACGAATGCTGTCTTTATTTGACCAAAAATTAATTTCATTTATTTCTGTCAAAGCTGAATGTTCAGAAGCCGTTACTCCAGTCTTCAGTGTCACATGATCCTTCAGAAATTATGCTATTATGATTTGGTGCTTATTTTCAAACTATTATTAATGTTGAAAACTGTTGTGCTGCTTTATATTTTTGTGGAAACGGTGATACATTTTTTCCATGATAGTTCAAATAATAGCATTTACTTTAACCCCTTTAAATAAATATTCTTACAGGCCCCAAACTTTTGAACTGTAGTGTATGTTAAAAAAACTACATGGTTCATTTAATACGTCATCGGGTTCATACAGTGGACATACGTTTATGTTTGCCTAACCACATTTAACTCTGCAGTTGCACAAAACGTCGCTAGTGATGTCTGGTATTTCTGGAATGCTCTCCATCGTGACTGCATTGTCAGTAAACTGGTATGTTACTTGGATACAGGGTGTTAAAACACACCCATAGACACAAACACACATTCTTATCATGAGCCAACAACTCTTGTAATGTTCAGTCTGAGCCATAACTGATCACGTGATCAATATGGATGATGCCTAACAATCAACTCTTAAACCGATAGACAACATCCATTATGCTAAGACAATGTATCTCAGTCTGTAGGCAAGAGGATCAAACCCAATATCCCTGGTGATAATGACTGGAGCCTCTATGTCTTATCGTCCTGTCCGCCTACTTAGCTCTGATTATAACTCTTTACAGTATGGCTAGATTAAATTTACAGCTTTAGATGTGTGTTATTTCATGAGAGAACGGGTGACTATATAGTGGACAAGTTTCTAAGCTAATGTTGCTAGTTGCATTCATCCCTGGTGTCAGGGAGTTTTAAGTTAACTCTGCGTACTGCCAGTTTAGATATGTGCCAGTTTAGATCTATAGCCAAGATATTGTGGAGCTTAGAGAGAGAATTCACTGTTGGAACCTGGCATACATGTAGTGGTGTGTGGCGGAAAGTTTGGTTGCATGAAGCTAATGTTGTTCTAGCCCAACTGGAGCCTTTATAGACCAGCCTGACTGCCTCCAAATGGCAGGGGGTCTCTGACCTTGTCATGGCAACAATTAAAGCTGATCGACACAAGGACTCCCAAACACAATCTCGTCCAATGTGCTACAACCGTTTGACATTGCTGTCAAAACTGGGAAGGTAAAAGCTGCCCCGTTTGGTGACTCTACGGGCAAAACGTCAACAAAAATAATAGTATTAAAGCAGATTACAAATGCCTTTTGCCTTAAATTGATAACATTTGTCAACGAAATGCATTCTTGATGTAGTCTGAAAATCAGCAGAGCAGTACTTATCAGCAGGCAGCCATACCAACCAGAACATGTAACCCTGAGTTCAGCAGGCAGGGACATTAATCAGCTCGAACAAATAGGTCATCTCCTGCTATGCTGAGGGCTTTGAGCCAGCACACCTCCATACGTCTCATCTAAACACACTGTGACATGAGCTCCAAAGATTTCCAGGTGTTCACCACCCATGACATCACTGTTTACACCACAAAAGTAACTTTGAGATGGGCTGGAGAGAAAAGAAAGGGGGGAAAAAGAACTTTGTCAAGAAAGATGGCAAAGAATAAGTAATTGAGAGATTGAGTAAATACATGTACAGGCAAAGAAAGGGGCAAGGCTTATCTTAAAAATATGGGAACTTGTTCATGGTATTAATTAACCAATTTTAGTTAAAACATACTGTTTACAAAAATATGAAATATAACACTGCTAGATATTAACTATGCTCTAACAATGAGGATGGAAAAAGTAGTAGTTTTTTCCATGTTAAATAATGATGCATTTAAATTCATATACTCTATCATTCAAAAGATTGGGGTCAGTAAGATATTTAAAAATTATACTTTTATTGAACAAGAATGCATTAAAAATGTATCAAATTATTTCGATTTAAAACACTAATTAGTTCCTTTGAACTTTCTATTCATCAATAAAAACCCCAAAAATGTATCACAGTTCCCCAAAAAATTTCAAACAGCACAAAAGCTTTCAACACTGATAATAAGATTTTTTTTTCTTGAGCACCAAATAAGCTTATAAGAATGATTTCTGCAGGATCATGTGACACTGAAGACTAGGGTAATGGCTGCTGAAAATTCAGTTTTGCCATCACAGTAATAAATTACATTTTAAAATATATTCAAATAGAATTTAAAATTCTAATTAAATTGTAAATATTTCACATTACTGTTTTTACTGTACTTTTTATCAAACAATTGTAGACTTGGTGAGAAATTCACATTTTTTAATAGTAGTATATGACATGTTTTAATATTTGGTTTGATTTTGCACTCTTATTAACTAAAATGTTATTTTCATTGACTAAAATTAGATGCCAGTAGAGTCACAGTAAAATTAATGAATATAGAGGAGAAGGAAGGAGAAAGAACACAATCAGCCAACAAAGTGTTATGTGAACATGCAAGAAACAATAAACATTTCTCCCCAAAGCCACCCTGTGCATATACCCAAACTTTCCCAAACACCAGTGGTCGATCTGTCAGCCGAAGGCTTATTAAAATGTCATTGACCCTTAAACTGCATATTTATGCTGTGTTAACTGAGCTGATGCCAGAGAACTGCACACAGACTCATTGTCACCGAGCCGGGTTGAGTCAGACAGACTGTGGCAGTCAGAGATAAGCTTTATTGCACAATGTGTGCACAGGGTCCATTTGATTGATGCTTCTCCATTATTATTACGCCAGTGCGAGGTAATACATTCTGGGGTGTCATAAAAGCCCGGGTCTAAATTAGTTGTGTCAAATTGTGGTGGCGGCCCCGTCTCCCCTATCGCGCCATCGAAATGAGGTAGCACTGACACGGCGATGACGGGCGGAGCGAGGGCAGCGTCAAACGGTGCTCAAAACACAGCTCACAGGATTTTTCTCATTAAATAATATATTTTTTCCTCTCTTTCTCACTGTCTTTGTAGAATGGTGAATGTTTGCTGCCCGTGCTGTCAAAAAAGACAGCGAAAGCAATTTGGAATGGGGGTTTGGCGGAAAAAAAGCTCACTATTGCTAATCTCTAAAGACAACCAAGTATTCAACAAGAGGCTCACACCAGTGCCCAAGCTATCCTCCCCTTCAAATACCCAAGCAAACAAATGTGTAAATCATCCTAGATAATTAGTGTGTTCAAAGGGAAGGAGTCCATTCCCTGTCCCAGCTCTCCCTTTCTGTGCTCATTAGAAGAGATGCGGGAGGATGAGCTGGCTGGCCAGAGTCATATTTTATCACCTGTTTGTCCCAGGGGTGGTAACATGAGTGGTGATGTTACAGTACAGTTCTGAACAAGAGAGCGAGGCTCTTTCAGCGGAAGCACAGGGAAGAAGGAATGCTTGCCATTTGGATGTTAAGGGAGGACAGGAGGGAAATAGAGGTGTGTGTATACTTGTGTGTCGGAGTGAAAGACAGTGAGAGAAACAGATATACGAAAGTGTGGGAGAGGTTTGGCTTTATGCCATATATTATCATGTTGATGTGTATGTCTTCTTGGTATGAGGGGGTTTTGGATATAAATGGAGACTGAAAAAGGCGCCATACTTAACTATATATCCAGATGTTCAGTTAATTTCATTCTCTGATCCCATGATTTGGACACTTTGGATTGCTCACCTATGTATTACACAGGAAAGACTGTAAGAGAGAAGAAGAAAGAGAGAAACCACTAGTCAAAGCACTAGTCTGCACAGCATTAAACAATTAAACACACATGTTAAAGTTTTAAGTCTTACCATGTATACATTGATATGATTAGGGCTTCTTCAACTTAAATTCCAAAGAAAATGGCAAGCTTAGTCATGTTCTTTTCTACGAATTGTTTCCTTATGATACCAAAGTGCATCACAATTTTGAATTTGTTTTACAACCAAATGACAAAAGCAACACATCTGAACTGTTTAAAGAAAAACAAACACTACTTAATCTGCAAATACCTGTTAAAATCACTATCTATTAATAAAGAAAAACACATACACACATGCACAATCAGAGAACAAGAACAAAAGTTGATCAAAAACAGAAACGTCTGTAGTAAAAAATAATAATAATAAAGCTTTAAATTGATCCTTTCTTTCTGGCTAGCATTAAAGAAACCAAATATTTATCTCTACATACCTAAAGCATAATTATTATGTAAATAGTTTAACCCTGCCTAACTGTTTTTTAAAGGCCTAGACATTGAATACACTGGTTTTAATAACTTAAGTTGAAAATAAAAAAAAAGATTTGTGTTTTAATGATGTTGAGCGTGAATGAGAAACAAACTATTTGTCTCCCATTACTATTTTTAAACACATATCTTATCAGTCAGACCACACTCAAACACACAACCTATATCTCCTTTCTTGTGTAACATGTGCCTTCAAATGCTTTATCAACCACCCCAGACCCCACCCAGAGTCACTAATTAGTCTGACGCCTTTGAGTCTTCGCCAGACTGTAATTTCTTGCTTAAAAAACAATGCTCAATGAGACCAAAAGGTCAGCACAATTTTGCAGAGTATCAATTACACCGCTGCGTTAAAGCAAACAAAACAGAAAAAACCCTGTCTCCATCAGCGCCTCCCTTAACATACCACTTTAGAGACTAGTGGAGCTATTCAGGCACTTGTGAAAACCTTTAAACGTGCTGGAGGCGTCTGATGTCGCACTCAAGTGTATTCTTAAATCGAGTCGCTCCTTTTGCAGTTGGGAACTTTTCTTCAATTATACTTTTTACCTCTCCGAGGGGTTCTAATTAGGATAACTTTACAGTCTTTTAGTATTGGATTACTTGGGGGGAAAAAACAGGTATGGATTAAAGTAGACGGCTGAGGAAATATGAAATATTCTAATACAATTAATGAGACAGACAAGCATAACCAAACATTTCAATTCAGTTTGGTTGCCCTAAAGAGCCATTGAGCTTTCCGTTGAAAGGCAAGCAAGACAAAAGCCAAAAGAGCAGCAACAAGCACCCTGTTGCTAACTCGCTCAACCTTTCCCCAGATGCAAAATCACTCTAATTTGTCATCACTCTTTGATTACGCAGTGCGGCTAACAAGGTATCTTTCACGCTCTGGCAAATATTAGCAAGTCATGGATAGCAGAAATTTAATTACAGTTTGGATCTTGTAAAAAATGCTAACCGTTTAAATGAGAGCTCTGCTTATGTCCTGGTTAATAGCATTAGGCTAGAAGCTGACATTAACAAATAGTGTTCATTACATATTTTCCGTGTGACCAGGTCAGATCTTCCTGCATGTAAATATCAGTGGAAGAGGAAGTTCATGCTTAAAGATGAAAAATGCTACAGTATTTGATTGCAAATGATAACTGATTATCTATCAAAAACTAGCATAAAAATATCCTTGTGCTCTCACTCGGGTAAAAAAAACATCAATCAATAAATAAATAAATAAAATATTTTATTACCTTCTGTATTTTAGTTTGTTTGCTAGGAATCTGGTTTTCAGGCTTGATTAGAAAGCAGTCTGAGCTCCTCTGACCATTTTTCTCTTTTTGAGTTTTCCCACACTTTTCTTTCCCTCTTTTTTGACATTTATGACATCTATTTGAGATTCTGTTACAAATTATAATAGCAAATACAACAAATAGCACACCTTTTTTTTTTTTGCTCGGAGTCAATATGTCAAACAGAGGATCAGCGAGTCAAGATGAGTGCCAAAAAACAGTTATTTCTACATCCAGCTGTCTTGGCTGTCAAAGGCTCATGCAAAAAGTTGAAGGCAGGGTTTTCACACTCTATCAAATTAAGGAAGATGATCTGTTTTTGGAATGGATGCAGGTAATGTGTACTCAGGTGGCTAAACTGAACGCCAACATTCCCTACAACAGTTTAAGCACTAACCTAGAAATTTCAACATGATGAGATAAACTGGGTGCAAAACCAAAACTAATTTTATCATCTATCCCTTGAGTGTCTCAGATGGAACCTTGGACAGTCATACTGTAGAAGAGAAAAATTAATAAAAACATTTGTTACACACACTGCTCCCCACCTCATCAATAACCGTTTGTATACTTGGAAACAGGTACGAGTGCACATCATAACAGGTTTCACCTACGCAGAAGCTTTCAGTTGCTTGCTCCAGCTCTTCTCTTTGGTGTTGTGGACAAGGCAAGAGTAGGGAGATCTCTCCAGCTTTTGCCAGCAAGCTTTGCAGACCCTTTGAGAAAAATCAGAGAACCTGTCAATCAGGACATCAATAGAATGGGTGTGCCATCCTTGCAAGTATTTATTTAACTTCCAACACAGAGAAAGAATGAATCTGGCTCAGCTCAAAATAATTGTGAGGAATGTAGTACATCCAAGAGCGGAAGAGTTGAAATATTCTCGGAGTCACTTTAAATTGCAAGTGATAAACTTTTAAAGGGTTTCATTGATGTTGCTAAAAAGAACATTATTTTTGTGTATTTTGGTGTAATGAAATGTTTATGCAGTTTAAGGTTAAAAAACACATTATTTCCACATACTGTACAATATTGTTTATCGTCTATGCCCCGCCTTTCTGAATGCAGGTCAATTTTAAAACGCTAAGCGGTCGAAAGCCAAGGTGGGCGTTGATTGGCCAGCCTATCCAGTGAGTCTGATGGCCGATACTCTAAGCGTTGGGACCAGAATGTTACGCGCTTTTTTGGTGATGATGCCGTCAGGCGTAGCAATGATTCAACAAAAACAGAAAACATTAAAACGAGACTTGTTGCATCCAGTGGGGAATAATTATGGGATTTATAATGAATATCACGTCTTTTTACGTGGTGCGTGCATCGAGCCGAATAAACATAAAACATGTGTGCATTGTGATCGGGAAAAAAGGACACAAACAACAAGCATCCTCTACACTGCCCAAAAACTCGCTTAAATATAAAAAATCTAAAAATTATAAATAACTCTTTAAAATATAAAAAACGTTTATTACGTCCGTGAGTAAGAAGCGGAATTGTGTTTACTCTACCAGGGAATAGTAAACCGCCTCCATAAAAGTGGCTGAAACATATCTGAATATTTGGTTGAAAGTGTTCTGGAAAACAGTGATTGTAATACAACTTAACCAATGATTTCAAAAGTCGGTACATGTTTGGAAGGGCCAACAAAGTGTTGCGCTTTCACACACCCGAACACAGCGTCACCACACGGCGGCCTGAGAGTTGCAGCAACGTAGGGACGGGGGTAGAGTGACGGATCGGCGTAGGGTAGGTGAGCGAGGGCGGTGGGCGCGGCCAACAATTGCCGACACGGGTGACTCCGCCTTCGTCCACGGTGTTGAAAGCCGATCCGGTGGTCCACAGCGCAAAGTTGTTGTATTTTTTCTAAGCAACCAGCACGGATCAGCTCCAGGCACGATGAAGCAGATATTGTGTCTATTGGAAGGCCAAACAATGTAGTTTCGTTTTCACAACGAAACACAGTGCCTTCATGACATGACGGCAGCAACAATACTACAGCAAGAATAAAAGTTATGGCTTCTTTCTTTGCGTGAACATTTGGGTGGCGTTATTGCAAATCTTCCCACATAGTGATGTAAACATGTGGGGGCATGTTAGAATGAGCAGTTTTAAGTAGGTGTGGCTGACTCTTAACTTTAATAAGGAATATCTCTTTGGATTTGAGACTTAATCTTTGCAACTTTACAGATCTTATTTATGCACAAGAGTTGTAACATCCAAAGAGAAAGGAAAAAATTAATCGCATCATAGGGACCCTTTAAGGAAAAAGAAAAAAAAAAAATAGAGACAAGAATTAAACTAATCACATTCTATAGAATTAATTGGGGAGAATTGGCTGGGAATATTTTTTATTACTACTAATGTTTTTATTTTATTACATATATGTTTAATTCCATCCACACATGACTTGCCTTTAAATTCATGAAGGGGAGTCACACATTTGTATTGGTTTTTAATGAACGGTTACTCTTTGGCCTTTAATGAGCTGCAAGAGTTTGTTTAGATTCTCAATTCTAATATCACAAGTTCTGTCCCACGAGAGTTATAACAGGGAATGGCGGAACACGGCTGACATTTGTTTATGTAAGAAAGCAATCCATCTAATGACTGAGTCATCTTCTCAAAGGGCCTCTGGTAGAGGAGAGCTGAGATGAGTCACACGAGGAGGTTGCGAGACCCATCTCCAAAGCCAGGCCCATTAGTGTGATCAATGTGAAAGAGTAAGAGAGAGAGAGAGAGACAGTCTGACCAGAGCATTGTATTAGAGTGATATACACAGGAAATTTAACAAGTTTCAATATCATTTCTATCGGCTGGAATCTCTATTTTGTGGACTGGATTTGTGGAAGTCATGTATCACGTTTCCATAAGTCCATTTGAAGCGTTTAAGTATCTTTTCATAATTTTTAAACTACATTATTTGTGTTATACATGCAATAGTCATTCTCTATGGATGACCCCCATGCATCTCTTGTCTCTCTCACTCAATATTGCCTATCAAACCTTCTCCAAGTTGGGTTGAGTCTTGCTGCCTCTTAGAGGTAGGAATGTGTGACACACGCAAACACACACTAAATCACACACACAGTTAATCACATTTGCACTTAATTAGGAATTCAAAATCTGATTAATGAACACTGTCACACTTTTTCTCTAAATCTATTTTACATTGAGTTTCTATTGTTGGCACTCATAAAGGTATAAAATTTGATGTAAATAAGCCTCGGGAGGTTCTTTGCAATCAATCTTGATCTAAACATTTAAGCAGCATTTTAAATCTGACTCTTAATTTGACTAAGAGCAAGATTTATTTGCATTTCCATAGTTGTGAATGAAAATCCTTCCTCTTCAGTACCGGAAAAACACTTTGCTTGCACGGCTGAACCACAGATGTGTTTATGTATCTAAATACATTTCCTACCCATTTGCTTAGACTTTGGATGTATAAATCTTCCCAGCCAATCCTGTATTACAGGAAAAGTAAAAGTTGTATTCAAATATATCATATAAAGCACAATAATCTATCTATATGTCCAACTATCTATCTGGACATCATGAACTCAGAGTTTTACCTCACATGCCCTTCTGTTTCTATGACTGAACTGCATTACCTGCCCTGTATTTTTCCGATAGCACTGGCCGTAAAGATGTCTCTCTCATGCTGAGATGTCCCAAATCTACACATAAAGCTGTCCAGAGAAAACTACAGCAAGCTTTTCACTGCAGCAAACCATGGGGGCTCAGGATTCACATTTCTGATGCATAAGAAGTCTTCTCGTCTACTTGAGGTTACGCTTGCTGACCATAAAAACATTGAGATCCTATTAACAAAAATAAGGAAAGGAATGATAACAGCTGTTCATCTCATTTAAAAAAAATGTATTTTGATTTCAAAATGGATATATCTGAACTTTCTAAACAAATGACAGCAGATACTTGCAATTATTTGTTGTAAATACTTGAGCCTGTTTTATATTTCAATACACTCTAAGTATCCAGAGTAAATATAACAGAGATAAAAGAGAGTTATATATTATTTGTACATATGCTCTTACATTTTTGATTCAAACCAAATGCACTGTATAATTACGCTCTGAGATTTCCTCTTTTGTGTTACTCAAGAGAACAAAAAAAAACACATACTTCTACAAAAGTTGCAGTAACAAAACTGCAAGGACAAACCCAAAAATACATAAACACTGGCACGATATTGTGCAATGAAGTTCTCTCAGCCTGTGTTTTAAATTTCAGTGGACTGGCCTGTCCACTCAGAAACAGCGTTTCCGCACATTCCTTTATCATGAAACTGATAATGGAGGTGCAAAAACATTTGACCCAGGGGGCATCTCAGGGGACGGCCCGGCTATGGTTGTTGCCTCTGCTTTCTCCCGGGATGGCCGAAAAGGCCAGGGTGTGATTTGTTAAATGCGAGTCAGCCCTTGCATTGTGTCCTCATCACGGGGACATCTGGCACAAGCAAGCCGGTGTTTTGACTGAGGTCTCCATCTCTATTCTGAAGCAGTGGGCTGTACTGCATTGAAACACTCCTTTGGCTTTCTTATGGTAATGCTGCAAACTACAGGAGCAGATGTGAAACATTTGGTTCTGTTCTTGTTCACTTGTAAAGAAATAATGCGCTGCTTTTAATTTTATTTCACCATGCTGTGTTCTTCTCCTTATTTAAAACGAAAGAGAATACGGTAACAAGGGGGGGGGGGGGGGGGGGTGCGGTCAATCCTTGGTGGCTGAAGTGCTCTGAAGGCCGAGGTAATCGGCGAGTGGAAGAATGACAAATTAAGGGAAAAGCAAAAGAAGAGCCAAATGTTCTGTCAGTGATGTATCTGTAAGGATATAAAAGATACTGTAAATAGTGGTGAAAACTGTGATGGAATGGACACCAACTTTTTTCTCTCTCTTTTATCCATCCGCACAAATGATGAAGTGCACACGCCCTGTAGATTTGGAGATAATGTTTATAGATTTAGTCAAGCAGTAATGCATGTCTGAAATAATCTTATTAAACCATTACCGTGACTGTGTAAACACACACTTGCACAAGAAATCAAACAACGTATCAGTTTCATACTAAATTGTTTTCCTCTATCCAATGGCTTATCACATGTTCAGTATTAGCTTACAATTCAATATAATATTTCCAAACAAAATAACAAAGCATTTTGGCCTGACTTAAGTAAGGGATTTACTGTAAAATAATGTTGTCATTCTTAACAACAATATTATAACGTTGATTGGAGAGGCATTTGAGTCTTAGCAGTGTAGTTACTTTTTAATTTATTTGGTGAATATGGCGATTATTATGAATCTACAAACCATGTCTTGATTTCTCTACAACCACCTTGCGTAAACTACAAACCTGCATTTGTTCGGCTGTGGCCACGGGCGCTGAATGTGAAATTTGCATTGAACACGAGCGTGACCGTTCCTCAGCCGAACTGACAGGTGGGCGGTGTCTGCCCTGCCCATCCTGCATCCTATTGGTTACTGGCATGCAAATAACATGAGCTCGGGAAAGGTTTGTGGAACCTGATTGGACCGCGACATGTCAGTCACTTCAGGTGACGTCATTCTGAAGTTAGACGCAAGGCACACACGTGTGAGCTACTAGTGCTATGAAAGTTTATCAGAATTTCACAAATCATTTGAAGCAAACGCTGGATAAAAAAAAATGAAATTATGTTTTTTTTTTTTTTTGTGGACTTATTAAAGGGGTTCAGATATTTTTTCGCTATAAACTTGGATTGAAAACAAACTATTACAGAAATAATTCAAATGAACTCCTCTAACATAGTAATTTAAAATTCGCACTAAACTAATTCTCAGACTAGTAACTGTTTACATAACGACAAGGAGCTTTACATATGCGCAAGGATTTTTGGAGAGCGGCGCGTGCGAACTCTAATCCACCTTTGATGCTCTCAAGCTCCAAACTCTGCCTTATTTTTTGATGGCAAGACTGAATAATGCCAGTCTAGCATGGCTGTCTCTCCAACTCATGCCACCCGTGGACCGACATGGCATTTAGCCGCGTCTTTCCGGACCCTTCGTCCAAGAGCATCTTTAAGACCTTCGCGGTCATGTTGCTGTCTATACTCGCGTCTTTATACTTTCTCCACTGCCTCACGGAGCGATGCGGGACCTGTATACCCACTGAGAGAAGAGAAGCGGGTCCGGTGGAGGGATTTTACGCCTCGAAACTTAAAGATTTTGAGTCGCTGAGGAGAAAGAGACTTCTTCAGAAATGGACCGTGATGAGGCACCACAGCTTGATCCACCGGCTCGAAAGTGTCCGTGAAGAGGGTTTACCTGTTATTGATGCCGACAGACACGTTTTCCAGGCGCACGTAAAGATGTCAAACTCTTTGGATGTAGATTTGGAGACGGGAGAATCGTATTTTGATACAGGTAAACTAAGTGCGTTAGGTGAGGGCAGTAAGAAGCTGCCTCAGGCGATCATCATCGGCGTGAAGAAAGGCGGGACGCGCGCGCTGCTGGAGTTTCTGCGCGTGCATCCAGATATTCGCGCGGTCGGAGCGGAGCCGCACTTCTTCGACCGTAACTATGACAACGGAATGGACTGGTACAGGTCAGTTTCATTTCCATTGTGATGATGTGCCGAGTTTACACAATTGTTTGAAAAGACATGCGTTATTGTTATTAGATATCTAATAAATAAATAAATACTTTCTCTGGTGACCTTGAAGAAATATTAGCATTATCATAGGCCTAATCTATTGTCTTTTACATCTGAAGTAATGGAATAATGAGTATTGGATAACATAGATTAATAAAATATTATTATGTAGTTGTATTATATTCTTTTGTGATGGAAGGCAACAAGTGCTTAAAAAAAGTTAATTAAAAAAGAACCAGTACCCACAAGCCAAATTAAATGCTAGCCCTACTCTGTAAATATAGAATTAGAATAATATATATTTGATAAGATTAATAATAAAAAATTTAAACTAAAATGTGGAGTTCACAGTTTTGTTCATTCAAACAAATGTAAATTATATATAAAAAAACATGCAAATAAAAAATGTAAATAAAACCATCCCTTTTGATTGAATAATACTGTATTGGCAGTATTGACATTAATAATTGAAATGCTTCAGACTAATTGCTGTAGCTTTTTCCTAAGTAATTGGTAGATGAGATTAAAAGTGTAAAAACAGCCCAGATATCATCTGCTCATTGTAAAATCAAATGCATTTGTAAAGTATCTCTTGAACTTTTTGGTATTTTGAATTGCAGAAAATTAAAGGGAGAACACGAGCTAAAAAGTATCCTCACAATATTGCCTAATGCACATAGCTGTTTAAGGTCAATATTTTTCATTAAATATAATAAAGAAATAAAAAAAGTGCAAGAAGCTATTTTTCACTAACTAGAAGATTAAGAAAAAATCCTTTAGAAGAAAGATATATAATAATGCCTTCAAACTTGTTTTTACTACTTTTATAATTGTTTTAAGATTTTATTACATTGAATGAAGATTTAATGCTAAAATCTATTAAACTGAGTCTATGGAAGTGAGAGACACTGAATGAAAGTGTATTTTGTGGTATTTTTTTGACACACACACACACACACTAAAGAATATAAGGAAAAAAGTGTTTAGTGTATTTTTTGTTGTGCTTTTACATGTATATTTTCTGCATCTATATGGTGGGTGATTTTGTGTGTGTGTGTGTGTGTGTGTGTGTGTGTGGTTCATTCACATATCTTCAGGCTGCTGTTAGAGTTTAACAGCAGCTTGTCTTTTGCTGCTCAGAGTAATGGGGCATATCAGACATCACAGCTCTGTTATTAAGAGGGATTACGGCCATAATGAAACAAAGGTTACCTGTCTGTCTCCGCAGGTATATTTCACCATCAGATTTAGTTAACATACCGGGTCATGCAAAAGTGCAAAGGCAAACTTGTCCTAATGCTATCTTTCCCGCCCTCTCTTCTCCTCTGATAGATTTTCGGACTTTCTTTTCCCGAAAATATCGATAAAAAGAAACAAATAAATACAGAAATCCTTTAAAAACACTTACTTCCTTTATCAATGTGCAGTCTCTCTTTTCAGCATCACTCTTTCACACCATTCTATTCATTCTTTGTGCTTCGTTATATCCATGAGGATCCCATCCATCCAAAAGAGTTGCCAGGATTCTTGGGAATGCGACACAAGGCTAGAAAAACAGGCCTGGTAGTCGTAAACGCCCCATATTTTAGAAAGGAAGAGCCCTTAATTTAAAATGGCACAAGAAAACAATAACTGCAACATCAAAATGATTTGCTTGAATAACAGCATGTGCCAGATTACTCATCCATTTACTGTGTTTCTGCATGTACGGTGTACTTTTTTTAAATACTGCAGCAAATGTGTTTAAAAGTGCGGCCCATCAGGCAAAATGAACATAAAGTGAGTGGAATAACTAAGCTAGCAGAAAATGTTAAGAAGCGTGATTTACGTGAGCTAAAACACAACTGTGGACAGGTGTCAACTTTCTACAAGACAGGAAAAAATAAAGAAATAAACTAAGCGGCCAATGTTTTTCTCTCACTCTCTTTTCTCAAACGAGCTGAAAGACATTTCCTGAATATATGCACAAGGCGTGACAGTTTGATGGATCTGTGCAAATGTCTTAAAAATAAGGAAAACAAACATAAAATTACTTTTGCGGCATAAATTCTCACCCTTTGTCAAACCCTCTGGGAATAATTGCGTTCTCCCGACCACTGAAGTTATGAATGGGCTCTGTTTTTTTTTTCTCTCCTTGCACTAATCACTGTGTCCAATTTGCTGGAATTATGTGACTCTTTTCAGGCTAGGCTGTGAATGTTTAAACACAGAGACTTCCATCTGCAGGAATGAAGGTCCTTTGTGTGTCGTAATGGCTGATACGGAGACTGTGAAGGAATCACACAACTTTGCTTCTCTGTGGGAATGTGAGACGTGTGTGTGTGTTTTGTCAATTAAGTTGCTCGTGTCCAGGGGTGTGAAGTAACGAATTACAAATACTCACGTTACAGTAATTAAGTAGTTTTTATCAGTAATTGTACTTTTTAAAGTAGTTTAAAAATTGTGTACTTTTAATTTTACTTGAGTACATTTTAAGTGATATATCGTATTTTACTCCGCTATTTTCCTCCGTTTCTGGTCGTTACATGCTTATTTTAATTTAAATTTTATCCATCAACGTGATTGGATAGAAAGATAGTAATAGGTCTCGTGACTTTTCAAATTGTGCATAGAAAACTTTAACCGCCAACTGTTTATCATGGCTGCTGGAAGTGCATTCTTCAAGCATCAATTCTGTCGCATCTTCCTCTAACTTAATATGTTAAGGTAAATTTCGGTTTTCTGCTTACTAAATGATTTGTATAAATGCTTGCCCATCTACACGGCCTGAAATTTGGTGTGAGGTTGCGGGTATTGCATACAGTGTTAACTTGAAGTAATTATTAGTGCCCGTCGGTAAATTCCCACTCCTATGAGGAACAGCCGTCTCTCTCGCGTGCGTTCTGCAGCAGTCACTTGGATAAGTCATTGTTGCTTTTTGAACTTGTTGACTTTTGATGAGTTTGAGCGCGTGATGCGCGCTGTGAAAAAGTGTGTTGGAAACACAAATTGAGGACCAAATCTGCACCTTATTGATGACCTGTGGCGTTATACTGCATCTGTGCCAGCGCGTGATTTAATAAAACTGCAGCTCGTTAATAAATGGGGATTTTTTTAATCCGTTTTATACAATCCGCCTTTATTTAGCAAGTGCACTTGCGCATTAAACAATTTTCAAGTTCAACACTTTTGTTCCATTCAGTTGTGGATGCTGCTGATTCACCGAGACGCGCGGCTCAGCCAAGAGCGTGTGTGTGTGTGTGTTTCCTTTGAAAACATTTCCCCAGACATACTCCATTTATGCATTTTCCTTACAAATTGTTATTATCCGATTAACAATTCGATGTAAATGTGTAAAGGTCTGGCATGAATTTGCATCCTAGAAACAATGTGCATGTTGTTAAAAAGGTCAATAAATGAGCAAGTTAGGTATTGTTATTTTTATTGCAAAACGCTACCAACTGGGCACGTTTTGGAGGAAATGGCTCTCATTTAACCCCATATCATGGTGTGATGCGAAATCGGAGTTCTATGGTGTTTGTATTTGCACTGTTCGAAACATTAATATTTTATGCGGCAACAAACAGTATATGCTGTCTAAGTGGCCTTACACATGATTTTAAATCTTTTTTTTTTTTTACTTTATGATTTAAATGGGGATGATTGTAATGACTGAATACTGTTTCTGTGCTGTTTTGATGTATTTGAAAGAGTTGGCAGTCAAAATTAAAACTGCTGGATGATAGATATTCTTCATTCTTTATGACAAACAAGATAATGTGAATTACAGAATGTACAACATTTTTAAAAGGTATAAATGGTGGTGTACAGCGTTTATTATGAGGTGGTAGAATCCACAGCTCTGTACTCACTACTCAATACTCATGAGTACTTTTAAATAGGCTACTCTTTTACTCTTACTCAAGTAGTTTTTTGGACAAGTACTTTTACTCTACTCACACTACATTTTTTTGGAAGGTAATGGTACTTTTCCTTGAGTATATTTTTTCAGTACTCTTTCCACCACTGCTCGTGTCCAGTTGGTTGTATTGGTGGCGCAAAATGTCTGAAGAAAAATCTGAAAATCAAGATGTGCTGTGCATTTTCTATACTGTTTTCAGCAGTCTGTCAAAGAACTAAATGTAAAAGTAATTGTAATGATGCCAGACTGCATCTGTGTGCTACTACAAATATCAGTGTTGCGGTTGCTTGTCATAACATTACTCACCCATCTGCAGTCAACATCGCAACAGTGAAATCAGACACGCAGCCAGAACATCTGTGAGAGGTAAAACACGGAGTATTAGATTATATAATATTATGAAAAGCAGGCTTTTTCTTTGGGCTACCAAAGAACCCCTTTTTAAATTATTGACAGTTCATCGGCTCACTGTCAGCTAAAACAAAACGTTTTTCTGTCTTGTGCTGAGACAATGCCACTTAAACCCCAATGCTTTTGTTATGGAAATCTGTTCTGCGAGTCCAAAAAGAGATAATTTAAAAGGCTTGATGTAATGGGAGGTCTTTGCTTAAATGAAAGTCTGTTACAATCAAGGCTTCTAAAATGACCCTTCCAGAAATCTGTTGTGTCCAGGGGTGTGTTATTGATTAAATGGCTAGTTGTGCTACACCTCAGAATTGGACTGTCATCTGTCATAAAATCATGAGGCCTTTACCATTGGTCTCCAATACCTGACTTATGCAGTAGATACTGTATTCCATAATTCCCAGTTGTAGTAAGTTTGTGTGTAATATAGTAAACTTTCCAGTCACATTTTACCTTAGTCTACCGTTCAAAGGTTTTAGGTTGGTAAGATTTTTCAGATGTTTTTGAAAGAAGTTTCTCATGCTCCCCAAGGCTGCATTTATTTGACCAACGTACTGTACAGTAAAAACAGTAATAATGTGAAATATATTATTAACATTTAAATTAAGTTATCTACTTTAATATATTTTAATATGTAATGTATTCATCATGTGATGGCACAGCTGAATTTTTATTTGTTTTTCTGCAGCCAATTTTTATCAATGTTGAAAACATTTGTGCTATTTACATTTTTTGGTGGAAACTGGACTCTTTTTGTGAAATAGAAAGTAACATAATGGTAACAATGTAAAAGTATTTTGATAAATTCGATGCATCCTTTCTAAATAAATCTATTAACTTTGTTCAAATTTGAACAGTTGTACATTTATTAAGCTTTACAATGTATTGACAACTAATGCAGGGCCCAAAACCATATGAAAAATTACACCACATTCAAAGTGTGGAACAAACACTGTAACATCACCAAATAAAGTTGTGATACAACATCTTTGAAATATTATTTTGTTTTTGGTATTGCACTAATAGTCATACACACTGAATTGGTTTTATTAATACATTATTTGGGTCACTTTACTTGTGGTAAATTGTATACTTCCTTTTAATTATAGCATTGTTTTATATGCGAGGAAATTAAGTAATTACACATCTGGAGAGCCTGTGCGCTTATGTTTCTTTGCACTCTTCCCCCTTGGTAGCCCCTGCGGTGAGGGTTTCTCTCAAGTGGATTCAAGGAACGCATATCAAAGCGTAACCACTCAAACTACATTAAAACCTCTTTAAAATTCAAGCTGGAAAATGTGGAAAAATTCTAGGCCACACATCTGAAGAAATTTCTTTAGGACTTCTCATTTTTCTCCTTAAACTATCCTAAGCTGAAGTTTGCATTGTGCAAATAAACTAGTTAGCAAAAGCTCCAAATGTCTCTGAACATTAATAGTATTCTAAGCATCAGACTTTGACTTGTAAAGCTGGTTTGTGATTAAGTTGGAAGCAGGCTCTAAAACTCGCCTCTGTTTGGAGCTATAGACATCTCTCATCACAGGTGTTGTGGAGAAGGTTTTGGAGGACCTGTGAAGAGGCTGGCTGGCCATTTGGCAGAGGGTAGTGTGAACTTCGTTGGAATAAATGGAATGTTCTTGAGCGATGCATGGCACAGACCCCGTTTCTTGTACACAGAACATGGTGTTCACTTCACATTGGCAGACGCAGCCTGTGGTTTATAGTGCAGTGGCAAAGTTCCTGGGAAAATAAAACCCCTGTGTTAGTGGAAGTACGGACAGATTCACATGAGTACAGTAAAAACTGACAGTCAGTAACATCTACATTTGCATTCATCACACTATTTAACATTTGGGCTGGTGGAATATTTCAAAGAGTTGTCTGAACCCAGGATGATCTCATTAGCATTCAGATATCTGTATGTAAAGCTTTATTTAAAAATAAAATAAAGGTTATTTATTGGTGCCTATGGTTCCACAAAGAACCTTTAACATCCATGGAACCTTTCTGTAAAAGGTTATTTATAGTGGAAAATGGATCTTCAGATTATTAAAGAAAAAAAAAGTTCTTTAAAAAAACTGTTAATAATAATTAGTAATCTATAATATAAGTCAAATACCTGTATGCTATTACTAATATATTGAAAAAAAAAAGTATTAATAAAATAAATTCAACATTCATCGTTTGCAAGGAATTATCATCAAAGCTCCACAAGTAAATGATAATTAAATAATTAATTTAATTGCATACATTCTATATCCGATAAACCCAAACAGAACATTCACAAACATATTTAAGTTGATCAAAAGTTGTATGCATGTAAAAAGGTTTCAAATACATAAGTGAAAAAATGCACACACTCAAAACTGCTAGTGTGCTAGTTCTGCATCTTATATAAATACCAACGAGATCAAAAATGTTTTTTGCTGAACTTAAGGTGCAAGAAAAACACAATGGAACTTTATTATTAGAACCTTTATTATTAGGAATCTTATTCAGTCGCTCACCTGCTCGCACACACACCTGCATGTGCTTTATTAGACTATTGTAATGTTTTCTACCTGAGCCAGCCTTGGGGCAGGTTGTACTGTAATGTTGTATCGCTAGGATGACATAAGCCAGCTGGGACATGAGATCACACTGAACAAAGAGACCCCTGTGCGTGTGTGGAGGCCTTTGATCTGGTTTGGCTAGGGGCACCGCTGTGACATGTTCACTCAAGTTACCGCAGATACACTGAGAAACACTATCATCTCTCTCTGCAATTCTTACTCGCTTCAGCAGACAGTTAAAACAGCATAATTACAATCTTCCAAACACTTTTCGATAACTGCAGATTTGCTGATCACATTTCGCTCAAAGCATTTCCTTGATAACCACACCGTTACTCCTTGACTAAAATTGGACTTTGTTTTTTTGTAGAGCAAGATGCCAATGACTAAAGCTCAAGCCAAGTTATAGCCTTGTGATTCACAACGAGACACAGAGTATAAATGTGCTTGTTTGCGTGTGTGTACGGACGTGGGTCACAAGAAGGTTCAGACCTTTTATGTAGGTCATGTTTGGAGGTGAGAGGGGTCAGTAACTGGATCTGAAAAGTGAAGGACTTCAAGAGGGTGAAAATTAACGTCGGGGTACAACTGTGTGAGGGAACTCGAGAGGTCTCTTAACTCTTGTTGAGAGAATGTGTGAGCATGCAATCTGATATACACAGACAGACTATGGCTGGTGACGGCCAACTACCTCATGATGCAATAGACATTGCGATATATATGTTGCGACGAATCATAATGTCATAATTGGGTCGTGATTAAAACTGTGCCAAGCAAGAGCATACTTCTCGCAGGTTTTGCTTCACTTTTGTACACTAATTTCAATATGAACACTTATGACATGATTCTTCATTAACTGAACTGTAAGAAAACCTTTATTCAAAAAAATAATTTTTCAAATTAAAAACCTCACAACCATATTTACATGAGATTTTGAAAATGAGATTTTGAGTTTCTCACAGACATAAGCATATTGAAAATAATTGCTTTTTTGTTTTTTTTAATCATAAAAGTGTTCCCTAAAAGAGAAGAATTTAAGATGTTTGATTGAAAAGTGTTGCCCATTAAGCATACTCGGCATAAGGTTGTTCATATACACACTTCTTGACTAATATTATACCTTATTATTATATAGTTTTATCATTACTTGAACTCTAGAAAATTATATAAATGTAAAAATAAATAAAGCCTAAAATAAGACTTTCATACAAGGACCTAAACTATCAAGGGCAATATAGGTTAGAAAAATAAATAGAAATCAAACTATTACTTAGCTTATGATTTTTTTTTTCAATCACAAACACTCTATTGATACTTTAGATTCTTGTAGTTTTATTTTGTACATTGTTGTACATTAAACACATATGATTATTAATATTATAAAAAATATACTAATATAATATATATGGGTTTTCCCCATCCACGACCATATAGACAACTAGCAGTTTAGAAAATGGATGGATAATATAATATAATATAATATAAGATATGTTAATGTACACAACAATATAAACATACTGATACAAAGACCTGAAGAATAAATGCATTTTTAAAAAATTACACTGCATTATATTTACTATATATTTTATGACAGCCCTAATACATAAACAAACTACCACATATTTTATACCCTCACACACACAAACAAGCACACATACACACTTACAACAAGTGTCTTACGACTATCTCTGCAGAACACACATTGTGTTAACCCCCTCAAACACACACACACACGCAAACACTCTTACGCAGCTGATCCCCAGAGCCGTTTGGGGGGCCAGGGCACAGTGCTGGCTGTCAACAGCTGCCTGAAAGGCATTCTGAGAATCCAGCCCCCAGTGGGCACTGAAGAGAGCGAGCAGGTGTAGACTGCTCCCCAGACACCTTCATACACACACACACACCTGATGCCATTATCTGCTACAGCTCCCTCACAACCTGAACACAGCTCAGCAGGACAAACATTTGCAACGTTCAGCACTAAGATGAACACAAGCAGGTTTTGATGAGAAGTGGGAAATGGGATTGACGATTCGCAGGTTACAGGTCACAGAGAGCGCGACTCTAAAGGGCGATATTAACTACATTTGCTTTGATCACGAGAAAACAGTTAGGGACTATTTTTAACTACAGAGTTGCTGTCTAGGCAGAAGTGCAGAAAGACGCTTGCACGTCTAAAGACCAGCCTGCAACAAATAATTCATCTTTTAGAAGAAAATAATTCACACAAATGAAAAATAGTCATCATTTACCTGCCCTCAAGTCATTTCTAACTCTACTGACTTTTATTTATTCTATGAATAAGAAAAGGGGATTTTTAATATTCTGGTCACTCTTTTCAATATAATAAAAATAAATTAAAGACTAAGGCCCAATCCCAATTCTACCCCTTAGCCCTTCCAAAAAAATCGCTAATATTTGCTAACTAACGTCACATCATTACAGACTGCACGATAGTGCCACAAAATATATTCATGTCTGATCAGGGCGATAACCAAATTGGGGCTAGTCCCCCCAATAATTATAAACCGCTAAACCCTTTTCTCAAATATTGCCAATGAGAGAGAGAGAGAGAGATGAAAGTTGCGTGTATGCGCGTTTCTCTTTTTAGAGTGAGTTTACTTCAAAAACAGCGATTATATCCTCTCGTTGCTGGAAAATATAATGTAGCGATTCAGTATTTAAACTGTTATTAATAAAAGTCGTGAGGCAACGTTGGACAGTTATTTTATCTGGATGTGTGAGTGGCGATCTCCGCTATATATATATATATATATATATATATATATATATATATATATATGTGTGTGGTGTCTGTGTGCTGTGAGTGTGTGTGTGTGTGTCAGTAACGCAAAGATTATATAGAACGGTAATTAAAGGCTCTAATGCACACAGCACACCAGTATAGGTGTGTGTATAGTAGGAGCTAGACGGCATATGATGACGTGTGACGTATAGTAGTGGTTTCCCAATTCTTAGGGGAATATTTTCAAGGGGAAGGGGAAGGGGTATAAAATAGAATTGGGATTGGCCTAAGGCTGTCAAAGTGGAAAATGACAACACCAAAAAAGCATCACAAGTATCTTAAATCTTATATTCGTTAGTGGGATTCAATTCAATCACAAAAGATCACAAACAGGTATTAGTAAACACATCAAAAATATGATTTTAAAACAATTTTTTTAAATTGGACTTTAAAAACTGTAAATATTCTAAAAATATAATATTAAATACATTTTAATTTTTTTTTTTTTTTTTACAAAATTAAACCTAGTCAGTATGGGGAAAAGACTTATTCTGCATGCTTTCTGCAAACAGTAAAGCATGGCTGTAAAAGATCTAACCAGACATTACATGTAATCTTACAGTAAAATGATATTAATTGTACAGCTGTTAGAAGTAAAAAAAAAAATGGAACAAATCAATGTATAATTTACAGTCAAAAACTTTAAACTGCTATTCCCAGAATTCCCTGTGTTACGCTCCACATTTGTAAGTATTTTGTTTAAATAATCATGTTTCTTAATAGTTTTTGTTATCAGTTATGTACATTAGGGTTTTATATTATATCTTCTGTTGTTTAATGAATGTTTTTCACATTATTTCAGTGTTGTGTGTTACCATGATGGTGTTTTGTGTTTGAGTGAATGACTCTGTGCACCTTCTGTATATTAGTATACTCCAACTTGTGGAAAAGCAACTTGTGATGAACCATTTTTCAATATATTTTACTAAATTATTCTGGCAAAATTATGATGTAACTATGGATTTTTTTTTTACAATGTAGGTCTTCTAAAGTAATACAAGTTTGCAAAAGCATGAGGCTGAGTAAATGACAATATAATTTTAAATCTGGGGTAAATCATCTCTTTAAGTGTTTACTTCTGCAGTGATTCAGACTTACAAAGTGACTGTTTTCAATAAAAGTTAGTCATTTTACGTGACATGAGCAGCAGTTACTCATGTGATCTACCTTTTAAAACAGTTTGATACTCTTGGAGAAAGCTGTAGCCAACTAACAACCAAAAGTACCGCATGGTCACATGGCGACCTCCTGCAATTTAATCTGATTCTTTAACACATGTGAATTACTGCGTATCCATACACAAGCTACAGGAGACAACAAGTCTTGATAGCATACGTTAACAGCAGCTGCATTTGCTTAATCTTGTTTTGCCAATAAAGACGTCTCTTGAATATTTTCATCTAAGTGGAGGCGTTTTATTGCCACAAAATCGTGAAACCTCCACAGATAAACACAGCAATTTATTCAACGAGCTCTTAAGGGCATGTCTGTGAATGTAAATTTTTGTTTATTTGCTCTGGGCATTGTGGAACTACACTGGTTGATGTTTTTGTATATTTTAAAGCAAACTAACCCGAGGTGGTTCTCAATGTATCAACCGAAGTAGCTCAAAATTTCAGCGCTCGCAGCAATTTAGTGTCATTTCACCTTCCTGTGCACAGATTCTTCGCTCTTTCCCTAGAAAAACCTCGAAAGTGGTAGCAAAGTGTTATCCTGTCATAAAGAAGTTGAAATAGTACACCAAGCACTTGGCAGTAGAAGTGCATGTGGGTTTATGTCCATGCAAAGCCTGCAGGAACAATGCAAAAGGAGTCTGACAACATAAAGGAGCCGTTGATGTCTGTGAACTAGACCCAGCAGCGCTGAACAAAACTACCCACAAAAAACAACTACAATAGATCAATCCTGCAATAGACTGCATGCGAGCAAAACTGTCGCAACAGCGAGCCAAAAGATGGTACCGAGAGCTGACACAAAGAGAGAGCGAGAGGGGTGTTGTGGGTAAATGATGCATGGCAAGAGCACATACGTGTTACGGGCCTCAATGGGGGGTGGAATGGTGGAATAAACCATCTCCGTCACATGATGGATTTCACTTTCCCAGCGCACAGGCAACAGCTTTATCACAGGAAAGGGAGACAGCAATTTTCCACCCTAAGACAGACATGAGAGAGAGACAAACCGTAGTTCCTTTTACATTCTGAAATAACTGTTAAAATGGTTCAAATTAGCAAAAATCAACACTTTCCCAGCATGATGATATTAATTAGTAACATTTATTATTTATCAACTTGAAATGCATACCCATTATAAGCACTTTTTCCATTCATGAATCCAGCACAAATGTCTCTTTTAAAATGCATAGTCTTTTCTTGCGTTTTTGGCATAATTTGTTCACATTTGAAATATTACAAGAGCTCTTTTAAATTATACGTTTGCACTAGTGTTGATGTGGTTCCTATTGTTAGGTCTTTAACGCTGTGGGTGTCCTGAGAGTTGCTGTATGTAATGTGTGTGTTATCTTTCCATGTGAACTGTTCCAGCAGTACAAACCATGCCAGTCCTGTGGTGTCCCTATGCCACTGTGAATCAGACAGAAAACAAGACAGAGAGAGGGAGGAGAGAAAAATTCCAAGTAAAAAATGTAATTGTGTGTGTGTCAGCCCAGTTTAACCCATTCTCTCTTCTTGTGCACTTCTACCAGGCCTGCAAGCTCTGAAAGAAAAATAGAGAAATCAAACAATCAAATAAACACATCTAGAAGAAATCTATTCACAACTTCCTTAAGACATTGATGGTGCATTCATATAATATCAGAATTAGTGTAATAAGGACTTTCCAAACTGTAAAAACCATTTAATTATTTGTCTCAGGAAGCATTACATTATTCTACTTGACAGTTTATCATATAAAACAATTAAAATGGCAGCTGCTTCAAAAGATGAAGACAGATATGTAGTAACCTCTACATGTATTATATTTTTTATAGCTGATGTTACCTAATGTGCTTTCTTATTTCTTCTATATTTTACGAGTGAATATATTGTACTATTTTTAATTAATTTATTTCCATTTATGCTTATAGCAGATGCTTTTATTCAAAGTGACTTACAAAAGAGACACACACAGCAAGTCGTTTATCACAGAGGCAAAAAAATATTCATTGTACACAATGACAGATTTATAAGAAAGCCAGATTAGGAAATAGCATAATAGAGATAAAATAAAATAAAAAAATATAGCTGCAAGCAGCAATTACGGGGCCAAGCACTACAAAAGCAAGCATCAGACCAACTAGAGCAATGAGTAATTAAAACCATTTTAAGATGATTTTAGTCAAAATGGCTGAAAAATCATAAATACAACGACTAATAATATGATTTATTGGCTTATCACTTTTGACCAATAGGTGGCGCTGTTATAAAATCTATGTGGTGTGTTCTGTGTGAGGTGACAATGGCACACACACAGTTTGGTGTCAATATGTCAAAGGTTTGCAGAGATTCAGCCTAAGAATCTGGAATTTTGGCATCGTGCCTCAACTTTGTAGCGGCGCTATACAAAAATGGTTTTGTCTATCAACACGAAATCCATAACTTTTTGTCAGCACTGTCTGATGATGATCTGATTCGATTTTGGTGAAAAATGGACCAACGATAGAGGAGCAGTTCGAAAAAAAAGTAGGTTTTCAACATAAATCAAAATGGCGGGCAGGAAGTTCAGCCCACAATGGCATATTTGATAATACATGTTGTCGGCATGACCCAAGGAATATTTTGAGACCAGTTTAATTATAATAGGCTAATGCATTCAAAAATGATTAGCATTTTTTGAAATTTCATAGTTAATGGTTAATGAATGGTTTACTACTCTTGACTACTCTTGAGGTGGCGCTGTTACCAAAATTATGTGGCCTGGTCAGTGTGAGGTGTCAATGGCACATACAAAGTTTGGTGTAAATATGTAAAAAAGCTTTGCAGAGATACAGCCTCAGATGCAGTTTGGCATCATTCCAGCAAATCCGTTGATGTGTTAAACAATAACACGAAAACATTTTGTATATCGACACGAAATCCATAACTTTTTGCCAGCTTGGTCTGAAGATGATCTGAGTCAAAGGAGTTTGAAAAATTAGCTTTTCAACATGAATCAAAAAGGCGAACAGGAAGTTCGGCCAATTTTGGCATAATTGGTATCGACAATCTCGGCATGATCCAAGGAATCTACAAACATCGGTCCCATTACAATAGGCTAACGTAACCACACGTTATTAGCATTTTTAGAAACTTCATTATAACTTTTGACCACAAAGTGGGGCTGCCCCCAAACTTTTTGAGTACCATCAGGGCATGGTGTCGAAGATGCATACCGAGTTTCGTAACGATACATCAATGCGTTCATAAAATACAGCATTTTACGACAAAATTCAAAACGACCGACGCCCAAAATGGATGACAAAAATTGGGTATGGTTCGACTCGGTATGCTCCACCGAATCTAAAGAGACCAGTTTTGTGATTTTTGGCCAAACCATTCACAGTTTATAAGCAAAAATAGCCATTTTTCATATCTCCTGACCACTAGGTGGCACAGCGCCGAAACAGGTAGCCTCAGGTCATGCTTGTTACAACACACACCAAGTTTGGTCTCAATAAGCCAAACCGTTGCGGAGATATAGCCTCACATCCATTTTTGCGTGCTCTTCGTTGAATTAATTCGCATGTTATTCGAGAATGGTTTGACGAATCAACTTGAATTCCATTACTTTAGCCAGCATGGTCTGAAGATGATCAACAGCCCGAAGGGCAGAACCATGTACTGATATGCTTGTCCTTCGAACGCAAACTGCAGGAATGGCCTGTGGCACGGAAGGATCGAAACATGAAAGTATGCGTCCTTCAGGTCGATCGCTGCAAACCAATCTCAGGGACGGATGCACCCGAAGATGTGCTTCTGCGTTTGCGTCTTGAACAGTAGCTTGTGAAGACACATGTCTTTATCAGGACAGGCAGATCCAAGATTGGTCGTAACCCAAGCCTTTCTTGGGTACGTTCTTGGGATGCTCATGCATACTTCGCCAGTATCGGACTGCGATATCGCCACAACAGACAGGGGCATCTGCAGGACTTCCCCACCCCCCCCCACCCCCCCCCCCCACTGAAGTAAAGTGGGATGCCCTGCAACTTGGGAGGACTCCGGGTGAACGAATCGCATACCCGAGTCAGATGGTCCGCAGGAGCCAGCGAGATGGGCTGGGTAGCGCTACCAGGCACCCAGACACCGTACAAGCGGGACCAGAGGGAGCACCAACATACCCGCGGTGGGGCAGCGAGGTGGGAAGCAGAGGACCGGCTCGTGGGCGGACAGAAGAAGGATGATGTGTTGAGGTGCAACATACCTGTTCCCACGGCGGGCAGAGGGTGCGTGAGTAGGGACTTTGATGATGCTCTTGAACCGCCCGCTACTGAGAGGAGGATGAGTGTGGTACGGTGTTGGTTCGTCCGCAACTCTCCATGCCCTCTTGGGACCCAGAGACAGAGAAAACCGCTCCTTTGTCGAGATTTTTGGAAACCAAAGATCATCACCCATCCTTCCTTCGGGGGAGAGGTGCATTCACCATCTCCCGAAGAGCAGTTCGATCTCTCTCTGGGTTGCCCGTTCCGGGGCCTCCTGCTTTTCCACTCAAAGCCAGGTTTGACGGGGGCCTGGACGGGTCCAGGCGGGGGGCGCCCTACGCCAAGATCCATGGTTGGCTGCTGGTGGAGGCCTGCTGCCGGGTGTAATGGGAGCCGGGGTGGGCGCATGGGGCAACCACGGGACGGCAGGCCGGAGCGATGCAGCCGGCCAGACAGGTGGAGGCAGCAGCTGCTGCCAGGGCCGGACGTTGGTCGGTCCATCCACGACTGGTAAGCCCCCCAGCACCTCCTGGAAGGAAAGGAACCGGGGCAGGGCGCTGAGAACCAGCGCAAACTACCCCGAGAACCCAGTCGTCCAACCTTGAGGGCTCGGAATACGGTGGAGGTCTCCACTCGAGCCCTACCCTCTCGGCGGCCCGGTAAAGCATAGCCATCATTTCCGGATCCAACTCATGCATTGAGTATATAGGCAAGACTTATAGCAAGACGCAACTCGAGTTTAGACAGACGCAACGTCGTCTTTAACGATGCCCGGGAAGGCTACTTTTAGGGAAAAAAAGTCTTTTAATGTGCTGAAGCGCACATGGGAGATGGCCACCTGCAACACAAACAGGGGGTAGTGCAGCCTGATCTGTGCAACCCACTCGACATGGGAAACCACCACCACTGAAGTGCCGTACCGCCAACACCAAGAGCTCCAAAGAGTGCGCTGAACTCGTTCAGTCTTCTTCACTCAGTAGAGCAGTCAGGAGCAAAACGATGTGATCGCTTGGCTCCAAAGCGAAAAGCTGAGTATGCGTTGCACCTGCTGACTAGTTACACTCGTGCTGCGATCAGCGGCAGCTGGATGCAATCATCGCATAATGTGCATTGGCTCGTTTTGTTTACACTCAAAGTGGATTAGTCTCTCTAAGCGAGATCCCAATTCGTCTGTCACCGATGTGACTGGGAGTGACCGACTGAAAGGGAACTAGCAATTCTGAAGGCAATCTCCTAGTTCCCATAATTACGATAATTCTAACAACTCTTGAAAACCATATAAATTGAGTAGTAGCCAATACTATCAAATAACACAATTTTTCTAAGTCTGACATCCATAAGACAAGCCTTGTCATAAGTCTACTGTACTTCCAATCACATGCAACACAATCCACACTATGTGCACATATTGATTTTATTATTAGCCACTGATGTGTTCATGTTCGCGGCAGATTGTTTTGACTGTAGAAATGAATTTGGGAAATGTATCATGGCATTTTCTGTCTAATCCAGTGTTACAGAAACATGCAAGAAGACCCGCGTACACCATAGCCCCAGTACCAGACACTTGAGGGTTGGCAGTCTCAGCCCAACTGGGCTGATCTCCCACACAAACACGCAAAACAGAGAAAAAGAGAGACGTATGTGGTAAAGAAAGACATAATACCTCACATGTGAATGCTAGACGCTCTGTATTAATCCTTATTCTTGCGGTGAAATCTCTCAGGTGGCCACAGTCTCTGTAAACATACAAGCACTGTTAAATACTGTACACAGTGCAATAAACCATGTTTAGGTGTTTAAGGTGTTAGTCTGAACAGCATAATCCCGACCACAATATCCGTAGATTTATGACACCAAATTAGCAGGTTGGGATGTTCCAACATTCTTTCCTTTGTTCTTAAGTATTCCGCATACATTTCAAAAGATGATCCCTGTTGTGATTTAAAGAGTCTCATAATTCCCCGCACACTTTTCACTGGACTGATCCAATAGATGTTCTTTTGCAAATAATTCACCATCTAGACATATAACATGAGCCGTCTATGTGCTTAGCATATGTATTTGTTGAATTAATTAATCCTCTTTATGAATATATGTTCAGCCAGACGCAAGCTTGCCCTTACTAGTTGTTACGGCAAGC
Organism: Sinocyclocheilus anophthalmus; assembly: GCA_018155175.1. Taxonomy (NCBI): domain Eukaryota; kingdom Metazoa; phylum Chordata; class Actinopteri; order Cypriniformes; family Cyprinidae; genus Sinocyclocheilus; species Sinocyclocheilus anophthalmus. Next base: position 128,040 of record JADLZN010009058.1, read on the forward strand.
AGACGAATCAGTCATCAGGAGAGAGTGACCCTCTCTGGCACCGGAGCGCTGATGAATGAAGCCCGCTGGCAGAGCTTGGCTCTTTTGCATAAAGATAGAGTGTAGGCCTCTGAACGGCCTGTGATGGATACTGTAACCACAGACTCCTCTGACGAGGTCCAGTAATTTAATGAGTCCCAAACTGAACACTTCTAATTGCTAATGGAACCAGCCCTGACTCGCCATTAAACAGTCTGGAGGAACTTTGACAGAACGCAGTGTCTAAGTGATGGAGGAGAAGCACTTCTTTGCTTGTTTTGCTTTCTTGTTTGTGAAAAATTAAGCATTTATGGGGCATCGATTAGACTCGCAATAAAGTGAAAAAAGGTGCTGTATTTGTTGAGAAACCGAGCAAGCAGGACGATACCAAAGGGAAGGATTAAACACTAAGACTGATTTCTGCTTACTTTAATTACAGGGTTTCCACATTTTCTGACCAGTGAATTTCCATGATTTTCCAGTCATTTCTTAGTCATGGATTTTTAGAAATAATTTTCCAGAGATCATACTTACAAAGTCTAAAACTGTTAGAAAAATGTATATAAGAGTATAGACATTTCCATGACTTTTCCAGTCATTTGAGATGACTAATAAAAGCTTTTTAAAATTTGTGCAGTCACAAAGAGTAATTTCTAGCCTAAGAAAAATGTATATACTGTAGACTATATAAATGCCCATGACTTTACCATAACCTTTTAAGATTTTATTAATTTCCATGAGATTTCCAGTCGCACTTTTGGAATTTCTGATATTTCCTGGTTTTCCAAGTGTACCAAGTGTTCCAATTTCAATGGCTGCATTTATCAATTAAAAATGCAATTAAATCAGTAATATTGTGAAATAATATTACAATTTAAAATAACTATTTCTTTTCACATATTTTAAAATGTAATTTATTCCTGTAATGGCAAAGCTGAATTTTCAGCAGTCATTATGCTAGTCTTCGCTGCCACAAAATCCTTCAGAAATCATTCTAATATTGCTGATTTAGTGCTCAAGAAACTCAACTTTATTGTCCTTAATGAATAAAAGTATTAATTTCTTTTAACAAAAAAAATAAAAATAAAAATCATTGGCCAGTAACTTTTTGAACTATAGTGTAGTTAAAGGGGTCATATGATGCGATTTCAAGCTTTACTTTCTCTTTGGAGGTACAAGCTGTCGCTGATAGATAGATTCTCTAAAGGTGCAAAGTGACTAAAGTCTCAAACCCAAAGGAAATATTCTTTAAAAAAGTTAAGACTCGTCCACGCCCCCCTAAAACGCCTCGTTCAAACACGACCCCCACATGTCTATGTCACGATGTGGGAAGATTTGCATAACACCGTCCAAATGTTCACGCAAAGAAAGGGCGTAACTTTATTGTTGCTGCCACCGCCGCTGCCGTGTTGTGAAGACGCTGTGTGTTTTGTTATGAAAGCAAAACTACTTTGTTTGGCCATCCAAAAGAGGACACAACTAGAAATCCATGGTTAAGTTGTATTTACAACACTGCAGAACACTTCAATCCATATTCAGATGTGTGCAGCACATTTTATGGAGGACAGTTTCCTGATCCTGGTAGAGTAGACTAAAATGTCGGCTGTTCTGACTCACAGACTGTAAGTACGTTTTCATTTAAAGAATTTGCCACTGATGATTCAACATGCTCCCCTTGAGTTTTTGAACATGTAAAGTAGCGCTTGTCGTTTCTCCAGTCACAAATGCAGAAATGGTTTTATGTTTAAGCGGCGCGATGCAACGAACGGGTAAAAAGACAGTATAAGTCATTATAAAATTAGTAATTATGTCCCCACTGGATGCAACAAATGCTTAATTTATAATGGGTTTTAATGTTTTTGTCTCGTCGCTCCGAGACAGGCATCAAAGTATGGTAAAGGGCGTGACATTTCCGTCACATGCTTGAGGTATTCGGCCAATCACAACGCACTGGATAGCTGGCCAATAAGAGCACACCTCGCTTTTCAGACCGATGAGCTTTTGTAAAAATCTACGCGTTTCAGAAAGGCGGGGCATAGAAGAGAAACAATAATGTACAGTATGTGGAAAATAAATGTGTTTTTTTAACATTAAAAAAAAACCCGCATAAACAATTGCATTTCACCAAATACATAAAATAATGTTCTTTTTAGCAACATCATATGACCCCTTTAAAAACTACTAACTGCATTAGATTGAAATTAATTAATTTCAAATTTCTCATTTGTTCAGTGGAGTCAAACAAAAGTCAAATGGAAACCAATAGCTTGTAGGACCTCGCCTACAAGCCTTGAACATTTAATAACACTCAGACTACTATAGTATATCTATGTCATTCTTTTGAGAGTGAGTGTGACAGCATATTTACAGAGCTTGGACAGATGAGACAGGAAGAGAGTGTTTTTAATGACATCCTCCCGAAACAGGACACCCTGAGAACTGCTATGCCTCTGAGGTCCTTTTAAATCTCTCATGCTTCATCCTCTTGCGAGACCAACCCTTCAGAACTGTCCCAAGTAATGAGTTTCTACTGCTTGGTTAATAAAAGTAGTTAGTACTTGAAAAACATCTCGCTGTTTGAATGTTGACTCCAATTCACCGTTCAAGTGGTCTCAAAAAGTATTTGGACATTTTAGCCACTTAAAAAAGTATGAAGGTCATTAACAAAGATTCAAACCAAGGGAACTTATTGTACAAAATATTCACTTCACTTCAAGAAGAAAAAAAAAAAAAAAAAAAAAATATCTATAGATTATATATATATCTATATATATATATCATATATAACCGTAATCATATAGTAAAAAAAATATTATAAAAAACTGTTTTATTGATAAAGAATTAAAATAAATTTGATAATAAAAAATACATCTAAATAAAAAAAAAAGAACTGAATATGAAGAGAACTGAGAAAAGCTTGAGATTCATTTGTATTCAGATGCCACTTTCTTTCTTATTTTGTTATCTAATGCACTGAAGTGTGGCAAACAAATTGATACAAACACAGTAACAGTAAAGTATTACTTTAGAAGAAGGTAAGGAATCATAAGTCAAAAAATGAATCTGTCAGCCACTTGTTGTAAATCATGCTCTACTGCAGTTTGATCAGTTCGAGAGGCAATGGTCTTTTCTTATCCACATTAGTTTATCAAATTCACAGAACTCAAGTTATATTTAGCCATAGTCTACTGGAAGTATACATTACTCCTCATTTTATCTCTGAGGAGGAAGTTTCAAATCCTCCTTTTGTTCAGAGCAAGAGACCTTTGGGAAAACAGCTTGGAAGAGCGCTGTACAGTAATATGGAGATTTATGTCCACTTTTAAAAATCTCTCCTCAGATCACTTCCTGTTTCCTACCGCTGTTTACTGAACAGAGGCGGACCATTGTGGGAAATTTATTTTCATTTGCTTATCACCTTAATTGAGGCCTCCCAGAGTTTCCGCAACAACCATAATTCCATTACACAAACTATTTTGAGACATTTTATTAACTCAAATGAGGCTTCAATCCCTCCCACCACACCTAATGTCACTCTGAGCAGCACACAAACAATCCCACACATCAATGCTCTGACGTCTGGCCAGATCAGACCATCAGGGCCTTAACAACCTCCGCCAGCAGACTCAGAAGTCCTGTCTAGATATTGGTGCTTCCAATCCCTACAACTATCACTAGAAAACCTCTGACCCTGACCCTTATTTTTCTAATTGATCAGATATATGGTTTATGCATGGCAGGCAATAAAACAGGTGGGGAAAAGTCTCGTAGACTGAAATCCAGACTTGACGCGAGTTCTTCTGATCTATCCCAGTAAGCAACCACCCAGAATACCCTTGCAACGCCCTAGAAGCCATCCAGAATACCTTCACACCACATACATCACACTATCATCGTGGCGGTGAGTTTTGCACAGATAAGAAAATCTGTAATACAGAATCTTTCCTACCTGCTTCATTTATTTTAACATCTGGAGAAATGTAAACCTCTCCTGGGTGTGTGAAGGAAGAAGGCTGCTCTGAACGCATTGTTCGAAAATCTCAAAATGTGCTTAGCCTACTACAAAACCGTGAGACATGAAATGAAGTATTGTTAATACTGCAGTGTATTTCATTAGCGAGATAAGTGAAATATGTGCTGGGATGGCTGTATTTTTCTGTGCTGATTGCAGAGACGACACATCTGTTTTCATCAGAGATTCAGTTATTCTGCAATAATCATTGGAATCTTTTAATCTAATTATTCTTAATAATTTGGACGGCATAGCTGAGCAATGCATCTCATTTCAAACAGGGACTGGAGAAATATAATATCACAGAGGATTAACTGTGATTCTTTGATGGAAATGTGCCATTTGAAATTCTTATATGTAAACTATGTCAAATCAAAGCTGATATTTTTGTGATCACTGCAGTTTTTATGGATGTATGCAAAACCCATTATGTTACTATGCTATATTGATTATAAGTTACATGTTGGGTAGGACACAGTATTTATAATTTATAAGTTATGAAATATTAGTATGTACTGTAGTATTACAGCTAAAACTATTAAAAATTAAATAACTAAAAAAATATTTAAAGAAATTAGAAATGCCTTGGCAACAAAATAAAAAATCTAATAAATACATAAATAAAAGCAAACAAAATATACAAAAACGAAACCACAATATTACTAAAACTTAAACAAAAATTGAAAATATAAAAATAAAAGCCAATCACATGAATACTACTGCAACCAGTATAAAAACCACCAAAAATCACACTAGAGAAATGTTTTAAATGTACAAATTTTGTTCTTTGTTCTAACCCCAGGAATTTTATTTCTGTGAAATGCAAAAAAAAAAAAAAAAAAAACTGTTTTTACCATACAAAGAAAGTGAACAAAGTCAGATTTAAATAGACTTTGTCAGACTTAAATAAATAAATAAATAAACTGACATTTGCACTAGTATTATACGCCTGAAAGAGCTTGTCTGTGGAAAATTTAAGTGGCAAGGCTATCACTTTCTCAATAACAAACACTCACGCCCATTCATACTATTTAGCTTTGGCAAAGCAAATTGCTGCCGTACATACAATATAATTTGTACCTTTGTACAATTTTGCTTATTGAGATGGGAGGACCTTCATGCAACACGCTTTTTTCTAAAAACTGTAGGTTTTTCTACAGATTCTTACGAATATCCCCCGTGGAATGGCTTTCTCAGGAGATCGGTGGCATGTATTCAAATATGGCACTCTACTCAGCGCACATAGGCCATTTAAATATGTTGAAATTTTTTGATGTGGAGATGTGTAAATTCATTCTGGGTGCTCATTCCTATAAAGGATCTGTTCGCACACTGACCCAAATACAGGGGAGTCTACTTAAACTACATCATGCGAGATGTAGAGCTGGCATGTATGCTTTTCGCATAAGTGCCACACAAAAAAAACCCCCCGTCAAAACCTCTTCATGATTTTTCTCTAACACACACACCCACAAAATTTTTTTAAATTCCTCACTTTGTGCTGCCGCAAACTAGATTCGTAAATGCCCAACCTGCCTCTCTGCAATTTTCATACTCGTACTGCGTGATAGCAATGTATATGCAAATCAGATGGGCAATAGATATCAGATGTAATCACCGAGAATAGGAATGCAGCTAATACGCTGTTATTCTCTATATTAGGGGGAAATGTTTGTTTGCGTGAGCTGCTCAACATGATCCCATCCCATTATAAGCCAGTTCACTCCTAATCGTTTAGTGCACGCCGCGTTTGTAATTCAGTAGACTTCGGTTGGTATTGGGGGCAGGGCTTTCAAGCATGGCCTCCGCACGCACACAAGCGCGCGCTCTCTCGACTCCCCAAAAAGGCCACAGGAGCTGGCCGCAACACTCTCTCCAGTAGCGATGTGGTTTGAGGAGCGAAGTGCATCAGTATAAAAAAAAAGTAAAATCCCCCCCCCGTCCGGTTTGCGGGATTGATTAGGTGATTACATTCAGGACGAGCCCCCCAACACCCCCGTATCGCATATGGGTGGACACATAGACAACGGTTTCAGTTATAATCACTGGCCAGGAGAGTGGGCGCTATAGAGTCGAACGGAAGAGTTTAGGGGTTGTAAGAAGCACAGTAAGTGATAAGGCAGAGAACTCAGATGGGTAAGAAATACACCCACAGAAAGAAGCATCAGCAGCCTGAGGATGCAATGTGCATGAATGCCTCCTTGACCGAGGGGCTAACAACGAAAAAAATCAGCAGGATCGTGGTGGGGATTCTGGAGACAACCTAGTGGTCTATCAGGCAAAGCGGTACTAAATCAGCAGACATAGCAAATCGCAAAACATTGCAAGAATTAGATGTTTTTTCCAGTCAAGACTTAGAGAAACTTGTCTGTGCTTTTATCACCAGCAGGGTGGACTATTGTATTGGTCTCCTCACCGGCCTTCCCAAGATGACCATTAGACAGCTGCAGCTCATCCTGAACGTTGCTGCCAGAATTCTGACTAGAACCAGTAAATCTGAGCATATTACACCAGTCCTTACACTGGCTTCCAGTTATATTTAAGATTGATTTTAAAGTACTTTAGGTCGTTTATAAATCACTCAATGGCCTAGGACCTAAACATATAGCAGTTATGCTCACTGAATATAAACCTAACAGTCCACTCAGATCATTAGGATCGAGTCATTTAGAAATACCGAGGGTTCACACAAAACAAAGGGAATGTGCTTTTAGTTATTATGCCACCCGTAGTTGGAATCAGCTTCCAGAAGAGATTAGATGTGTTAAAACATTAGTCACATTTAAATGCAGACCCAAAACTCATCTGTTTAGCTGTGCATACTGAATGAACACTGTGCAATGTCCGAAATGATTGCACGGTATTTTAGTTAATCTTTTTTTTTAAATTCATTTTAACCTCTTAAATCCATTTTTTTTTTTTAAAATAAATTTCAACGTTTTTTAATTCCTTGTTTTATGTTGTGATATTGTTTTCGTTTCTTTTATGTAAGCACTTTGATAACCATTGTGTCATGAAATGGTGCTATACAATAAACTTTTTCCTTTGGCCTTCCCTGGCCTAAAGTACCGTTTTTCGTTTAACACAGACAGGCCTCCGTGACCCTTACTCCGCCAACCTCAACTTTAATACTTCCATTGGTTTTCCTTATTTGCAAACTGGCTATTTCCAAACAAGCACACTCTTATCAAAAACGTCCCTCTAGGGTTTACGTATGTAACCATGGTTTCCCCGAGGGAACGAGACGCTGCGTCGATCGCTTTGGGAAACCCCTTTAGCTTGAACCGCTTCTGAAGTCACGTGTCATCCGTCCAATGAGCAGCGAGACGGTCACGACAGGTGACGTAAGCAACCAGAAAGCATAAAGGCCATCCAGCCGGGCGCAAACCAGCTTCAGATGAAGTAGCGCCTTCCGGATGACAGGATCGGCAACAGACACCAGCGTCTCGTTCCCTCGGGGACCCATGGTTACATACGTAACCTAGAGAAGTTCCCCTTCAAGAACTCGAGCTGCGTCAAATGCTTTGGGAACGAGAATACCCACTGCACCATACTAACAAGTCCCTGTCTGGTGTCCTATGATCACATCACGAAGAGAGAACTTGGGAACCTGGTGTAGATGCCAGGTGTAGGTTGTAAAAACTGACAAAAGTGTGTGGAGAGGACCAGCCAGCCACAGCACAAATGTCCTGCAAGGCCACACCCAAGCTGAAGCCTTGGAGGCCGCCATACTCCTGGTCGAGTGCGCTCTGACCCCCCCAGGTGACGGGAGGCCAGAGGACTCATAGGCTAGTGAGATGGCCTCGACCACCCACCTCCTCATAGTCTGCTTGGTCGCCGGAAATCCCTTCTTTGGCGGACCAAATACAAACAAAAAGCTGATCTGCCTTACCCCACGGGGCAGCTCTGTGTGCGTAAGAGTCCAGTGCTCGAACTGGACAGAGCACATTACGCCTTTCTTGGCCGGGTACTTAGACTTCCTGGTAAGGAGGAGGACAGAATGCCGTAAGTACTATGGGCCCTGGTGAAGAAGTGGGCCCCTTAGGGACATACCCAGCCCTCGGGTAAAGGAATGCCCTAACAATGCCTGGAGCAAACTCCAGGCACGAAACAGAAAGTGCCTGAAGATCCCCGATCCTTTTTAGTGAAGAAATAGCGAGGAGAAAGATAGTCTTGAGCCTGAGCAACTTGACCGAAATTTCTTCTATGGGTTCAAGGGTCACTGCCGACCCTCCAGACCACCGCCCGGTCCCATGGGCACCTGGGTTGCTCTGTACCGGCCCCCCCCCCCTCACCCAGGTTCCCACACGGAGGAAACGAGTGGCCAGTGGGTGTCTTCCCAATGATTGACCACCCAGAAGTGCGTGGTAAGCAGCTAAGGCCGCCACTTATACCTTCAGAGTGGAGGGAGATAACCCCGCGGAGAATCGCTCCTGCAGAAACTCCAGAACTGTACCAATTGGGCAGTTGACTGGGTCCTGCAGTCGCTGTCCGCACCATGAAGCGAAAAGTTCCCACTTCAAGGCATACTGTTTCCTAGTGACGGGAGCCCTGGACTGAAGTATAGTCTCAACCTCAGTTCAGAGACCAGATGCTAGGAGCTGTGCCACCTCAGGGGCCATGCCCACAGCTTCCAAAACTCCCGCCGATGATTAGGAGACCACCGATGTTTGTCTGTGCGGACAAACGCATTATGCCCCCTTAGTCCTGAAATGAAGTGTTGTCATGGTCCCGAACCCGGCCAGCATTCCCCCGCAGTTGATGTGCCCAAGAGATGATGGCCCTTTCCGCACAACCCTGGCAGAGCTGCCACTCATACCGCAGCTCCCATCCCGTGGCGAGAGGCATCCCGTCGTTAGCCCTTACGCGACGACAAGGAGCCCTACGTCTGGCCCTTGAACCATGACCAACCTTTCTTTTCGTCCACATCACGGCACGGAAGCATCGCCGCTGACCTTGATATGAAAGCGATTCCCCCCTCAGGGAAAATCCCTTGTTTGAGCCACCCTGCAATGGCTCAGTTACAGTCAGGCCAAATGGTATCACTTGGACGCCGCTGCCATCCCAGCCCCACCCCTCAGACCTGTTTGAGACAGTGAGTGACTGGCCTTCTCTTACCCTCGTGACTGTCGTGAGGATTGACTCGATTCGAGCAGTAGACAGACGTGCCTGCATCGAGGTTGATCCCACACCACGCCTAAATAAGTGGTTCTCTGTAGTGGAGAAAGAACACTCTTCTTGGCGTTTAGTCTTAACCCCAGCTCTCTCGTATGGGCGAGGACGACATCTCGATGCCGAGCCGCCATCTGCTCCGATTGAGCTAGTGTTAACCAATCGTCGATATAATTGAGTATGCGGATGCCCTGGAGTCACAGTGGAGCCAGAGCAGCATCCACACACTTTGTGAAAGTGTGGGTTGAGAGTGACAGGCCGAAGGGAAGAATTCTATATTGGTATGCTTCGCCCCCGAAGCAAACCTCAGGAACTTCCAGTGTTGAGGGAGGATGGAAACATGGAAATAAGCGTCTCTGAGATCTATCGTACCAACCAGTCCTCGGACTGGATCTGAGATACTATCTGCTGATAGTGAGCATCTTGAACCGAAGCCGTTTGATAGCGCGGTTCAGAAGACGGAGATCTAAGATCCGACGCAACCCCCCCATCCTTCTTTGGAACGATGAAGTAACGGCTGTAGAACCCGGACGCTCTCGAGAGAGAGGAGGAACACGTTCTATGGCCCCCTTCCTCAAGAGAGTATCGACTTCTTGTTCCATTACCAGAGCCTGCTCGGGCCCACTAGTGTGGGGATGACCCCGTTGAAATGAGGCGGATGAGAACCGAACTGGATTTTGTAACCTTCTCTACAATCTGCAGGACCCATTTTGTGATATTTGGTAGAAGTTTCCACGCTACCAGAAAATCTGCTAAGGGAACCAGCCTCTCGAGGCTGGTCTATGGTTTTATTAGAGGAGCCAGTTCGGTGCCCGGAAGCGGATGACCGGCAGGACGCCCGACCTTACGGCTGTATCACCCTCTACTTTAGGGGTCGAGCTCCCCGTGCCGTACCGTTGCCGGGGGCCTCTGGGACTTTCCGCGCGTCTTAGCTCACTGAGCCTAAGCACGAGTTCAGGTTATCAATAAACCTCCATGAGGGCACTGAGGGAATGACCGACCTGACTGCTGTAGCATCCTCACTTGAGGGGGTGAGCTCTCCCTTGCCGTACCGTTGCCGGGCGGCAGCTGTGATTTTTGCTTGTCGGAGCTCACTGAGCCCTGAGGCACCCGAGGTCGCACCCCCCCCATCCTTCTTTGGAATGATGAAGTAACGGCTGTAGAACCCTGATTCTCTTGAGAGAGAGGAGGAACACGTTCTATGCCCCCTTCCTCAAGAGAGTATCTACGTCTTGTTCCATTACCAGAGCCTGCTCGGGGCCCACTAGTGTGGGGATGGCCCCGTTGAAACGAGGTGGACGAGAACTGAACTGGATTCTGTAGCCTTTCTCTACAACCTGCATTACCCATTTTGATATATTTGGCAGAAGTTCCCAGAAGTTTCTACTAAGGGAACCAGCCTCTCGAGGATGGCCTCTGCTTTTATTAGAGGAGACAGTTCGGTGCCCTGAAGTGGATGACTGGCAGGGAACGACCGACCTGAATGCTGTAGAACCCTCACTTGAGGGGGCTAGCTCTCCCGTGCCGTACCGTTGCCGAGCGGCAACTGGGATTTTCGCTCGTCGGAGCCCACTGAGCCCTGAAGCACCGAGGTGGAAGGGGTATCAATGAACCTCCATGAGGGCACTGAAGGAACAACCGACCCGACTGCTGTAGCACCCTCACTTGAGGTGGCGAGCTCTCCCGTGCCGTACCGTTGGTGGGCGGCAGCTGGGAATTCGCTTGTCTGAGCTCACTGAGCCCTGAAGCGCCGAATTGGCAGGGGTATAAATGAACCTCCATGATGGCACTGAAGGAACAACCGACCTGACTGCTGTATCACCCTCACTTGAGGGGGCGAGCTCTGCCGTGCTGTACCGTTGCCGGGCGGCAGTTGGGATTTTCACTCATCGGAGCTCACTGAGCCCTCACAGAGGGTGGCAGGGGTATCAATAACCCTCCATGAGGGCACTGAGGAGGATTGGGCACTGTATACTGAGGTGTTATCCTTTCCTCCCCCGGTGGGCTGCCCTCCGGGACCTGTCAATGGTAGGACCATTTCGCCGAGGTCCTCTTAGGCAAATAACGGTCCGCAGATCCGTTTTCGGTCTAGGAGATCCCAACTGAGAGCATCGCCCCGACCCTTGATCTTTCTGTGGAGGGGTGCGGGTTTCAACGCTCTGTTTTTGAGACTGGCGATATAAGGAGCAAAAAAAGGCCCCCTTTATAGTGACTGGGATCCTGCTCTCTGCAGCACCCCCACCCCTTAGCAGGTAGCCTGGTATGCTAGTAACACCACCATGGTGTGCAAACAATCGCCAGCCTGACCTACCGCCGTATAAGCTTTCCCATCCAGACTCGATGTAAGCCTAACGGGCTTGGTGGGAAGCTTCGGGGCCTTCAGGGACGATGCTGAGGATGGGGAGAGATAGCTCGAATGCGTCTGCTCCACCACTGGCATCGCCGCATATACTTTATCATTCAGCCCCACGATGTTCTTTTTAATAATTTGAGACTGTGGGGCTGTAATATGGGATGAGTACGGTTTCTCCCATGATCTTGGCACTCAGCATGGAGATCGGAAAAAACGGAAGGCCCCCGTCGTGAAGGCTGTGATCTGAATTCAGAACATGCTCGTCTAATTATTCTTAGGACGAGCGTCCTGTTTCTAGGGCCGTCCACCGATTTTATTTTTGCCGGAATCACCCCCAATCCAAATCAACCTCATACGCGAGGACTGGGGTGGCGAAGTCCACAGTCCTCCGTGCTGTCTCAACACTCGTCACATCCCTCCTCGAGGAAATAGATGAGCGTCGTGCTCTTTCCTCTCTGCGCGGGGGGGGGTGGCCGGCGAGAGAGAAGAGCCGCGTATCTAGCTGTGAGGACCGCGAAGAAAGACGATCCCGTCTCGATCCCTCCGCTAAATCACCCGCGATCCCCACAACAACATCTGCGCTGGGTCCTCGGCAACAGCGTGACCGTCTAGCCATCGGGATCGCGAGTCTGGCCGCTGTCATCAAACGCAGCCAGGCGATAGCGGAGCGTGCGCAGCGAGAGCTCTCAGTGATGACAATCAGCTGCTCGAAAACTGACCGTGCATGCTTTGCTCCTAAACAAACAACACACAAATCGTGTGTATCCCCAGCCGCCAGATATCGTGGGCAGGGAGAAAAACAGCGTTTGTAATGCCGTTCACTCGCCATACACGTTCTCATTGTTTTTTATATATGAGTGCTTCTGCGGACAGACAACAGTAAATAGACAAAACAGTACATACACAGAGCGCTACTGAAGGGCAAAAGCTGGTTTGCGGCCGGCCGGATGCGCTTTTATGCTTTCTAGTGCTTACGTCACCCCACTGGTGACGTCTCGCTGCTCCATTGGACAAATTTGACACGTGCTTCAGAACGCGGTCACGCAAGGGCATTCCCAAAGCGACTCGACGCAGCTCGAGTTCCTGAAGGGGAACCAATCTTTCCATTTTGTTCCCAGAGAAAAGCCGAGTTCTCAATAGGTCTTTTGTTGAAGCCTTACAACAGCATCCTCCTGTAATCCATTCCTCATCTTCTCCTCTTCATTTAAATAACAGTGCCGTACGGAAACCTAACCATTGTTGACAGCTTTTCACAACACCCTCCTATCAGCAAGTGAACCGTTTCTACTCAGCGGCATGGGTTTGCCTTCACTGTAGGAAAAAGGAAGAGGTATGTCTACATGTTTCTATTCTCCAAGGACAGATATTTCTTTTTATTGGGGGTTCACCGCATATTTTTCGGTTCTGTTGAATCTGGGTTCGATCCCAGTCCAACCACTGCTCAGTTCAGACACCGTTACAAACCACAAAGGCTTTCTTCATCATCCTGCTCATCTCTTCCCCTCTTTTTCAATCTTCCTGCATATTAAACATACTAACACAACTGCCGCAGATAGTTTTGCTCTTTCATTTTATCGTCACGGTCACCTGTACCGCATGATTCAGTCGCTGTTGGATGTGAACGAGGTGCACGCAGCTCCATTTCTTCCTTGGGCTATTTACTTAATGGCTAATGCAAAAAAAAGGCCTCCAAAATGGAAATGGCACATTAACCCACCCCTTTTTTCCCATTTTCTAGCCCTCCTGCCTTTCTTCGAACTCCTCGTTCGGATAAATTCCCGTGCAAACACATTATTACGAGGCACATTACTTGTTCAGCCCAATATATAAAGAGGAAAGGGAGATGAAATCCCATAAAATATTTAAAGCAACAGAACTTCTAATCGACCTCATGATGGCTAACACACTGCTGGCTGTTTGTTTCTGAAAATGCTATACTGAACAAGAAATCTATGAAGAAGGAATAGAAAGTATATGTAACTGTATTTGCTGTAAGTACTTGCAAGGTGTTAATGTTTCAGGTAAGATAGGTTTAATCAAATCAATTCATCAAATTATATAATCAAATTACTCATTTTCTGTGAGCTTTATGTGAGAATCAACATGACCCGACACCATCTTTGCAGATGCTTAAATAGATATATGAAAGGAAAGATTTGGTTAAAATGCACTTGAGAACTAATGACATTATGAACCAATGGATGGCACTGACACCAACTGGCACCATAGACATTTTTTGCATGCTAAATGTGTACTTTTTGAATAAATAAATGTATTGAAATACAAATATGGATTTAAATAAATGTATTTATATTAAAATAAATTCTCTATTTTTTAGTGAACTGTTCCTCTAGGACAATGATAAATATACCAGAACCTGCTCCCTGAATCTCTACAAATATCTTGGCAGATCTACAAAGTCAAGTCTGTATGTTTGGGGTGAATTAATTTCAGACGTTTAATATGGTCCAAAACAAACCCCTAAGCAGAATGTTTAAGGAATATCAGTCTAGCGCTGCCTTGCAAGCACTGTAATGAGTTTATATGAAGCATGGGATAAAATGGCATTTTTAAACATGCTAATCTGTGCTGAGAAGTCTGTATGATGGCAGGCTGTAGCAGCGCAGGGAAGTGCTGTGAGTGGACTGCTGCTATGTCTCTCGCAGCTTGGCACCATGACATTCATAGCTGATGGGAGTCTTTGGTAGTGAGCTCAATATAGAGTCTAAGAAGATAGAGAATGAACTGATGAAGAACAGAGACTGGGTGAAGAACAGACACAAGTATAATCACATGGAAAGAGCTCGGGAAGAGGAGAGAGAGAGAGAGAGAGAGTGACAGTGAAGTGCAAGTGAGGCTGATGAAAGAGCAGAAATTAAACGAGGAAGAAATAAAGATTATAGCTTACAGTAAGAGAAGAAAAGTTTAAGACAACCAGAGAGGGACTTAGAGAGAGAGCAGACTCTGTGTAATCAGCTTTGCTCCTCACTCTTCCATAAAGTGCTTGATGGTTCATCCCTAAGCCTTCACTTTTTTTCTTTATCATCTTCCATTTTCCCTACTCTCATCCCTTCCCAAACCGCACTACTCGGCCTCTGCCTCCTTTTAGCTCGTAGTCATTGGCCTAAATAGGTCAATAAAAGTGATGCAGACACCAAAACGTCTGTATTCAGATATAAAAAGGAATTAAACCTCTGGCTCCTGTAGAAATATCATGACCAGGTCGACCCTGCACAGCTTCAGATTGTTTAAACAGGTTTCTTCTGTATGCTTTTTATGTCCAAAATGGGCTAGACGATCATAATATATGACAACTACACTGAAAAAAATTGAAACAGTTTTCACTCAGAAACTGCAAGTAAATTCCACAAATAATTACAAGGACAAGCCATTTTGAAGCGACGGAACGGAAATAGCAGTTCTTGCACTCAACTCCAATTCGCATTCAGATTTTACACTGTAAGGACAGACGTCACAATTTGCATGTTATATACTGTATGTAGGGCTCTATGATTTCCGCGATACGGACAGAAACCTTGGAACCAGTTCATAACAAACGAATTTACTGAATAACGTGGAATGTCACTGAATTGTCAAAATGTTGGATGGATAACTCAAAAGTAGGTCAGTACACTTAGATCAAAAGGCAATAAATACGCAACAAAATAAAAGTTCAGTTTAACTTTAAGAAACCGTGACAGAAATATTACTTATGATAGTACTACTACTACTAATAAAATAATTATTAAAAGATTGTTTTAAAGGAATATTTACAAGACACATTACCAGAAAAACTAAATTTGGAAAAAACTGTCATAGGCCCGATATAGGGCAATTAGTGGCAGAGTTTTAGCCTTGGTTTTTATATTTATTGTCCTTATATTAGATTATCGAACCATATAATATATTTTAGTAACTGTTCTTTAAAGACCATAATTGGTACCCTGTCCGTAATTTCTATTTCTGCCTTTAGAGCAGAACAATGGCTGCCTTCATACAGCTGCTGTTTGACAGGATCTCATATTGTGGGAGGACCAGGTGCCGGGAATCGAGTTGGGATTTCCCTTCTGCACGGCACTGGTAGTGTGTGAGTGTGCACCCATGTGCCATGTGCTGGCCCTATTTGCATTCACTCAAGTGTAACCCCACATTATTAGTTATTAAGTCATACTTACATCAGCTTTTATTACTTTGGTTTCTCCAAAGCAGCAAACACGAGTGATCCGGGAGTGAACTTAGATGCAAATGCTGACATCAGTCTATTTCGACGGATTAAAAAATCCAGATGATGAATGAGCCTCGTGCATGGATTTCACAGCCACAGGGCATTGGTTTCGGAACCGCTGGTCCATATTAGACAAGCAATGAGAGCACAATGTCTAATTTATAGTCCTGTTACCAGAGCCACACACAAAAGAGGAGAGTTTGAGCACAGAGCAGCTTGTTCATGTCATCTTCACCCGGTTTGATTTATAGTGGCTCTGGTGATTTTCTCTCTTTGGGAGAATGCTGCTCCGTCTCTACTGGTCTACCTCTTAGAATGGGGACTAGAAATGGCAAAATAGCAAGTTTCGTTTTTGCAAGTTTCGTTCTTGGTGTTCGGGATACAAATGAGGAACCGTGAAGAAAGAGCTTTTGGATACAATGTTCTTTGCATTGAAACTAATTTTCTACATGGCTTGTCTCTCCTAATAGTCGACTATAGATTAAAGGAATAGTTCAAACAAAAATTAAAAATTCTGTCATCTTTTACTCACCCTAATGTCATTCAAAACCCATATGATTTTCTTTCTTCTTTGAACATACAGAGAATCAGTAACTACGAAAGAATTTTTTCCATGGCAGTTAGCCATGGGTCCAATCTTTTCAAGCTTTCAAATAACTCAACACCTCACCAATAGAGAACCATCTTATTACCAGATTTTTAAACTGCAGTTCTATCGTTGACTACTAGCTATACTTCCTAATCTCGAGAAAGATCACTACCAGACGATTCTCTTGCGGGTAAGAAACAGCCACATGTTGGGAAAATATGTAAATGTAAAATACATGAACAAATCACTGAGTCAGATTTTTTTCAATGAAGCAGTTCACAAAAATAGCCTGAGTGACTCATTCCTGAATCTGACTGATCCGGTTCTTGGGTTCAAATCACTGACTCAATGATCTGTTCTCAGTGGTTACCAGCTCAATGGAAGTCAATATTATCAGTGAATAATGAAATACATTTAGGTCTGTACTTCATATAAAACTACTGTATGGCTTTAGAATGTTAAAATATTATTTTAAGTATTGATTGTTGTTTACAGCAGCAGAAGTTTGTGTTTGTGCAAGCTCTTTCTCATACCTCATTTGTGCCCAAAACATCAAGAATGAACCTTGCAAAAAAGGCTCCATTCTGAGATTTCCAAGAATTCAAAACTGATAAGCAATGAAGTAACATTTTACAACGGTATTGAACCGGAGTTGGAACTCTAATAAAGGAAGAGTTTGATTCTTTGCATACTGTATCTACAGACAAAGGGGTCAAAACCCACCAGCAATGATATTAGAGCCCTCCTGAAGAGCACAGATGGGGTAAAATACTAAGCAAAACATCACAGTAGTGCCTAGAGCACAACTTGAACTAGCAGTCAGTGCAGGTCTCTCACCCACAGCGTTGCAACTAACAGGAAGAACTCTGATATGTGGAGCGAATCCTCTGAGCCGCTGTTATAATAGAGAACATATGCAGGCGTACTAGAGGTCTGAAAGTCATTGAGAAGAAGCAAGTACCTGCAGATTTCACTGTAGGAGTGCCAGACTAATGATACAGCAAGCATCACCACAGCATGGCTGCCATATGTGTTGGGTTTTGATCACCTCAGCTGTAGAAGATACAGAAGAACATAATGTGGTCACAGCGTGTGTGTTTCTGGTTCAGCATGATTTTAGTGCAAAAGTAGAATAAAAAGAAGCATGTATGTGGGATTTTGTGAATATGTTTTTGCTAATTAATTCAACATTTAGTCCTGACAACAGCACTCTATTCACAGTAAAACAGGTAATATGCTATAGTATGTACTGTATGTAACACTGCATGTCATTTCAAAACATTCTCAGTGATTGGAACCAATGCTAATATCGCTAACAAAAACTTAATTAAACTACAAATAAAAGCTAATATAAATGTGTAAAATGTACTTAAAATAAAACTAATTTTAATAAAACAAAAAAGTTAAAAAAAATGTAAAAAGCTAAAATTAATGTTAGTTTCTGATAAATAATGAAGTTTTCAAATTTTAACCTACCTTCATTAAACATGAAAGTACCACAAGATTGTTTGGAACCAGTGATAATATTGTTAATAAAAACTATCAAAAACTAATACTAAAAAGTCATATAATGGGGGGTTGGGAGATTAGATTACTATTACTATTTCTATGCATGAATCCAAAGTTAAAAAAAATATGGTGTGGATGTTGCCAAAAAATTTTTAGTCTTTTGATAAAGAACAAGAATTCCCACCCCTCCCCGTTCATCTAAACATGAAACATTCACAAATGCTACTTGAATTATACTGTATCGTACAACAGTAAAGCTAAAACTATAATAAAAGCAAACTATAACAATCACGTCCAAATCTAAAACTATATACAATGAAACTCTATAAACATGAAATGCGTAAAACTAAAAAATTCAAGTGAAATCTAACCAACTACACTTACACACACGAACGCAAACTAAAACAATAATAAAATCAAACTGAATTCACCTATATACCCCTGGCTTACCTGAATAAATCATATTGTGGATTGTGGTCCCGATTACAGTGCACAAGTTGAGGTTAACGTTTATTGAGCGACATGCACAAAACAATCACTCAATCGAAGCATTGACGTGGCCTCTTCTGTTTTTTAGCAGCCTGACGAACCACTCTTTATTAGATTTTATTCCGAGTCGACTAATCAGCAAATCTGTATCAAAACAACATTGCCTAGATGACCTTTCAGTCCAAGATATTTTGCT
This sequence comes from Sinocyclocheilus anophthalmus, assembly GCA_018155175.1. Lineage (NCBI taxonomy): Eukaryota > Metazoa > Chordata > Actinopteri > Cypriniformes > Cyprinidae > Sinocyclocheilus > Sinocyclocheilus anophthalmus. Next base: position 146,603 of record JADLZN010009058.1, read on the forward strand.
CCAGCAAAATAATCCAGGGACCTTAAATGTCGGGAACTACCAAATGAGCCTGTGTCCAAGTCACTGAGCAAAAACAAAGACATTTCCACTTTAAGACATTTGTTCCGTAATTATATTTAGATATAGCTATAACAAATCATATTTTCACTCTCTCTGTATACATACACACATGGACCTCATTAATAAAGTTAAAGATCCGATATATTACTTTAGTAAGTACTGTGAAATCAAGCAGGCCATTGCTGCTGATGGAGTGATTGTTGTTTTGCGGAGGTCAAGTTCTTCGTTATTTTTTTCCTTATGTGGTTCTTACTGAGGGATTTTTAATAGGTCTGGAGTAACAGACGTCTAATCGTCTCCAGCTTCCTCCTGAGGGATCGTATCCACACCTGGCAGAAAGAATGAACCTGGCACAAAATCATTGCCTCTTAACGGAGGTCTCTAATGGAGACGGAATACTAACAGATAAGGTAGGCCGTTTTAAACACAAAGTAAAAAAGAAAGAAGCCAACTAATCTCTGCACAGCTCAGCAATCGAACACACAGCCATTATTTTTTTCCATAAACTACTCAGTGCTGACTCTTAATAAACATATGGTGTCGTGCAAGTGAAACTGAGATTATATAAAACACTTTCACTTGACCAATCACTTGACATGTACCTCACAGATCAGTCACCCTAAACAAAAAAAAAAAAAAAAACAAAAAACCTTGTTCCATTCACATTTCCTAACATGAGCACGGGAACGCAAAGTAGTTGTGATGCAGCACCGCTTGAGTGTTAAGCTGATCTGCAGGTAATACAAAGCCTCAAAAATGAGCTTGGCATTAAGTTTTGGTGCCTTATCACTCTCAAGCTCTAGAATTTGCTGAAAAATAAGAATGAGTAAGGCATGGAGGAAAAGAAAAGACATTGTGAAAAATGAAAAAAAAGGAGAAACAGGCCTTAACAGGTTTAAGAGTAATCTTGTTGCTGTACATGGTGTCTGTGACTCACTGCAACTCAGAAACAAGTGGGTCAGAAAGACATTTAAAAAAGTAATGCAGATGCCATGTTAACTCGTGTATTCACTACCAATCTTTATTACATCTCCTAAAAATCGCGTAGCATCGCCTACAACCCCAGCACTCGGCGGGCGGGCTGTAGCGGAGCCCCCGGTGTGTCACCACACCACAACGCAGATACACATATGCAAAGATTAATTTTGCATTTCATTTGGCATATTGGGTGTAGAATCCATTGCAATACTAATTCCACTTAGCACAACAGGACATTGAAGTATACATAAATGTATACATAATTGTAAATAAAACAAGAGATATTGAGTAATGTTCCTACCAAATCCTTTTCTATTATGTCATTCTTGTGCAATGAATTTGGAAATTACATGATGTAAATACGTGGTTTCAATGTATGTATATTTTATATTATATTATTATAAATTTAATGTTCTGTCCAATAAGTATACATTTTGTGTGTCATAATATGTGTGTGCAATGTTATATTAATTAGTTATGTAAATGGCACCACCTACATGACAGGTTTAAATCAAAAAATATAAGTAATATTAATATATATATATATATCTATAATTATAGTGCTGCAAAATGATTAATTGCGCCTAATATTATAGTGATACATAATCGCATCCCACCATAAGTTTTTGTTTACTGGTGTATACTACTTGTATATTATTATGTATATATAAATTACAACACACGCATGTATAAAAATATTTAAAAAAATATATGTTATATAATATGAAATATATTTATATATATATATAAGATATAAAGAATATATAAATGTATAACCTGGTAATATCCTTCTAAATATAAGACATGATGTGTGTATTTTATACTATACAATAATAAATATGCACAGTACTACATACCTATATAATGGACACTAATGTAAAAAGAAACTTTATTCTTTTTGCGATGTGAATCCAAGTCGTTGACAGCACTAATATATATCATATATAATATTATATTTAATATTATATTTAATAATATCTCACCCACACACAACACATACTATATGTAATTTCTTAAAATATTTACATTAAATATACCCAGTACACAGCCCATATATCTCATGTAGCATACATATATATTATAAAGAGATATATCGATAACAGTATTTACGTGAGCATCACTCCAGGACAGGCACTGGCCAAAGTTGAGGCATATTGAAGCAATCTTTTTTTTTTCAACTCAATTTACCAAAGAGTAAAACACGGTAATTCTACTCTACTATTATTTATTATTATTATTATTTTCATTAGATTTTCTTTGCCCTGGCTCCATTTGATTTCAACATTATCTACTTTTATGCAGTCCAATCACAGACATGAATCAAAAAAGATAATGTTAAAATAACAGAGTTTTCTTTTGATCATTCCTGAAATGCAGGATGAGTTAATTCTTACATTATTCGCAAACGGCTGATGCGTGCCTCATTTTTGGAACATGTAATTTATTTATTCCTCTCATCCGTACAGCTTATCATCCTAAAGTCTATACTACACTACAAACCAATATAAGAAGCATATTTAAATGCTATCCGAGGCACCAAACACTTTCGCTTCTCTTCAGTGGCAACACACACTCACACTATGCGTGAACCTGCTTCTCTATACCGCTACTGTTTCTTCGTTTTGCTACTGCGGCGGGGGGGGGGGGGGGGTTGGGGGGTCGATCCTGCTATAAATCCCCACAATGTCTTCAGCCACAACTCCGACGCATTTTCAAATGCATTCCAACCTTTTCAATCACACGCCCAGTTAAGCTGCCAACAGGGATCCAGGATCGTCATGGTTTTCCCTCAAGCCCATCCATTACAGTTCCCCTCTCGTAACGGAAGGTCCATAGAAGGGGAAGAAGATATCTTCGTGTGTTGTGTGGTGATTTTAACCGGTGGATGTACAGTCAAAGCAGTTCATCCCTCTGAGACTAAAAGTTTTCTCTCTGCTTATCATTCGCACCCCGTCTTTCTCTACAGTTAGAGAGGGTGAATTATTCACAAGAAGGTGGCCACAGAGATACTGCTTATTTTTACTCTCTTACACAATAAACTTGGGAGTTACTCGAGGGCAAACAGAGACGACGTGGACTGAGAAGTCTGTGCTGTTCTTCAAATCGTTGCGCTGCCTGATCTATTGATGAAAGACAGACTGTAAAGCTACTCTATAAATTGTTACTAATCGTGCAAAGTCAGTTGCTATAGAAATGGGACAAACAAAAACACCTCGCAACACAAACCACCACAATCACCTCCCTCCCCGCAACTTCCTTTACGAAAGGAATTTATTTGTTGCAAAAATAAGGTTGAATAAATAGCATTCAACATAGTATTTTTTGTAGACATACTAAGTAAATTTCCGGCTTCCCCGTCATTCCTGTTATAGTGAAAGTGGAGCAGCTGCAGTGAAAACTCTATCGGTGTCCATTTTCCTTTCACTGGCCCAGTTTGCTGTTTTGAATAAGTACAGTGTGTTTGTGTGTGTGTGTGTGTCAAGTTGGAAAAGCAACCTAAATTAGATTTTTTATTGGATTACTGGTAGGAGTTTAAATCACTGACTGAATTAATACCATAAGGTACCAGTAAAAATCTCTGTGTGTGTACATTCTTGAATCTGTCATGAGATGAACTATTTGTTTAAAATTTCATCTCCCATGTTTAGTCTCTATGAGAAATATGTCCCTGCAGTTTTGTCCAGTTTATACGCTTTATGAAATGAAATACAGGAAACCTTTCTGCAGATTTCCCTGCAGCTATAAATACTAGAGTGTGAATTCCATCTGTTTTTGCTACTTTTAGCACCTTCCTAAAACCAGATTGAATTACCTTATTTTGGGACTTCCATGTTATTCCCATTTTTAATTAAAGATATATATATATATATATACTACACCCAACATCCATATCCTAATTACCACACACCCAATCTACTTAGTATCTAGGATTTTATATAATCTAAATTTTAAAAATAAAAAAATGTGTTTTTTTTGTTTTTTTACATAAAGTGGAAAATGTGTCATGAATTGTGTTATAGAAATTTTTATTTTATTTTATTTATCCTTTGATTATTTGTTTATTATTTTCATCTGCTTACAACTTTAAATTGTATCAATCATTGGTTAAATACCTGCTTAATTTGTTATATAAACCTGTATATCATATGATGAATTCAATACTCTTATTTCCAAGAATATTTAGATTATACTATATTTTAATACTGTGAACATGGCCCTGATTCAAAGATGTCTCGAAGTGTAGACAGTATCCCTCTTACCATAATAAACAGAGCCACATACCCCATTTTGCTGAATAGTAAACCAGCCATTTTCTCACAACAGGTGGGATAAGTAATAAGACTGTAGAAAAAGTTAATATGGCTCGTAAGAAGATAATGGTAAAGTATATTACATATACTTGATCTTTAGCCGACTCCTTATAATCCCACGAAAATTGAGGACAATCTATACAATCAAACCACAAAAGAGCAAGCCTATGTACAGTAAGTGCTGTGACACTGTTCCGGTTAAGTCCCTACGCAGTAATTGCCTTATGTCATTTAGTAGTCATTATATCAAATATTTGACTGTAGCTGCTGTGGATTGCCCCATCAGAACTCCAGAGTGTTCCATAGCGCTGTGTATGGTAAATGTACAACTCTTGTCCCCTCTAATATAATCTGCATTTCTTCCACAGTTTGTTTTCACAGCCAAATGCCACACTTTAAGCGAATTTAACTCACACAGGCCATATGAATCATTCGTAATAATTAATCATAACTAGTTATAATTTATTATGAATATTTTAGATCCGCTGTAAATATTTAGCTGACCTCTAAGGGTCAGCTGTCTTGTCAATTCTAAGAACGTTGGTTTCCTGGTTAAGGGAAATAACTTTTCTACTGTACAATTCTACAAAAGCTTGTAACGTAAATCTGCATGATTAGTGACTACGGTTATGAGCAAACAATGAACACGTAAAGTGTGATACAAGTAAGGTTTTATTAACTACATAAACACTTAAACCCCTCTTCCTAACAGCCTACATACTACACATAAACTGTGTCTATACATATATACACACACACATGCATACAGTTGGTATTGGAAAGGGTTAAAGTTTAACTCAGTATAGAAAGAGGCATAAAGAATGAATTTTTATGGAACACTTTGCATATTCAGCCGATCTAAACCTGAGGGAAAACGTCAGATTCTAGTTCAAACAAACCTTGTAAAAAGGAGTAACTGATACTTAATATATCAATTAAATCGACTAAGTTTGATACTTTCGTATGTCTGAAAAAGATTCCTGATGCAATCTTAAGGCACCAAGATCTTGCTGAATTTGGTTGATGAGAAAGAACCAGTTTGTGTCAGAGTAACTTGAAGAATGAAAAGTCAAGGCCGAAAGGCCTGGCACAATCTTTGATATCCTGAAGTGTTTTCTCACATCTTCATTTTAGCATCTCCCTGAACCACCGTCTGGGGCGGGTCACATGGAGTGTGGCTTTTTAAAGCCTGCAGAGATTCACGCCTCTCGAGATGGGCTTGTCCAATGAGGGAGTCCGGAATCTCAAGTGGGAGTTATGCGTTTTTATGGCCCTTTGTCTCTAAGCATGGTATTGCGCGTAGTACTTGTGTTAACAATATTAAATAACCTCTTAGGAACATACATTATGCGTAGTGTCAAAAACATACAATATAACAGTCTCACTTAGATCTACCGCTACGAATTCATATATACTAGACATGAAATAGTTACTTATATGTATGAGTGGTTTATCGTAAGCATGAATCAAAATAGTCTATAATACAACAGATTAAAAACAACACAGCAATAATATACACAATGACCTGAAAGATACACTGTTCATTCAAAGAAAGGTATTCCTATGAATTAATTAGTAGAAAAGTACATTTCTGCTCTGCCTCTCCTATGGGGACAAAGAGTGGGCTATCCTTCTCACATTCTTGGGGGGTCATAAAACCAGTGATATCTTGATTAGTTGTCATGGTGACCAAGGGTGGATGGTGTCCAGCAGAAATCCTGGCATCCAGTTTATTGAGTGAGGGGACTGTGACGATTTGTTAATCTAATGAATAATTGATTTGTTAAATCAAATAAAAATTAGTGTGTCAGATTGGTCGAGACGCTACACACTCTTACTCAGATGTCACTCTTCACCTTGAGTGTACAACAATATATTTGTTGAAAAGTGAGGTGAGAAACACTACAATAGATGACAAAAGACAATCCACACTTGTCTGGCACTAAACTTTGCGGATGGCAAATAACAAAAGCTCACACACAATAACAGCTTGCAATGCCTTTGCCATGGCCTTTCTCAACAGCCAGAGTCTTCTTGGTGGTTGAGTGGAAACAACACATGATTTCCAGCACTCATCTGATCTGCTGTTCATCAGCAGTGATTAGCTCTCACATAACCGTCAGAGACTGCAACCTTCGAGTCACTTCAGGACAGGTGGACCATTGCAGCTTCGTAAAGCACCGGCTGACAGGGTCACAAAGTTACACGGTTGTAGTTAATTCATGTTATTTCAAAACACACAGACTCGCAGACACACAGACTGTGGCGGTTGTTGTAAATCACAGACACACTCTTTTGACCTCCACTGGAGTTCAGCGGTGAGGAAAAGTGAAAGAGATTGTCTGGCCAAAGGCTAGAAATATTGAGCCAATTAGATGACAATTATCTGCTCTGGTTGCCAGTGTGGAGTTGTGGAAGATATTTATGGGTGTTTTACCTCTCTATGGGGAGACATGAATCTACGGTGCTGTGGCCCCTGTACCCGCGTGCTTTTTTTGTGATTACGGCCCGTTTGACTCGCCGTGCCCCCTGTCTGTCCCTGTACGCCACACTTGCGCTACAACAGGAAGACATAAATCTGGTCAGATATGAAGAGAGATGCTTGGCGGCAGTTCATTTGCATTAAACACAAATGGAGCAGAATGTTTTAAGAAAAGGTTGAATGAATTTGTGTAATCTGCCATAGTGCCTATTCAAAAGATTTAGGTCTACATTTTTCATGCAACTTTTAATATATGATTATGAAAATATAGATTTTTAATTAGCTTGATTTTGAGCTTGAATTTCACATCAAGATCCAATGTATACATAATTTGCTTTGTTTAAAGTGAAAAAAATTAAAATTCTGATATCATTTACTCACCCTCATGTTTCCTACCTGGTAGACTTTCTTTTTTCTCGTACACAATATTTAGTTTTATTTTAGTATCATTGTGAGACTATTATAGTTTTTTTTGTATTTTATTATTATTATGCAAGTAAGGAATGTGACAAAATTTACAAGTGCCAAATACAGAATCACTTGGACAAACAAACATGTATACAGATAGCTAACATTTCAAGATCATTCTGATAACTCCTGTATATGTATTCTTGTGATTGTGAGCATGTGTGTGTGTGTGTGTGTGTGTGTGTCATTGTGTGTAAGTGTGTGGGAGGAAGCATACAAATCATTGAGTATCTAACAGATTTATAACAGATTAAATGTATTAAGAGAACTGACATAAAAATAAAATGACAGACGAGTGGAGACAGTAGTGTACGCGTAATGATGACAAAGATAACTATAACACCACAATATAAGAAATAAGGATTTCATAAGATTAGGAAAGGGTGGGTACATGACGGATGCAAGTATCAGTAATGACTGATTTATTTATAAGACTATATAGTTTACTTATTTTAAGTAAATTTTATAATGTTCCGGTTTTTTAGCTAATTTAAACTATTTGTTTTTGGGGATTTTTTTGGGTGTCATTTTTATTAGTTTTAGTTTTTTTATGTCTATATTATTCATATTTTTTTATTTCAGTTTTAGTTTATATATATATATATACACAAGTAAACTCCATTCCATTTAGAATTTTGTTATGGTTTTGTTTAGTAAACTGTAATAACCCTGTCCTCAACTTAATCTTTCTCTCAATAGAGCAGTAATTTGACCATTATTGAGTCTGTGGGTGGGGTTTTGAACTTCGACAATTTCAGTCTGACACGAATGATTAGGACTAGGTATGTGAAGTAGATAAAGTGATTATTTGACAATATTGATCACACAAAATTAAAATCTATGAACTTCTAATTAGACTAAGTCAGAATATTTATATATCCCTTTTTGCACATTTTTTTAATTTTGGTAACGGCACTGAAAGGACATTACTTTCACATTAGTTTTTTGTGTATTTAAACACAGTAGAGTCACACAGAGGCCCCGAGCCCCGATACCCTCGGACCCGGGACCCGACCCCGGGATTCGGACGGTTCGGGCTTATATTTTAAAGGTCAAGGCCGGTGTCGGGTCCCAATCTATTACTTACTTCGGTTCCCGGGTGCCTGTTTACATGTGTGTAATAAACCTTATCGATCCGTAGCTCGGAGAACACCTGCCGTTATCAGAGTCCAGTCAGCGCTGTTGCGTGTGTTGTTTTTGGTACCTTTCACTTGTAAAATTAGAGGAAATTGTGAGTCGGTATTTGAATACGGTGGAGAGAAAAAAAACACGAGCAATCAAAGCATGGTGGGCGAGTTACTGCCACCTCACGGTGATTGATGGATACCTTCCATGCGTGGATGGTTGAGTTAGTGATTGATAATTTTGTTACTAATATTATGAATGAACCCCTGTTGTTATATCTAAAATTTCTTGCTCCAAATACGGCTCATAGAAGCACAGAGTTGATAATAAGAGAAGTAAAGCTACACGCCAGCAGCCATAGCACGGCCGAGCAAATCGTTAGTATACGCCAAATAGCACCAGTCAAGTTTATTATGCAAAGTTGACTCGACCTACCAAAAATTGAACTTGCAAATCTCATTTGTCCATCCGCCACCGCCTGACGCAGAGTGGACTTGTGAACTGGAGAAATGAGTGGATTACCATGGCATTGGCAATCAGAGGAATAACACGGATGGAAACTTCTGGCCAAGGAAGGATGTGTGGTGCATCACAGTCCAGCAGTACAAGGGAGAAGGCTTCTTACATAAGACACAAAATTTAATTTTCGCAACTTGTTTATCGAATTGTGTTATAGCAATTTGCGAATTAACAGTGCCCGTCGTGCCAGTCGGGGATGTGTCTTCCTGGCCGGGTTTGGGTCCATCTTTCAAATAACTGACGGTCCGCGTCGGTTCCGGGCAGAACATTTTTGACATTTCTCGGTTCTGCACGGGCCCGGGTCCAACTTTCAAAATAATAGGCGGGTCCACAAATTTTTGGTCCCGTGTAGACCTCTATTTTACAGTATAAACTTGCACAGGTTTGAAGTAAGTGATAACAGATTTTTTTGGGCCAAACTGTCCCTTTAAAGTACATTGTCTGAATTTGAAACAAAGCATTTGGCCGATATTCTTCAGTTGGATCGCTACGTGTCGGACCCTGCAATGAACTGGATGTGTTTAATGGCTGAGGCTTTCTGCCTGTATTAAATGACTGAATGTGTGTACAGGGAGACATATTCTTACAGCGTGAAGAAGACATCAAACATTGCTCTGAAAGGACTGTAAATCATTTGTGCTCGGAGGCAAAGCTACTTCAAGTGTTATATCATTTGCGCCGCCAATAACCATCTGTTAGCAAAAGCCTCACTTTCCCTTGCCAGAGAATGGAGGAAAATATTCTTTCACTAGCACCCTCCCTTTTATACTGTCCCTCAGAGAACGGTAAAGCTGTGAAAGCTGTCCATCATATGTTCTCTTTTCTCTTTCACTCTGTCTTCCCAGATCTCACTTGAATTCCCCCCCTCTCTCTCTCTCTCCGTGCTCTCCTTTCGCTGATTCTATGCATTTGTAGAACTTTACCAAGCACACAAGTGTTTGTTTAAAAACCAACTTATTTTAACCTCTCTACGGGCTCCTATGGTCTGAGAAATGGTCCCTTAGATTGCTGTTACAAAGAAGATTTATTATATCGACTGCTGGTCTGTTTTTTTAACGGTCCCCATCCCAAAGAAGAGTCCTGTCCTTTTAGTACTCCTATTTCCGGGGTTAACGTGCAGCCTACACGAATATCTGATTCATCATTATATGAACGCTCCCAAACCTGGACATGTCTTTCTTTCTTGGAACACAAGAGATGTTAGCAGTCCCTCATGTGTTATGTTCCATATACTGACAGATGAAACTGAAGCCTGGGTCGCTAGACAAAAACTAAATAAAATAAAATTGTCAAATTCAATAAAATGTATATTACCTTACTTGAAAGAAAAACAACATCTGATATAATTCCCATATCCATTATTTTAAATTACTTTGTTTGGATGGTGGGACCCTGGACTTTCCTTTGGCTGTTTGCAAAAACCAGCACAATATGGATGTCCCTTGACAACAAGAAATTGCAAACCTTAACTATGTATGCCAAGCTTGACCAGCTCATGTCATTTTTCTAAAGAGGTGAATGTTTTGTTCTTTTGACATGGACATAGTTGGCCCTGATGGTCACTACAACCTCCAGGTAGAGCTCAGCTTGCCTTTTTTTTAAAAATTCGTGTTAATTCTTTAAAACCCCCATGAACTAAAGATAATTTTGCACCTTCTGTCTTTTGGTTTTAGAATGTGACTTGTAATATAAATAGCATATATAGAAACAATGTTAGTAGTAACTTTATGTAGGTCACTGAACCTTCAAACAGATATGCACATGCATGCTTAAATTAGCAGAAACAAACATGTACTGATTTCACATTAACATAGCAAAAAACTGTTTTAATTTGTTTACATTAAGCTGGTCCCAAATGCAATGTTTAACACCGCGCATTAATCTTTCCGTTTAATGCCGTTAGAAAAATATTCACATAGCCAGTCAGCGCAGGGCCGGAGCTATGGTTGGCGCACAACTAGCTGCTTTCTGTCGCTTTTTTCTTGACAAGAATTGTGTTTATTTAGAAGCAGAAAGTCTTTGCAACCACATGAAATGGGAGACTTTTCAGATGTGCACTCCACTTCGCCTCAGCGCCAGGCACGAGTCAAACAAGTGCGGAAAAAGCTACCATGTTCTTAGTTAGCTTTGTTTGTCAGTAAAAAACACCTTTTCCCTCCTGTCAGCCTATTATACTTTGCTCCATAAAGATGCTCTTCATTGCACACACAAATCTGGATGCACTGCTGAGACCTCGATCACTTCTATTACCGCGTGAATGAAACTACGATTATGCATGTCAGATCCGCGACACCTTCAGCAGCGGCAGCTCTTAAAGTAATAGCAGCCAAATAACCTAATAACCCAGCTGTTGTGATGTCTGTTAATCAAAGAACAAAAGAAAAAAGAGGGAATCAAGAACTTTTGTAGCTTTAAGGATTAGTTTAGAATTTAGTGATGATAACTTTATTCATCTTCTGTATATTTACTACTTGCTGAAGAGCACAGGTAAATATTACATTTAATATAATAGGTTTGTGAAGATTGTTTTAAGTTCACTTAAATTAAAAGTTGTTATTTTTAAAGTCTAATAAATGTTAAAATTGATAACTCTCAATTATACTGTAATGTTGAATGGCTTTAGTCAATGGTTAAATATTAGGGGGAAAAAACTATTTCTTAGAGACATCAGTAGTACTGGTATCGGTGATACTCGCCATCAGTCATAAAAAAAGATGCCATTAAACAAATATAAAAAATATACTGTCTTTGTTGTTTCTACATCAATTTGAATATTGAATGTGAAATTATTGCAATATAAAAGTATATTTGGATAACATGGCCGTTACCCAGGCTGCAACAAGTTCAAACCTCGCTAGATGCATTTTATTGAACTATCAGCGTTGTTGCATGAACAAGACACTTTACCCCAGATTACTTTTGGGGGGCTGATCCTGTTAAAAACATACTAACGTCACTAAAAACTCGCCTATAAATGCGCGAAAACAATCACGTTAATATGTCTAAAGTTTTGCTGTGTGTTACATCACCAGTTTAATCTGCGCTCCAGAAACTTCTTCCGTCTGTGGGAGTGCTACAAACCCGACTCAATCAGCAACCTGTGGTGTTCACTTGAGCGAAACGGCCCAGCTGCACAGCACATAAACACTAGCTGCCACATGCTGGAAAGTCACTGGGCTCTTGTTTTTATCAGGAGGCATGAATTTGTGCTGGCATGTGACATGAAATACAATTGGCAATGAAAAATAAGGGCCATTTTCAGAGCGCAAAAATAAGGGCCATCTAAAGCCGCTGACCCTCGGCCCGCTAATGCCATTACGGCCCATAAACCGCCACTGGGGTTGAGGGAGGCCATTTTGTCAGGGCCTAACCCCCCCAGAGGAGGGAGATAAATAATTGAGGGCTGCATTCTGCACTTGGGCTGAATTTGAAGCGAACGGGCCTTATGAGGCTCTAAATGGTGGAGTGGAGTGCTGTAAATCATTAATCCACTGCTTTTATCCTCTTTGGTTCAGGTCAGTGTCCTGAAGGCACTAGAGAGCAGTGGGAAGAGAGAGTGAGACAAACAGATTCGACTCTTTTCTTCCTCTTCAAGATACGACAGAGCTAGAATGCAAAGCACAAGAGAAAAATCACATGAAAAGTATTACAACTGCCCTTGTTGACTTGTAATGGAAACGAGATGAACAGCTATTTTTCCTAAGAGAGGACTATCTTAAAAACCAGCATGAGCAGAAACGTATTTTGCTGTTTTTGTCAGATACGCTGTCTTTTTGCAGTTTTACTCAATAATTTGTCTTGTCAGTAAAGAAAAGCAGAGCCTATATTAACCTATATTAAAGCAGAGAGGGTCTAGGGTCATGTGATGGGGTCAGTGCTTGATGGTCTAATGGAGTCTCGATTGGCACTAAGAGCCTGTGAGAAAAGCATTCATCTTCTCAGAAATTAACAGAGGTCAAACGATGAGAACAACTCTGAGTGTTGGATGCTGTTTTGGAGTGAGAGCAAAAAGCTTTAGATACAGTTTACCAATTAAACAACTGACCAAAAAAAGTTGTAAAATGACAAAAAAAAAGGTGCATCATGACAATATACTATAAATATATTGTTTTGACTGTAATGCTTTGATCAAATGAATGCAGTTTTGGTGAGCATAACAAATTTCTTTCAAATAAAAAAAAAAATCTTGACTGACCCCAAACTTTTAAACAGTTATACTTTTTATACTGTGCCAAAAGTTTTGGAATAATTATGATTTTTTTTTTTTAGCGTTTTTAAAAGAAGTCTTTTTTACTCACCAACGATGATGCTTTATTTCTGACCAAATACAGCAAAACAGGAAGATTGGGTCAGGATGCTGGAAGGGAATTATTTGAAACAAAAATATTTTGTAACATTATAAATGTCTTCACTTTCTATTTTGATCAATTTAGCGCGTCCTTGCTGAATAAAAGCATTCTTTTTTTTCTTTTCTTTTTTTCTTTTTAATCTTACTTGCCACTAACTTTTGAATGATAGTGTACGGTTTCTGAAAAATGTTAAGCAGCAAAATCTTAGTTTTTTAACATGAATTATAATTATAACCTGCCTCTTGAGTTGCAAGTCAGTAATATTAGAAGGCTTTCCTCTAAATGGTCTGTCAACTGATGGAGTAATGATGCTGAAAATTCAGCTTTGCCATCAGGAATAAATTGCATTTTAAAATATAGAAAACAGTTCTTTTAAATGAATAATATTTCACAATATTATTGTTTTTACTGTATTTTTGATCAATAAATGCAGTATTGGTGAGCATAAGAAGACTCTTTTACCAAAAAATCATAATTGTTCCAAACTTTTAACAAGTAGTACCGTAACTGCTGCAATAATTACATCAACTTATCTTTCTCCATTCCTTTCCCCATAGGGACCTAATGCCTAAAACCCTGGAGGGCCAAATCACCATGGAGAAAACACCAAGCTACTTTGTGACCCATGAGGCTCCGGCCCGGATCTACGCCATGTCTCGCGACACCAAGCTGATCGTGGTGGTCCGGGACCCCGTCACTCGAGCCATCTCTGACTACACGCAGACACTGTCCAAGAAGCCTGACATTCCTAATTTTGAGAGCCTGACGTTCAAAAACAGGACTACAGGGTTGATCGACACCTCGTGGAGCGCAATTCAGATCGGCATCTATGCCAAACACCTGGACAACTGGCTGCAGTTCTTCCCCATGAGCCAGATCCTGTTCGTGAGCGGAGAGCGGCTGATCAGCGACCCGGCCGGAGAGCTGGGCCGTGTGCAGGACTTCTTGGGGCTCAAGAGGATCATCACAGACAAACACTTCTACTTCAACCAGACCAAGGGCTTCCCTTGTCTCAAAAAGGCCGAGGGCAGCAGCAAGCCCCATTGCCTGGGTAAAACCAAAGGGCGGACCCATCCAAACATTGACCCTGAGGTCGTGCAGAGACTTAGAGACTTCTACAGACCTTTCAACATGAAGTTCTATCAGATGACTGGCAGGAAATTTGGATGGGATGACTGATAGTAGACAGTGAAATAGAGGGAGAAACAACCTTACTGTGACCTCACCAGCAACAAAACTATGATAACCCCCAAAGTGGTCCAATCTGGTTGTAGAAAATGATAGAAAAGTCCACATCCAACTCAAGTTAGGCACAGAACGCTATGAACAAATGTCAAAAACAAGAGTAAATGTCCTCAAACTGCTATTACAGTTCCAGATTCTATTCCATTTCAAATTCAAAAGTGACATTTTGACCTCTTATATCTTCATCAGGCAAAAAGATGAGGATTATACATTGCCTTTGTTGATTAAAATAGTACTCATTTTTTACCCAATCAGACTTTAGCCATATTTTTCATTTAAACAGCCATATACTGTACTGTAAGAGGACCTAGAAGAGACACCTGAAAGCTGAAGAGATCCACTCTAGAACTATGCATTTGGACGTTGAACTGTGAATTATCCACTGCGTCTGGACTTGGAGATCAGATGAGTTCTTTTGCCATATTTAATGTAGAAAGACTAGCTGCTTATATACCTTTACAATTATTTGGAAGAAAATATCAAAAGAATAAAAATAAGTGTATTTTTTTGAAGCTTATTTATTTAACAAATATGTACACATATACAGTTTAACTATTTTGAATAATGTTCACTAAACACCTGCCTTCACTTTTTTTGCACGTGGAGGGTGGGTGATTTCTTTTGTATTTGAACCATATAACACAATGCCTTTTCTAAAACGTTTCATGCGGTCTGAAGTTTAAATGTGCACATTTAAATGTTTACCATCCTATTCACTGAGAGCCATGTTTATCTCAAAAATGTTTCTTATATTAATGGATCAAAGACAATAACAGTATGGCCAAAGCAGTAAACATGCAGAACATGACGTAATTTCCCCCCAGGTTTGGGTTTTTGGTTTTACAGAACAGATGAATGAAATTCCAATTAGTGATTTGACTGGATGGCAAACTTTTAAGAGTCCATTTCAAGTTGTGTCTCTATGATGTGTGTGTGATAAAGAAAGTGAGTATGAGAAAGACTCTGTTACAAAGCAGCAGTGACATTCAATCAGTGTTTCTCCATTTAAATTTGATTTGTGTAATTGTACAATGTTAAAATGCTTTAAAATCCCACATTTAAATGAGCCATCAATAGGCTGTTTTTTTTTTGCTCAGAAAGTTTAAGGTGCGTGAACTTGTTTGGAAACTTAAAAGCCATCATTTTTTGCATTACATGCATCACCTTTAGGTTCAGTGTGAGTGAATTATTTTTTTTCCTTTGCAATATTATCAGTGACATTATGCTTTTATAGTTCTGTTTATTTAATTTGAATAATGAATTTTATAAAGCACATTTTTAATTAAAAAAATTTTACAAATCATTTTCAGACTGTGATTGTATTTGCATTAAAGGAATAGTTCACCCAAAAATAAACATTTGCTGAAAATGTACTCGTCTTCAGGCCATCCATGTAGATGAGTTTGTTTCTTCATGGATACAGATTTGGGGAAATGTATTATTATATCACTTGCTCACCAATGGATCCTCTGCAGTGAATGGGTGTCGTCAGAAAGAAAGTCCAAATAGCTGATAAAAACATCAAAATAATCCACAAGTAATCCACACCACTCCACTTTAATGTCTTTAAGTAAAAGTAAAAAAAAATGCATCAAGTTGATTTATTTTAAAATGTTGCTCTCTGACTAAAGTACAAGCACTATTATACCTACCACTTCCTCCAGTGAAAAATTCCATCTCCTGTTGTCCTCTAACATCAAAATCCACCAAAATATTTATTTAGAACCATTTTGGACTGTGTAAACGATTCTTGATCTGTTCATATTTCTCTCCTGATCAAGATAAGATTACTTTTTCACTGGAAATTTTAGCCAGAAAAAATGTCTTAATGAATTTGTTAACACACAGCTTTTTACTTTTCAAGTTGTCAATTGATGGACTGGTGTCATTTATTCAGATGTTTTAATCAGCTGTTTGGAACTCCAATCATTCTGAGGGCCCCATTCATTTACATTTACATTACATTTAGTCATTTTGCAGATGCGTTTATCCAAAGCGACTTACAATTGGGGGATACATAAAGCGTTTCTTCTTAAAGAGGCAAACAGACACGGGAAGTGCTTGAAATACCAAGTTTTATGCATTTGTTCAAATAAGTACAAGTTAGAAAGGGAAGGAATAAATAAAGAGAGAGACTTTTTTTTTTTTTTTTTATGATGAAGTCAAGTAGCTTCGAAAGAGATGAGTTTTCAGCTGTCGCTTGAAATTTGTCAGGGATTCAGCATTCCGGATAGGTGTGGGAAGATCGTTCCACCAGCCAGGAGTGGTGAACGATAATGTTCTGGAAAGTGATTTTGAGCCTCTCTGTGATGGTACCACGAGGCGTCGTTCACTAGCGGATCTCAGACTTCTGGAGTGGATGTAGATCCGTAGTAGTGAGTGGAAGTAGGCGGGTTCTGAGCCTGTGGCTGTTCTATATGCAAGCATCAATGTCTTGAACTTGATTCGGGCCGCAACCGGTAGCCAGTGCAGGGAGATAAAGAGAGGTGTAACGTGGGTTTTTTTTGGGCTCGTTGAAGACCAGTCGTTCCGCTGCATTCGAATCATTTGTAGAGGTTTGATTGTGCTTGAGTGGGAATTCCACCTGAAGAGCATTGCAGTAGTCCAGCCTAGAGATGACAAGGGCCTGGACAGAAGGTGTGCAACATGCTCCGTTAGAAAGGGCCTGATCAATCTGATGTTGTGCAATGCAAACCTGCAAAATCAAGAAGTTTTTGCAATGTGGTCTTTGAAAGTCAGCTGGTTATCAAAAGTTACACCAAAATTCTGACCGAAGTTGATGGGTAATTGTAGAAGAACCTAGCTGGAAGGTGAAATCATGATGTAGAGTCGGAGTGGCAGGGAAGACGAGAAGTTCAGTCTTTGCCAGATTGAGCTGTAGGTGTTGTTCTTTCATCCATGCCGAGATGTCTTCCAGGCAGCCTGAGATCCGTGCAGCTACCGTTGGATCATCTGGTTGAAATGAACGATAGAGCTGTGTGTCATCAGCATATCAATGGTAGGAGAAGCCATGTGCCTGAATAATGGGACCCAGTGATGTAGTGTATATAGAGAAGAGGAAGGGTCCAAGAACTGATCCCTGAGTAGCCCCAGTGACAAGTTGATGTGCTTTGGATACCTCCTCTCCCCAAGACAAACCCGAAGACCTACCAGTTAGATAGGATTAACCGCGAATTGGAATCCCTGTGATGCCCCTTGAAGAGAGGGCAGACAGGAGGATCTGATGATTGACAGTGTCAAAAGCAGCAGACAGATCCAACAAAATAAGTATAGAAGATTTGGAATCCGCTCTTGCCAGTCCTAGGGCTTCTGTGACTGACAGTAGTCGCAGTCCTCAGTGAATGGCCCCTCCTGGAAACCTGACTGTTTTAGGACCATTTTGTTGTTCTGAAAGAAACAATGATATCTTGTTGAAAACAACTCTTTCGAGGGTTTTCTCTATGAATGGAAGGAGAGAGACAGGTCTGTACCTATCTGTAAGTGAAGTGTTTAATGTAGGTTTTTGAGCAGTGGGGTTATCCGAGCCTGCTTGAATGGAGTGGGGAAGGTGCCTGTGAGGAGAGGTGTGTTGATGATGTGTGTGAGTGCTGGTAAAATTGTAGGAGAGATTGCTTGGAGGAGGTGGGAGGGGATTGGGTCTAGAGGGCATGTTATAGGATGGCTGGAGAGCAGAAGTTTTGATACTTCTGTCTCAGTGAGGGACAGAAGGAGAAGATGGGAGTTTTTGCAGTGTGTGTGGTTGGTTTGAAGTCCTGTGTGTGTGTGGGGCTGAGAATTGACTACTGATTGTTCTGGTTTTGTCTGTGAAGAATGTGGCAAAATCATCAGCTGTTATAGAAGTGGTAGGAGGTGGTGGAGGGGGACAGAGGAGAGAATGGAAAGTTTTGAAGAGATTATGTGTTTCTGGAGCCCTGTTGATCTTGTTGTGGAAGTATGAAGATTTGGCAGTATGGACTTCAGCAGAGAAAGATGAAAGCAAAGACTGATACATACTTAGGTCTGACGGATCTTTTGATTTGCACCATTTTCTCTCAGCTGTCCTGAGTTTGGTCCGATGTTCACGAAGAACATCGGATAACCAGGAGTTTCGAGGGCAGCCCGTGCGGGCCTGGAGGAGAGAGGACAAATATCATCTAGACAAGAGGTTAAAGTAGAGCATAAAGTGTCAGTTGCTGCATTCACATCCAGAGATGAGAAATGGGTAGGTGAGGGAATAGAGGAGGATACAACGGAGGAAAGATTGGAGGGGGAAAGGGAGCGTAGGTTTCGTCTAAAAGTAACCGGTATGGGGGTTGGTGGCACACAGGTAGCAAAATGTAGTTGAAATGTAATTAAGAAATGATCAGAGATATGTAGGGGTCTTAGCAGAATGTTGTCTGCAATACAATTGCATGTGTAAATTAGGTAAAGTTGGTTGCCTGATTTGTGCGTGATTGTAGTGGTAAGGCGTTTGAGATCAAATTAAGAAAGGAGTGAATGGAAGTCTGTAGCATAAGGGTTGTCCAGATGAATGTTGAAGTCGCCAAGGACTAAAAGTGGACTGCCATCCTCCGGGTATGAGGACAGCAGCCCATCCAGCTCCTCCGGGAAGGTGGCTAGAATTTGCCCAGGAGGGTGGTAAATTACCACAACCTGGAGTTTTACGGGAGCTGTTCACTACATTCACTACAGAGGATCCATTGGTGAGCAAGTGATGTAATGCTAAATTTCTCTGAATCTGTTCTGATAAAGAAACAAACTCATCTTATCTCAGATTGGCTGAGAGTAAGTACATTTCAGGGGAAAACATTTTTTTTTTGGATGAACTATTCCTTTAATAAGAACTTGCATAGAGTGTATTTTGAATTATAACACTCAGTTCTAAGTTAATGCTGCATAAATCAAATCCCCCCCCCCCCTCAAAAAAAAAAAAATCAAAATACAGAGTGTTTTGTGGCTCCAGAAAGGCTCAAGACCATGGCAGCAGACAGCAGCCCTAATCCTCCACTGGATGCAGTCCTATCTGTCCTGCTCCATCCAGCCTCATTGTCTAAGCTTATCTCAGTCTCTCGTCCAAGCCAGGCAGTTGGAGGATGCTCCAAGGCCCCCAGAAGATGCTCCTCATTGTGGGTTTATTATTTTCTGGATTGTGCAGAAGCCTGTCGGGAGTTTGCTTTTCTAATTTGGCTGGTTAACGACTGTTTGTCGAGCACCACTGGAAACGGAGACGGCAGGACATGGACAAAATGGATATTTGATGGTCCGTGTGCCCTGGCAACCGCAGAAACCTCTTGAGGAGGAATTGGATTTTTAGCCCAACCTTTATCTTTCTCTCTCTCTCTCTCAGTTTATCACATGCAAATTTCACCCCTCTTTAAGGCTCTTGACAGCCACCAGCTCTCCGCCAATCCCTCGTTCCTTGGCTTTCGTTTGTTTTCGTTTGTATCCCTGGCCTCCATGCTCCCTCGAGTCCTGTCGATCCACTCGGTGTGTTTGTTTAAAAAGAGACTCTGCAGTCAGGCTGGAATCTGACAGTGTTCATTATGAACTTGAACAGTGTGTTAACCTGACTGGCATCAAAATTAAATTCCACAGGTTGGGTTTCTTACAGACTCAATTCCAGCTGTTCAGCTCAACCACATCACAATCCTAATCAAGGGCATCTATATAAAGCTGTCGAATTTAAGGATTGAGAACTTTCTAATGAGCCCACAAGCGCTTAAACACATGCAGTAATCCATACGTCAAAATAATCATCCATCACTGTAAATCTACAATGCTTTGCATGATGTAAAATCTTCTCAAATAACTCAAGTCACTTACTGCTTCGCAAATATACTGTTTTCAATATTACATTTTAGTTTCTGTAATTAATTCAGCACGAAATGATTTAATTTTAAACTCCAAAACTTTAATGGATCATTTCAGTCTTATTTCAGTTTTTGCAAACTTCACACTTTTGAAATTTTGAAATTAAAGATCTGAAGATTTGTTTCAACTGACTTAGGGCTGGAATATACCACACAAATGTAAAAATCTGAGCAGATTTTAAAACGCTAGGCATCATACACTTGCCGAATTTGTAAATAATGGTTACAGAGAAAAACTTGACAACATACTCAAAACAACTGAGGTTTCAAGTCATTCCAAACACAACAAACTCATGTACAAACATGTGCCTCGCGGCTAGAAGACCTGACAAATGAAAACAATGTTTTCTAAAACCAGCTCTAAATCTTGAAAATGTTTAAAATCCTCCAACTGGATGGAATCACAGTCTGAAGCTAAAAAATGCCATCATACACTACTATTAATCTATTAACTCTGACAAAAATCTGCAGTCTGGCTCTGACCTTCACCAACTAGCGTTGACGTGTCCAAACTAAAATTAAAAAACAAGGCAAAAATCTGGGCCAAGGATGTATATTCCTGCCTTTATACTACTGTTAGTCAGATTTTAAATGCTGAATGTTCTAAGAATGATGTCATGTTTGAATTTCAATTGGTCTTTTTGCTTATATATCTATTTGCATATTGGATTTTGATTGGTGTTTTCTTTCTTGAATCTCTTGAACCATCTAAGCTGCATTTACATAGTAAAGACAGTGGCACATCGAGGCTCTGAATAGCAAAACCTGACCCACAAACACACACACAAGAGACTGTACCTGTCCTCAGCTGTCAGTGAGGGTCTGTGCAAACTCAACACTGGGAGGGTGAAGACACCTGTGTGTAGTCACTTGTACACAATTACCCTCTTTCAGTCTTCTGTTAACCCTGATAACACACTCATCCTGCCTCAACAAGACCTTGTGTTCTGCAATAGGACAGAGAGAGAAAAAGAGAGAGAAAATGGGACACAGAGAGCAGTATTAAAAATGTACGTTTTAGGGGCAATATTTGCCACCTGAAATGATAAAAAGTGAGGTGCTTTTTTTAACCTTTTTAGAGATTTATACATTTCAAAATGTATAAATGTATATCACACAGTTTATTCAATTCAGTTATTGTAATAAATTCTAGAATCGAACAATTTAGACTGTTGCCTATAAAAAAAATTCATGTAAATAATGCACAGAAATATATAAATTCCAGGGTTATTATAATTAACTAAAACTTGTTACTTTAAGTAAAACAATCTTTAACTGACTTTTTTATCAACATTTTATTTTTGCTAGTTGCCAAGACAACATTTCTCATTTTCATTTAGTTTAACTTGATGTACTAAAATAAAAATTAATAAAAAAACTATATAGACAAAATACAACAAATTTACTAAAACTTTAGCTAACGTTAAAATGAAAACCATTATAAAAACATATACAAGTGTCTCAATTGTAATTGATATGTTCTAACATAATTACACCTTTATCCAAGAAAAATCACTTAAATTAATAATCCATTTATGTATTTTACATTACATTACAGAGCCCTATACTGTCTAACGTCACCATACATTTTGATTTAATTATATAATCAAAATAATTCTAATTACCGTTTTAAGTTTTGCTGTTGTTGGGTGTGGTTTCTTAATGTTATTATATTTTTCAGAGCTTATTTAGTTTTATCTTCATCAAATAGCTCCACATTCAACAACCCACCTCTGAAACAGTACATACAGATATCAACGTTCACTACAGGATCTGTAGAGATGCTAATGAAATATGCTAAAATTAAATATAAAAAAAGTTTAATGTTTTAAATATGCTGATCCTGGTAGATAAAGTAGCAAAAGGCTGATAAAAATCTAGGTAAAATAAGGAAAAGGTATTTGAGACAGGTAAATGCATCCAGCACAGATGTTGTGTGCATGGTTCAGTAAAAAGGTCAAACAATGTAAATGAGAATGTGGAGGGGATCAATGGTCACCTTTGATGCTGTAGTGATGGTGGTCTCTACAACAGACTCACACATGCAACTTTTCTGACATTATATCGTGCATAAACACACGCACCCAGAGAGCAGTCAGCCCTGCGGTTGGCCATCAAGGGGATCTGCACTTTGTTTTCACTGAATCTCAGAAGCTATGCTTAATCTTCATAATCATCTGAGCAAACACAATTCAAAAGTGCAGCCTAAAGCCTGTATTAATAAAAGAGCTTTTCAGCCCCGCGTCTCGGATGGGTTTTTAAATGGTTTTGTTTCATCTTCATGTGGACGTACAGTCCAGACAAAGAACAAGTGATTTTCAAATGAGGGAGAGCTCAAGGCCAAACGGCTTGGGTAAACATATCAAAATCTGCATTTAATAGACTCATTTGTCGCTGTCATGAAACAGACTAGTTCTTTTCAAGATCTGATTAAGAGGTATTTTATGAACAGATGTCACTCCAACTGGAAATATGTTGTGTATACAGCAAGTTATTTTCAAGTGCCAGTCTGGAAATGAAGAAAATTGACAAAATTGGCCAATTTGAGAGCAGGCGACTGTCCCATTATAACACTTGGGATATTAACACATCTGTTCAGAAGGAAAACAGCAGCACCTCTTCAGAAGACTTCATATTGCTCTTAACTCTCAAAGAAAGTTGCAGCTTTTTTAGGAAATATTAATAAAGATTTCTACCCAAAGCCCAGCAAAACAAGGTAATGGCAGTCTCAACAGTCCAGTCCCAGACAGCCTGGGAGTTGGACAAAAACTCAAAGATGTAGACAGGTAGATAAACACACACACAGACATTTAACGTGCCTTTTGCAAGATTTGTTTAAAGGGGTCATTGGATGCGACATGCACTTTTACAAGTTGATTGAACTGAAATGTGTGTTGGCAGTGTGTGTGCACAACCACCCTATAATGATAAATCTATATCTATAATTTTAATCTCGTTAAATCATTTCCCCTTTCTCAAATCGAGCCGATCTCAGATGCCTGTCAGTGTGACGTCACACTGACAAGCCCCTCCCATGATTGTTTGATTGACAGTAGCGTTTCAGCACAGACTGGACTGGCGTCTTACCTTAGACCCGCTCTGAGTGAGCCGTCATCAGTCCGCCATTGTTTCACCGACACTGGAGCAGACGTAGACAAGAATGTCTCCTAAGCGATTGAGGTGTTCTGTTGTTGGATGTAATAATGAACATAGCAGTCTTCATTTACTCCCGACATCTGAGCCGCTGAAGATGCAGTGGATTATCTTTTTTTCTGAAGGGAATGCGCCCCCGATCTACATAAATGCATCTATCTTCAAACGAATCATTCGTGATCCAGCTTCACCTCCAGAAGAAGTGAGTTTAAAGTTTTTTAATGAATCTTTGCAAATCGCCTTTCCTAATAATGTGCTAGTTAGCAAGTTTCACGATGAATGTGGCTAAAGTTTACAGTCTCTCAGAAAGCGACTCAGAAGAGAAGGGCAGGGTGAGCAGAGCTCATTTGCATTTAAAGCGACATGCAATAAAACGGCTTGCTGTGTGCAGAGATCTTTTTGGCAAGGTAAATAGGGTGTTGTTTTACACTACCATTGAGAAATTTTAACCAAACTATGTTACAGACTTTTCATTAATACCCTAAAGAATCATATCAACTTGTGGAAAATGGGCATCCGATGACCCCTTTAAGATATATAAGGGACTAAGTGAGGACTATAAGGACTGTTCCACAGGCACATGTTTAATAAATGTTATGGTTCTATGGAAACTACGAAAAATGTATAATATATGAAAAATGTATTCCCTTTGTTATTATTCCCTTTCACTAGTAAACATTTGAAGTGTCATCAAAACTTTTCATCAAAGTTGACCTAAAACCTAAAACCAAAATGCATTCTTGTCTTAGGACAACTTTGATTAACTTTTTTGATCCACTTCAAATGTTTGTATTATCTTACAAAACACAGTATCCTGAATGTGAGAGGTTTCTCTTTTACACACACACGCATATATTTAGTTTTGAAAATTTGGTAAATTTTTACAGGATTACAAATAAATCATGCAAGAAAGGTTATCAGAAAGCAGATATTTCAAACTGAATTCTAGTAAAACCATGTGACACTGATTTATTGCAATAATTGACTTCTATCACATTTAGCGGGAGGTCCTCTTACACTTGTGAACACAATGAAACCGTATCACCCTACTGAAACTGACGAACACGAAACACTCGGTCAGATACTCCATCAAATATACATGCTGATAAATGGCTCGTCCTTGTGATAGGGACAGTAAGAAAGCACAGGCTGTACAGTGAGACGAGTGGGACCGTCTTGTTTCTTGGTGGCACGCAACAAACGGCTCTGAATAAGTAATACATGAGTTTGTCTATTCAGTGAGTTTATAAATTAATGAAAAGCTCAGTGTTTACCCCGTCCTCTTTATAAAGGGCAGAACCTGAAAACACTACAACACACAGAGCACATTGTATTCACACACACACACACACAGATGAAACCGCACGCACACACTTAAAAATCTACACTCACACACACTTGAACAACACAGCTCAGTGAAGCAAAGCAAGTGATGATGAAGATTATAAATAATTAACGCCGTCCGAGTGCCAAAGTGCCATGCTAAGAGATGACATGCAAACAGATGGGGGGCAAAGTCAGCGACTTGAGCGGGAATTATTCATGACCCCGGCACGCCACGCGGGCGGCTGGATCAAGAAGCACTGGGAGTGATGGACAGGGTGCCACCTAAATAGTGTGCTTGTTTGCCATCCCAGTCAACATCACAAAGGATCACACTCACTGAAGAGCTGAAGAACGGTCTGGAACTGCTCTGGATTTATTGGGTTCTGTGCGCTGGTGTGCCGACACTTTCTGCCAGGGTGCTTCTGGATAAATCAAGCTACGCTTAGGAAGCCTGTATGTGGTTACGATGGAAATTGTGGAGAGTACATAAATTCTGCTTGGGCAAAAAAAGGCCAAAGGGCAGCAATTAACCTCCTTGGGGAAGGTGAAACAGACCACTGGAAAATTTCTGAGAAAGTCAGGGTGAATGAAATAGAGAAAGAAAGAGAACAATGCCTGATCGGCTCATAGGGAATCAGGACGTCTAACAATCTATATTTACTTTCCAGCCTACTCTTATCACAGCATGAGTTTCCTACTCCTATTTCATCCCATTGGAAAGAAAAAACGCAAATTAGATATTTCAAATGACTACAGTGGCGCACCGCAACCCAGAACACACAATTACCTCATTTTATACAATAGGAAGAAACAATAGAAATAATAGTAAGTAGCCAACCGGAAAACACTACAAGTTATGTTAGCGTGATATATAGAACTGAAGGTTTAATATGCAAAGTAAATATCTACAGTATATGCTAATAAAGTCTGATTTATATGCATGTAAGCAAGATACAGTAATTGATTTTATGCATGTTTGTAAATATCATAAACTGTATACTTGCACTATTAATATTTTGATCAGCACTTAATAAAAAAGAATTATTAGAAATGTAAAGGCAATTTACTGACATCTAATGCTAAATTAAATATGACTGAGCATCAAGGATTTCTGAAGAACCACGTGACACTGAAGACTGCAGTAATGGCTGAAAATTCAGCTTTGCATCACAGTAATTAATTACATCTTAAAATATATTACAATAGAAAACAGTACTTTTATATGATAGTAATATTGTACACGTTTACTGTGTTTTACTGTATATTAAATGCAGCCTTGGTAAGCATAAGAGACCTAAAAAAGTTTTTAAAAGTTTTTAAAAATAATTTTCAGCAGCCATTACTGCAGTTTCACAGGATCCTTCAGAAATCATTTTAATATGCTGAATAATTAATTTTTAATTAAGTGCACATCAAAATATTAATAACTGTGAAACATGATGTGCACATTCATTTTGTATCTGTATACTCCTATTGTAAACAATCATCTTATTTGTTTCTACAGTACATTTACTCTAAGGAATTTAAGGAGTTTCATCTGAGAAAAACATGATTAAAATTTTTTTTTTAATGAAGAAAATCTAACTTTTCTCCATAATGCGTCATGCAATAACTTCCTCGTTTACTTGTTGTTTCTCCAGCCATGACAAATGTGCTGCTGTGAAGTTCAGTGAGTCTATAAGACCCAGTTACAGCCTTATAAATATGCAGTTTGTTATTTTTCACAGTAGTGGGTTTTCTCAAGGTCTCGCTATATGATTAATGCATCTTAAACCTGACGACAATGTAAACAGGTTATATTACGTCTGAGCCAATGCTGAGCCAGACAAGTTTACACAGACATTCCATGTTTGGCTTTAGTATGACATGAAATGTGCCATTGTTTGCTTGAGGCACCTTTTCCTGAGACATGTACATAAGTTACTGTACATATTTATGGAATTTATTATGGAATGAGGCCTATAATTACAGACAAACTGGCTGGCAATTTGAAAAATTAAAGAAAGACATCAATTACACAGCTGTATTTGCTCAGGTGACTGACCTCTTGGTAAACAAAGCCTATGTTGTAGCACTTAACTAATGTGCTGTATATAAAATAGCATGTTAAACTCATTTTTACTGGTCTGCTTCATCTTAGAACATTGCACATAGCATTGCATGATTAATTATGTGCAAATGAAATCAAACAAAACCAACATTTACTGTAGCCCGTCTTTAGCTGAGGGTGATATAAGGAATATGATCCAGGTAAGTGTGGTGGCATCTATGCGTGTCTTCTAGGGTCAGATAACAGAGTCCAGGTGGCAAACCAGGAGCACCCTGAGGACATGCTTGAGAGCTTTGTTTTGCATTTCTAATCCCTCGTTCCCTTTCTCTCTTGTTAGCGTCACCTGATCCAAGGTGAGGTGAAAAGGAGGATCGGATCAACACAATGAAGCCCTTTTAATTAGCAGCAACGCTGGGATTCGCTCGAGAGAAGCCGGTGAAAGACGAGCATCACCAGCACAGGCTGTACAGTAATTTCTCTGTGCTTTACGTTTTATCGGTTGATATCGTTGAAGAATTTGAATTCGAGCCAGCAGTATCAATTTCTACAGTCAATATGAAATCAAAATATGAAATCAAAATGGACCTTATTTACTTAATGTACATTCCTGGCCTTTGCTGTGTGCAATTCACCTGCAGGGGCGGACTTAACATTTAAGAAAGGTAAGCAGCCGCTTAGGGCCCTGGGGAATCAGGGGGCCCCATCTGATATAGGCGAAACATATTTGCAGCATTGAGCAGTGTAGCCAATCACAGACATATCTGTTGATTTCTTTAACGCAATGACCAGAAGTGTTTAAGTTAGAAGCCACTCACCTCTCAAAATTAGGGTTGGGTACCGAAAGCCGGTGCCAATATGCTATACCTATACTTGTATACCTATGTAACCGGTATGTACTAGAACCGAATCAGAACGCAGATTTCGGTGCCACTTAAATGCTTGAGCGATCGATTGAAATATTTGTTCTCTGGTTCTCCTAAACGGACGTAAGGATCACCAGCACCGCATGTGAAAAATAATTTCCCCACTGAGAAAATTCATGAAAGCAAGTCTAATAAAAGCTCTAATAATACAAATCCAACACATCTTTGTAGTAACGCAAGTGTCCATGTTGTTTTCACATTCCAACATAAGAGCACAACTCGGGAAATGAGAGCATCCGAGGAGCGCGTGAATGCTGCAGCAATTACACTTGCTCTGATGGCAGCAGGTAGATACCGTTAGCTAGCTAAGCTAAACATTCTTAAATTAAAATGCCAAAAGCTAAACTTCCCTTGCAATGACTTGCAATGAGAAGCATTTCTAAACCTGTTGTCCAACAAAAGAGAACACTATAATGTTTTTACTCACAACTGCTACTTTGTGATGATGTTTTCCTTCCCCCCATGCTTCTTGTCACAGAATGAGGCAGAAAATATGTTCTATACTGTAAAACAGCATATGGTATAAAGGCTATGTCGATGGATTATAAATATACTTAATTATGATGAAAATACCAGAGATGGCTTGAATAACACAGATAAACTATACATTGTCGCAGTCGAGTGTTTATTGTTTTTGTTTTATCATTCAAAACGTTTATATCTTCTGTTTACTCAGTTACAGCCATAGCAATGCAAGTACTGCTCACTGCAGAGCCAAATGACCTCTAGCTCCCCCTCTCTGGATGTCCAGCTCCACCTCTGTGTGAACTAATGGGTGGAGTTATGTTTAGCGATAGGGTAAGGGGTAGGGTTAGGGAGTGGTTGGGTGTCTAGCTCACCTTACATCCAGCAAGGGGGAGCTAGAGTCCAGCTCCTCCCATTTGGCCTCGCAAGCGAGCACACTCTCTAGCAATGCCTTCCATATTAGGGATTTCTGAGTTCTTTCCTCTGTTATGCATTTATGTGGATTTTCTGTGCTAGGGCGCCCTCTGGCGTCCAGTATGAATTAAACAGACATTAAATGTGTTTATAGCACTTAATAATGGCCAATCCATCCAATTTTGGGTTTGGGTTTATTTTTTAAAGTATGGTTCAGGCACCGGTACTGTTTTAAAAGTATTGATTTGGCACCGGTATCGGAAAAACCCAAACGATACCCAACCCTACCAAAATGATGAGTTTTGTCAAGTGCAGAGTTTCGGCAAGCTCTGGGAATCTCTCATTATAACAAAATGTGATACAATGTAAATAAGAGATTCATAAGGTGAGTGTTGGAACGTCGTGAGATCGCAATGAACTGAAGTGAGTGACAGCTTTTAGTGATTATATGAGGGAGCGCTTTTTGCGCGCATTCTAGGCTATACAATACTGTCTCAGAACAGAGATATTCACATCAGTAAAAAAAAGTATTGTTTCAAGTCATAATTTAATTTGTCTTGATGTTTCAAATGACTCTCTTGTGTGCTTTTCCTAGGCGCACTGATGCGAAATGCTGTGCACTCGTATGAATGCATGAATGCAATGACTGGAGATTTTCGTTTGATAATAGATTACATTTTCTATTTGTTTCTTGGCAAACCCTACTGTATGATTTCAGAACACTTGGAATATGAAATGAGTTGCATGGGAAAATGTCATTTTTGTAAAAAGATTGAGAAAGTTTACAATTTATTAAATTTACAAGTACAAGCATTATTTTTTGATAATGTCTTCTTTTGTGATCTGAAAGACATAAGGTAGCCTAATATAGCTTTAGAACAGCATCAAGTTGACTAATTACTGGTTGTGAAGGGATAAATAAACTATAAACTATGAGCAAAACAAGGGTTAGGCATAAAAGAGCACATAGTTATTCTGTTGGGGCCCGGCCCGCAAATCATTAAATCTGCCCTTGTTCACCAGTCCATTCGTTCAATTTTAATAATAATAATAGGCATGGTTTCTCTCAGTTTCCTCAAGCTCTGAAATATCTTTACTTCTCAGCTGGCATCACAAGTGCATTTATTTGCAGCCCCCCCCCTCAAAATACAATAAACCTTTCCTCTCAAATACAAAAAGGCTTTCTATTTTTGAAATTCAATTAAATGTATATATAATTTAGAAATCATCATAAAATCATGATATACATTATATTTTATTATTATATGATAGTACATTAACATTTTAAATAAAAAATGTTTTTGCATATACCATGCATTTTTAAATCAGGAGCCTGATGAGATCAAAATAATTTAAAAATATATAAATGTAATAAATATACATTTCATGTATGTGTGCATACATAAAAGTTTAAATATTATATATTTTGCCCTTTTAGTTTAGGTCAGGTCAAATAGAGTAACCAAGAAAATATTAAATTATTCCTAAATAAATAAATAAGAGAGACATATAGTCAAGATATGAAAAATACTATTTTTATGGAAATACAGATAAAGGCAGTCAATAATGTTGGCTGAGTGTGTTCTTTTTCAGAGAAAATAAATGTTTTGATCAATTAGTTTGACATTTAGCACGGAGCAGGCATGCTGTCGCTTCTAACCTCTAGGTTACAGAAAGCCTGTATTTGTTTAAGCCCACTCTCTAGCCGACATTACTGAAATATTGCTTCTCATAATGAGCAACACACCATGGCTTCTTTCAACAGCGGAAGTCTGACACGCCCGCTGGGCCTTTGGCTCTCCATCTGCCCAGTTTAGCAGTCCGACCACACTTACTTCCCAAATCTAGCCCCCACTACAGTACACCACAGCACACGGGACCACCATGACAAATGAGTCACTGGAGTAGAAACAAATGCCAATAAAGTACAAATGAGGCCTCTCTTGAGATTCAGAGGTGAGGTGAGCTCCCCTATCATCACACGAATACAGTAGTCCAGGGCAACTTTCTCTTGGTATTAGGTCACCGAACAGACGCACAGGTTCTCAAAGAAGAGGTTAGAGGTCAAGTTTGTGTTTTGATGGAGTCCTCTCTCTGGATTTTCTCAGGCAGCGGTTCAGAATAGGAGTTTGACTTCGCCTCAGGGCCGTCTGGGGAACAGCGATCCAGGATGACGGCCAAACGAGACATCGATAAGAATCATGACAGAAACAAGGTTGTGTTAAGTCGCTCAGCAAGTTGTTTGAGTAGATTTTAAAGATGAATAATGGTAAAAGAACGAGTAATACATCAGCACATTTCTCAATTTGTCCAAAAAACTTACGCCAGCAATGTCAGTAGGACACGAACGAAAAGAGCTGGACCTTCCTTGGTCCTCGTGGAGCCTGTGGGACGTCTGAAACGATGACTATTTCAGCCGCTTCAATCACAGTTATAGCTCTTCATGCCAGAGCAGGTTATATGGCCCATATTAAAAGATCTTTATTTCCTGGTTTCAGATGGTGTCCTCTCCAGCACACCATGGAAATCGAGTTTCAGGCCAAAAAAAGTAGCGGCAGAAGCAAGCCCTTAAAATCTCTACCCAGCCTCCACTGACATACAGACTTCCCTTTGAGGACTAACCAGGCAAAACGAGGGAGGATTGGCTCTTCGTAAGAGTTATGGAAGCCCTGATCCCATTAGTCGCCCCTTGAAGAATGTATATGTGTGGCTCAAGCGCTTTTAACATTTCGCTGCTCCTGGCTCTGGATCACCTTTTTAAAGCGTTGCTTTTTGTCAACCTGATGGGCCTTCCTCCTAAAGAGCATCTGTATTTCAGGGGGCTTCAGTTGGGAAGTAGTATATCCTCATTCGAGAGCACTAGCCTCTGGACACATGGAGCAATCTTCAAGCTGAAGTGCACCGGAAATAATTTAAGTGCTGTCAGTTTGAGTAAAGCAAAGTCGTCAGAAATCATATAAGATGTGGGAGGGAAATCACAGTAATAGTTGAGGAAAAGACACAAGGTTGATCAGTCATTGACAGCGGTCTGTATTATTCAAGACAAACTGGCTTGTGTGAAAAGATGAGCTGCAATAGTCTTGAGTTACATCAAAAGGTTGCATTTGGTTTCAGTGTACAAATCTTTTTTTACTTGCAAATGGGTTTGTATGCAAAACGAACAAGGTGAGGAAGAATGGAAAGTGGACACTCCCTGGCTGGTTAATGCTAGTTAAGAAGTCTTATGGAAACAGCATCCGAGGTACAAGAACAACATACTCTGGTCTTTTAACAGGATTACCAAAAGCACAGGTGGAGAAATCAGGTGTTTTTTCTCAGTCTCCCTACCAACAGTCAACATGGCTTCTTGGAAAGAATCTAACAAAATTACAAGAAGATCAAATAGCTCTTCCAGTTGTTAAGACCAATTAAAAAGTCAAAGACCCGATGTGACGTACTGCAGTAAAAGTTAAAGCTATTAAAGTTTAGAACTTTGAACTTGAGCTCTGACCTAGCACCAAATTTGGACTTATCCTTCATAATGTATCTTTATCCCCCTTTTGATGAGACAGGTGCAAGAGTGATGTGAATGTAAAATGCATTCTTAAAACCATGTGCATATGCCAAAAAGTACTCGACAGATGCCAAGAAATGGATTCCTGCAGCATGTGAACAACAGATGCTGGATAAGCAACGCTTCAGTAACGTGTCTGTTTGCACAAAGCCACTAAATGATTAACAGGAGTGGATGCATTGAGAAGCTAAACATTAAACCGTACAAAAAAAATACAAGGGGGAATAAATGCAGCAAAAATGAAGACCAAAAACTTGCAAGCCTTGAGTGACAAGTGAAGAGAGAATTTGTGAGGGGGAAAAAACTGTACATAAACAATTTTACAAATGAAAACGGAAAATGTGAAGGAATTCCATAGGACCAGTTATTTGGAGCTGCACAATATAATGTAAAATATCAAGTTTCCCAAAGTTTAGGTGGAAAGGATGTCTAGACATGGTCTAATGTGTTATATTTGGTCTGTTTTTCCATCAGTTTAGTGATAAATACTCATAGACATCAGCCCTTTAATTTATGAAAAACAAATTGTTGAGTTAATCCCTGTTGTTATGGGATTTTCCAGTCCTGAATATCATAAATCATCCAATTCTTCATTTCATCAGGTGAGACTATGGCTCCTGACCAGTGCATGGACAGCTTTTGGGGACCACAGACAGCAGGTCTTTAAAGATTTTGTGAACTGGCAGGTTAGGATTGCCACACAAAATGGCTAATGTGTCACAAACGTATAGCTTTTTGGATTCAAGAAAGATTAAATTGGCCAGATAGCAATAAAAAGCTGAATATTGGTTGCAAAACGCCAAATGCATCTTTTTAAAATATAGATCCAAAGTCACTAATGACTTCCAGGAAAACAGAGGAGGGGAAAAAATCATGCAACATTATATTCAGACGCACACATTCTCGTAATGCTGTGGTAATGTACGGAAAAATATCGTAAATTTGACTCTATAGTTCATGCTCTTGGGGTTCCAGGGCTCAGAACATTTAATGCAGTTCTAGATTGTTAATTTTAATATAGAGAGGTAAAAGTCTAAAGGTAAAGTGTTGAACACTATCAAATCTTGGTCAATGAAGCATCAGAATGGACTTTTAAGAAGGCCATTCTATTCCAATGCCTACACATGAGCTTGTACAAATTAGATGCCAAAAGAAGAGTAAATGTACCGAAATCTGTTAAACCTACGTCAATAAAGCTTAGCTGCTCCGATTTCAAAATGTACAAGTTCAAAAGACATTTTCAGTTGTAGCGCTTTCCTTTTACCAGTGGTTACAGAAAATCAGAAAGCCATCATGACACTGTTGTGATACATTCCAACAACTTGTTCAAATCCCTGCATTCTCAGCTCGTAAATCGCAAAGTGTTGACTGGTTTACTGGTAAGGTTTCTGTGGCGACAAGTTCCTAGGTGATGGTTTGGTACTCTTGGGGTCTACAGTGTGTTTTATGAATGACCGTGGCTGTTTAGAGTTGATCCAGTGGCTTAGAAAAAGGCCCAACAGCACAGCTTGGGAACAGCTGTAGAAACATTTTCTCAGCCTGTTTTTTTTGCTCGCCGATTCAGAGTTATTAGCAGCTCCACGATGAACCTTCAACAGGCGCGGTGGAATGGATTCCTCTGACGGGGACAAAAAGAAATATTTGGAATATAATGAATAGGACTCACAGTAAGGAGTATGTATTCAATCCACACCAGGGGTTCGGTTTGTCTTCAGATCTCCCCTCCAAAACCATTCCCCAGTCTCATCATAATGGATTTATGATCGATAATCTCATCAATCTGTTATATATCAATTGCAGTCATGTCTGTGTCCTAAATGCCTAAGATAGCGGGTCAGCTGAGAGACGCTGTCAGACATACTCAGGACATACTGTTGAAAGAACGCAGATGTTAGTGGTGGGAGAGAATGAATCTTTGACATAGCCAAATGTACAACTTTCATGCACAAATGGAAAAAACACACATGCAGGGGTATTTTGACTTTTAGCAGACCAATAAGTTATTTGCTACAAGCTTATTAGTCAATACCACAAACGGTATAGAAGGAGACAAACCATTTGCAGAAATAAGGACGAGTAGTGGTTTTGCAGCTGGTTGCAGAAGTATTAACAAACTTTTTTCATTTATTTATAGACAAGGCCATAGCTTGTTCATTAAAGCACTGTTTAGTAAAAAAAAATAATAATATACAAAAACATTAATTTAATGAGTTGTGTACCCAATCCTAAGAATGAGGGAAAAGTAAAAACAAAATGCTCAATATGACAGTTATGAAATTAAATGAAAGCCTCTGAAAACTATGTGATTTTCTGTGATTAATTAATAGAATATTTAACAGTTAAAAAATAAATTAATAGATTATAAATAATGTGAAATAAATGTATAACAAATATTTAAAAACACTTCTTAATGTATTAAATAAATATTAAACTCAAATATAATAATAAATCTTTCTAGAAATTAATTTTGAAAAAATGTAGCAAAAAGATGTATTAATTATACTTTATCATGAATGGTTTACATTACTTTGTGTAATCAATGTACTGACATGATAATCCAATTAATGACAGAAAATGTGATAAAATTATATTCAAATAATATTAAATATATTTTTAATGAATTTTGTAAATTTTTTGATTAATTTTGATTCATATGATTTTTTTTGTGCAAGCAATATAAAAAATACAAAAAGATATTACAGCATAAATTACAGAAAACAGGGCAATTATTAAAATTTGTAACCGATTTTCAGCAAAAAAAAATTTTGCAAGCAATATACACTAACAAATGTAAATATATTACACCTTTACTATTTACAATTTATAGAATAAATAGCCACATGTCATCCATCACAGCTAACCGGCTCAAAAATATGGCGTGCTCATGAGCAATGCTAACAGACTGGGGTGTGCTAACAGAGCTCTCTCAAGGTCTATCCCCATGTGTTGTTTCACTAAGAGCTCAAACTTTCTCAAAAACATGTGAAAAGGTCATGAAACCTCACAATTTCACATGCACACTTTCTTTCTGCTTCTGGAAGCTTCGGGTGCAGCCATGATTTCCTTTTGGCAGCGTTTGACTCTCAGCAGCAACGCTACAACAGATGTGTTAATGCTGATGCTCTCTCTCATTCTCAGTCGTTCATTTTCTCATTCCTCTTTCTTAGTGACTGAAAGAAAACCCTCTAGAACAGTCCAAGCGACAGGGGGTCTGTGTGCAAATATGGCAAATATGATAAGAGCAAACAAAGATTGCCAAACAAGAAACAAAGAAAGAGCGAAACAGAAAGAGAATCATGGGAAAACAAAAGCGAGGAAAAGGAGTTGAATGAAAAGGCGGATTAAGGGACTAAGAGAACGAATAGTGCACTGGATAAAAGGGCGAGCAGCAGCAGAAGTGATGGATAAATGAGTCTGGTTGTGTGGATGAGTGGAAAAAGGTCTGGATGTGGGATGGCACGGATTTTCAAGCAGGTTGTGGGGCTGGTCCTGGCAGCCGAATACAAGCCGTTTGTTAACAGCGAAGCATTAACGACCTCCATGGTCCACGCCAAAAAACATGAATGAGCTCTAATCAAACCGTGCCTGTGTTACAGCTGTAGGGCCTCTCCAAAAAAGGAGGAGGAAGAAGGGGGCCGGGTGCAGGTTTGGGCTCGGCCAGTTGTGGTTCCTGGGATGCAGAGGTGGGAAGCTGCGAAAACAATTTGGGCATCTGTGTGTGGAGCACATGTGGAGGAAATGGGAGAACATGCTGATTATTTGAAGCGTGGGGAGAGATGGAGAGAGCATGAAGAACAAACACAGACCTGGAATGGAGTTTTGGCTGGTACTGAGTGGATGGCAAATATTAGGAAAGTCATAATATATTGGGCAGATTTTCTGAGTATCTGAACAACAGTGTAATGCCAGTAATTAGTCAACATTGCTTTGTTTCAAGGTACACTACGAAGCATTTCTCAAAAAAAACCAGTGTTAAAAAGTGGTAAGAATAAAAAATATTTAATTGTATTTATTCAGTTTTATATTCCTTAAACTAAACCACCTCTTACAAAAAAATTTTTGTTTTCGTGAAGTTTTCAACAAAGAAACTTTTAGTTAAATATTAATTGAGCCAGTGTATAAAAAATGTGTTTTTCCCTCACCTTGGTAAATAAAATAAAATTAAAAAATAAAATTAAAAAATACAATTAAATTAAATTAAATTAAAATTAAAATTAAATTAAATTAAATTAAAAACAATCAAATGGTTTAAAAAATAAGCGTTAAAAATAAATACTTTTTAAAAATAAAAAAGATAAAAAATATACTGTAAAACATATTAAATGTTAAAATAGATAAACTGTTAAGAAAATAATGTTTAATAAAACATACATACATTTTACATTTTATATATTAAGTTTTATATTCAGTGGTCATCTAGTTCATAAAGGTTCAGCAAGGAAACACTAAGAAAGACAGGAACAAACTAATCCAGTTGCTTAAGTATCTAGATGGTTGTACCCTCAAAATTGAGCTAAATGACTGAACTCTGAGTGAGACCACTACATTATATACTCTGTCATCTCCCTCAGTAGTGCACTGAAATAAAAAAATTAAAAAGGTCTGCAATGGTTTTAATCGTTGATTAATGAGACCTGCCTGCAGGCTACATCTGTGTCACATTAACCTGTTTGCTGAATCATACCGGTTCCTGTTTATAGTGACTTGTCTAAATAAACCAGGCAGTGTAGCTAATGAAATCAGTGCTCTTCTGCTCCAGCGGGAGCACGCATTTACGGCATCCAGAGCAGCTGTTTCCAATGCACTACAGCTATCTCTGCACTACACCTGTTAGTTTAACCTGGATAGAAGTTTCTGGGGCAGAGAGCTTTAGTTATTCTGTAGGAGGCCCACAATGGTCTCACAAAATAAGCATGATTCGGGTTCAAAGTTTGGAAATACTAATTGCATGAGAATATTATTAACAAGGTAAATGTTACAGGTGCTAAATTCTATTAAAAAAAATACAGTAGAAAAGAGAATCTATATGGAGGTTTCTGTTTACATAAAAGGGGATATGATACTGCACCACCACCACTTAAGGCTTTCAACAAAATTTTGTATAATCATGGTACACACAAAAAACTGCAAACCATGGCAGTGTCACACATTAAACAACAACAAAAACAAAACAATAAAACATTTTTCATTCAAAAAGAAAAATATATACATACATACACAATGTTTTAGAATTCTTTGAAAATGTTACATTCAAGCCACTGGGACTGTTCTAAAGATTAGGATGTCCAGGGTTAAGATTGGCATTGTGGTCACTCAATGAGGCCACAACAATAGCATAAATATAAAGAAAACCAAAAGAACTCAACAGTCGGCTTTGAAAGGTGTCATGGCACCAGTGAGGAGTCAAATTAGACTCAAACAAAACAAACATAAAAGCAGACAAAAGGGTGAAA
Organism: Sinocyclocheilus anophthalmus; assembly: GCA_018155175.1. Lineage (NCBI taxonomy): Eukaryota > Metazoa > Chordata > Actinopteri > Cypriniformes > Cyprinidae > Sinocyclocheilus > Sinocyclocheilus anophthalmus. The sequence continues at coordinate 184,326 of JADLZN010009058.1, forward strand.
TTATATTACCAAGTTTCCCGCAAAGAGGAAAAAACGGCAACAAAAACAAAGACATCAAGAGGACATGAGAGAAAAATGTGCGTGGAGCTTCCTGCCACCAGCTATTACAATAACACTCTCTCTGCTTCCAAAGCAGGACGCTGGACTTTATTCTGAACCTTCAAATCAATGCAGCTTCTTGTAGTAATTAGGTTATAATTTGCTACTACCGCTCATATCCGATCCAGATCCAAGCCAGAATGTCACACCATGGAAAGGTTAAACTACTGGCCCCCAACCAGTTTTTCTCTGCCAAACAATACACTTACTTTGACCACCAGGGAAATCTGGTCATTGACTGGTCCAGAAAGTGCTTGGGCACCTTCAGGAGCTCCTTGAGGGAGTATGTCAAGTTCAGTGTTCAAAGGTACGTGTTTTCCTTTCCTGACAAGCTGTTTTGTGAATGACTGCAATGCATTTCTCCTTCTCACAATCTCTTGCCCTTTCCCTATCGTTTCTTTGTCTCTCATCCCCCAACTCTTGTTCCTTCTCTCTTAGCGAGGGGAATCTGCTCCAAGACTTTGGCTCATGAAGAAAAGGAAGCTCCTCTGTTTAATTGGCAAGCTCCCTGCAAAGCAGCTCTTTTTCATTACAAGCTGTTAGACAGATATCACGGATTATAGAGCCAACAGAACAGCAAGGCCAGGCAAGAAGCAGGGCATGAGGGGAGGTAGCTTGCAAAAGCACTGACCGTAATGTTACCACCAAGAGATTTTCCCCTCAAAGAACGGACATTCTTCAGTATGAGGTTATAGCTGAAAGTTACAGTACAGACCCCAAGGTGTGTGACAGGGTGTTTTCTGATGGAAAATTTTGAAAATAAGGGAAACTGGAAACAGTCGGGGGTTCAAGGTGCTGGCAAAGTGCTGGCTAGCCTCTACTTCACATTATATGGTTTCCTTTGTGGTGGCGGGACTGTCACTCTTAGTGATTGAAAGGTCTAGTACCGTGCTCCCAAAGCAAACAGCAATAGTAGTCCGTGTTCCCATGAGCTTTAAAATAAAGAAGAATTTTATTCTCTTTCTTGAATATGATGATAATATACCACTTAGGATAATAATCTCCAGCCTACGTTTACCCTTGATATTGTGTCACACTAATATAAACTATTTAAAGGCCATGTTCTTTGGTTGTGGTACAGTCTTTAGTAAAACAAACCTCAAATCTCTACTTTAACTTATTCAAAAATCTGAACATTTTGAGAGCGTCAAGACATGTGCCAGTGTTATTGTGCAAAAGTTTACATTTTATCAATTTGAAAAAGCATTTTAACAGATGGCTATGGCCTCAGAGCTCTTGAAAATCCAAAATATAACTGACAATAGCACACGTTATTTAGTACAATTAACAGATTTTAAAAAGTTACAAATAATACAAAAAAATACTGAATTATATTTGTGCTCAAGTTCCTCAAAATTGTTCCTACTATCAGAGCAATTTTTTTTTTTTTTTTCCCAAAAAAGGGGGGGTTTTGACTTACAACCTAAATGCCCAAGTCAAGTATGAGTTCTCAGGAACGCAGTTGAAATTAAATTGAAGTATTTTATGGTAAGAAGATAACTCATATTAAAATTATATACTATTTTGGGGTACAAATAAATTAAAAGTACACAACTCAAACTCAAAACAATCACTTTAAACATTAATTTAGTTAATTTAGTCATTAAAACATTATATACAGTATAGATTTCCATCTTTACATTTAACAGTGCTTTTAGTGTTTTTAAAGAACGGAACATTCGGTGACAGCAAAGATGATCTAAATGTAAAAAAAATATATATATATAAAAACATGTCAAGATGGCCACTATGTTTTTAATAATGACAAATTATCAAAAAGAGTAAAGAGATGGAACATACAAAATGAATCCTGCGGAATGACTTATAGATCAGAGTACATCTACAATTTCAAAAGGTATAGCACTGAGGAAGTAAAAGAACAAACAGGCAGAGGAAAGACATAAAAGGTCTCACCAATGTTAACATTAAAACACACAACTAAAAATAAATAAAGCATAAAAGTTGTTTGCAGATTGTGTTCACCTGCTTTTGCTTTTAGAGCTCTAATAACAGTTATCAGGATTTCTAAACTGTTTTGCCATGGGGCAGTTGACTTCACAGAAATGTGTTTAACAGACAGTTGGAGATTTTCAGGTTCATTAGCTTGACCAAGAGCCAGTATTCTTGTGTCAATAACACTGAAAGCTCTATTGATTTGTAAAAAAAAGGGAGCGGGTTTCACAGATATGGTGCTTATGGCTTTTCTAAAAACTGTCCAGCAAATCTGATGAGCTGTAAGTGCTCTTCACTGAGCAGTAAGTGTTTGCTGCCATTACCTGCAAAAAGTGCTCCTGCTGGGAGCTGAAGTGGAAACTCTTTACCATCGGTCTCTGTTTTGGAAACTTCACAGTGGTAGAAAACTACCCCAGTATGTTCTAGAACTGACTCCACTGAGATATGTAACCTGCAAACACCTGTATATACACACACACACACACAAACAGTCACCTAATACCTTATAATGTCTAGATCTTTTGGTAACATTCAGATGTTGATTTTTGAATTATGAATTATCAGCACCGTCTCAGATGTTTCTCCTAAAATTCATTATCTTTATTTTAGTTGAAACAAAACTAATCAGAGAACAGTTCGTTACATTTTTGGGATCACTTCACCAGGAGACAGAAGGGAGATTACTAAAATACTTAATAGGAGAAATATCTGAGAGATGGAATAAACAGTCCTTCGTTTCAAATGATAGTTAACCCAAAAATTCAAATATTTTCAAAAACACTGCATGGGGACTAAATAACATTGAACCTTCAATGTATGGATAGAAAAACAGATATTTTCAAAATAACTTCTTTTGGGTTTCACAGAAGAAAGAAGTCATCCAGATTTGAAGGACAAGAAGGTAAGTGCATGACAGAATTTTCAGTTTTAAGTAAACTGTCCCTTTAAACTCATTACTGCCTAAACAACTGAAATATTGTCTGTCATTTTTGTAGACTCGCAGAATTACTGGAATAAATTCACATATTTCCTTTTTTTTTCTCTTGTTGTTGATGCATGACTGAGTAAAGTGTTCTGCAGTCTGCTAAACTGAAATTGCAGTTGCTCGTCTAGCCTCTCTGTCTTTAGCCAAACGTTGTGGTTTGTTTATGAGACAGGGGGAGGAATGGAGGGATGCAGGAAGAGAGGGAGATTTGGAATTGTTTGGATGATGAGAGTCTCAATCTCAGACTCTGAGCAGAGCTTGAAAGCACACGATTCCCATGCACAGCAGGATCCATGTTCTGCGGTTATGACAGGAAAAGTGTACAATCTAAAAGAACATAGTCTAGGATAGCCAGACCTTTAAATTGTGGTTCAAACCCGTCCCGGATTGTCCGATCTTCTGTTTAAAGAGATTGCACCAAATTAGAACTGAAGGGGCGAATTGACCGACATCAGTCGACCAGTCCTCCATCCAGTTCATCTTTTTACATGAATAAACTAATTTAATATACTGGTAAGCTCAAGTATATCTTGTTTACTTGCTGCTGGTTTGAATAAAACAGAATCTTTTGAAGATTCAGTGTCATGAACCTTTGTCAATAGCAACTGGTTCCTCCTCTGAAGCATTCACTCACCCTGATTCCCGAAATCTGAACACAATTAATTAATATAAACATATTATAATGTTAGTATTGCTACAACAGTGTATGGTTAACAATATTTAAGTAGACTACAGTCCAAAAACATGTGCTTGTTTGTTTGAATGAGGAGAAGTTATTTAAATATACTAAACTTCTCATAAGACGTCTCTTACATTAAACAATAAGGCTTCATTTATTACAAATTAAAAGAATGGTTTTCTATGTATATATTTGAAATGTAATTTATTCCTATGATGGCAAAACAGAATTTTCAGCAGCCTAGTCTGCAGGGTCACATGATCCTCCAGAAACCATTCTCATATACTGATTTAGGGCTCAAGAAACATTATTATTATTAACAATGTTGAAATCAGCTGCTTAATATTTTTGTGAAAAGATTATATAATAAAGTGAAGTTCAAAGAACCAGAACTATTAAAAAAAAAAGTATTTTGAACCATTACAAAGTCTTTATTGTCACTTTTGATCAATTTAATGTATATTTGCTATATAGCTACAAGTATTAAATTCAAAAAAGTATTGACCTTCAACATTTGAACATTAGCGTATAACAAATAAAATCCATAGCTGTTGATTCATACACCAAAACAGGAAGTGCTACAATGAATGCTTTCAATAGCAGCTTCAATGATTGCAATAGATGATTTAGTTTTCACAGTGCGGACACAGTGAAAGGCTGAGACTATAGAGCATTTGTGAGAGCGTCTTGCTTTAACAGAGGTCTTTGGCATCAAACTAACAGGTACCTGCAAAACGAAACATAATGTTAGTATTTGACATCTTTAGTGTGGCTTTGACATTCAGCATTCAAGCTGCCTTTCACAGAACCCAAACCTCAGTCAGTCA
>JADLZN010009059.1:0-113735 GCA_018155175.1 Sinocyclocheilus anophthalmus
ATGTTAGAGCAGGGGTCTCCAAACTCGGTTCTGGAGGGCTGGTGTGCTGCAGAGTTTAGCTCCAACCCTAAATTAACACACCTGAACAAGCTCCTCAAGGTCTCTATGTAACTAACAGTTTCAGGCAGGTGGTTGGGCATAGGACTACCTCGGTCCTCCAGGTTTATGTTAGCTCAGGAGCCCAAAATTATGCACAGGCACTATGAAAAATTAAGACCAAAAGAGAGCAAGTTTTTAACTGCCACTCCACAAAACCTTGATGTTTTTCTATATCACCCATTTATTGCCCCCTGTTGCTGTATATTATGGCTTTTTTAGTGGTGGCGAACGGTCCACTTACGTCACGGTTTAGGTTTGTCTCACACGGTTTCGAGTCAAACGGTTTCGGTATTGTTTCGATGTGCAGGTTTAGGCAAAACTATACTGTCAATCCAATCAGACGACAGAATATCTACCTTACAAGCAACAGCACAAATAAATACAAAAGAGTAATGATACAAATAAAATAAACAGTGATTTCATTTTTTTTTTTAGGTAGGTCTAACATTTGTTTTTAGGTACAGAATTTGAATAAAGTAATCAAATGTAAAATAGCGTTGCATATTTTACTGTATAAATTAAAGATTCATCTTTATTAAAGTTACAAAAGCTATTCAATCAAGAGCATTGAGTGATTTCTTTGTTGTTGCTGTTTGATTTATATTAAGAAAGTGCTGTCACTTTAAGAGAATGCACTGATCCAGTGCACTGATACATAAATTTTTGTGTGAATTTGTCCATTAAACACTACTTCAGAGAGGGCTTACTATTTGCGCGCGTTCTGAGGCACGGGTTTGCACGCTTCGAATGAGCGCACGCACAAATCTTCTCACTGCACGTGCGAGCTCGCCTCCTCTGGCTCTTAAATGTTTAAACTGGCAAAGCTTAAAATAGTTTAGCTTAAACACAGATATCAATGTGTGCTGTTCAGGTCTCACCTGTGTGTGCGCGCTATCAGCACCTGGGTGATGATGGAATAAATGCTCATATTCCTGCATATGGCATTCGCATTGAACAAGAGTGAATGGGTTTGTCTATTTTTCCCCCCCCCTCCTGTGTCGTACTGTATTGTGAAGCCATATGCTCATTCATCACCTAAACATATCTTACTGACCCTGTTTGTTTTACATTTTATTTATAGCAAACCATATTACAGATGCGTTGTCGGATTTAAGTTGAACCGCGGTCCTAGCATGTGCCGAACCGTGTGTGGAGAACCGTATGGTTAGATTTTTTTCCACGAACCGTTCCATCCCTTATTGTTATCTAACGACCCACAACACAAATCAAAAGTGGTCCAAGCCAGAGTCCAATCCTGAATCCAATTGAGAATTTGTGAAGAGAACTAAGGACCAGACTGATGGAAAGGAACCCTTTCAACATCAAGGACCTGGAAATCTTTGCAGAGGAGTGGTCCAAAACCCTAGTGGAAATGTGCAAAATAACTTGCTATCTGAAAGAAAGAGCTTTACACTGTTTTTTTTTGTTTATTTTTTTTTTTTTTTTTTTTTAGAAAGAGTATGAATAGCTGTGAACATGGAATGCTTTGTCAATGGGGAAAAAAATAGAATCTAACAAAATTACTCTGTTGTCACCTTTTTGTGTAAGTTCCAGCCAGATGACACCTATTTGTCAGATAAAACTTCACCACAATTAAAAATTTGGTGTGTGCATAAATAACTAACCTTTATATAACTGTGCATATTGTGTTATTTTAATTATAAATTATATAAAGAAATGCTTGTCCTTCTGAGATACAAGCAGGGGAATTGCTAAAAAAAAAAAAAAAAGTACATATAGGACAGTTGGTGAAATAAAACCACCCGTCAGTAAATTCAAGCATGGTCTGAGTGGCCGTATAAGAAAATTTTTTTGTAGAATATATAACAGCAAGTTTGAGAAAAGACAAAACATAAAAGGTAAAAAGCAATATTTCAGAACAGCGCATATTACTGCAATTGCCAGTGAATCATAGCGTAACTAACATCACTCAATGTCACATTATTTCTGATTCTTGTGAAACTGGCCGATTATATATTTTGACTCACATGTCAGTATGGTGGCCCACAATCCTCCATTGTTGTGATGGGTTTCGGCATCAGTGTCTTCACAAGCAGGATGTTTCATAGTCAGTCTGAGAATCTGGAGTAACAACAAGCCTCCCTTTAACAGAGAACCCATTTATAGAAAGCATACATGTCACATTCTTTCAAGCTATACATCAACGTTGTAAGTGTGTGAGTGGAATTTAACAAATCGCCAAAGCCAAAATCACTATTAATGCCTCCTCCATGTACTTTATCTCTCTCTCTCTTCTTTTAATGTTATGTACCTAAATAATTTAATGATGCCTCTTTTAGCTAATGAAGAAAGAACAATTGTTTGTAAACAAAAAAAACAAAAAGATGAAGGCATTTCTTGTTGGTTCTGTGTAGCATTAGATCTTACTATGTTGCGTTCACACCGCCTGCGGCGAGGCGTCAAGTGACCTGCGAAGACCTTCATTTTTTCATGTGAGCGTTCTGTTGTCGGGCGAAAGGCGCTTTTAAGGCCGGGCGAGGAGCGGCGCGCGCGTCTTGGCCGCGAGGGGTCAAGGAGGAATGTGTGGGGATAATCAGTTGGTGGGTGTGTTCAAATTTTCGGGGTGTGTACGTGTCTAGGTTCTCTGGTGGGACTGCAACCAATTCGGAATGTAGAGTCCTCCGCTTGAGAGGTCCCAGAGAACGCAGTCCTGTACACTTTGGTTTCCGACCACACATTATTTCCTAATCAAATGGAAGATAGGATGAATTATTCTGTGGCGGGTTCCCAGTCATTCAGGAGCGAAAATTTCGACACCCCGTCCATGTGGACAGGTGTGGTGGTGGTGGTTGACGTGAAAATAAAATGTTGTCGTTCGGTGCGTACCCCCCAAGGTTGGGGGTGGTTCGTGTAGGGTGTAGTGTTGGTGGTTCTGGGATTGCGACTGGTTATGTGGCGCATTTACGTTATATATTTTCTGAAAATAAGTGGGAATTGCGTGCTAACTTTCGCGCCAGAGGATGTTGCAAAATATGATGAAACCTATTGGGTTAAACGAAAAATATGTGTTGTATTGATCAAACCCTTATGTAAATTAACCATGGTTTTACTGAGGTTACCACAAAAACAAACGAAGGTACTGTAGTAAAACCATGGTTTTGTCCATAGTAATCAATACGCCAAAAAAAAATGGTTAGCACACTTTTACTATAAAAAACAGGGTTAATTTAAAGTAGGAAGCTGCAGCAGAAAAAAATTTCATCAGATGGAAATTAGATGTGTACGCTGCATTTCAATATAAAAGCAGTTACTTCTGCCTATTTGTATTTTTTAGACGTAGCTTGCAAACAAGCTATTCTGAAAAGTGGATAAAGAGGTGTTTATATTGATTATGTGTATTCTGTTGTCTTTTTAACTAGCGGATGAGTGTAGAAAAAGGTGGAAGTCATTTGCTCAAAACAACACGGATTTGACCAATTACATTAAACCTTTTATTCACGGTGTCCACTACAGTAGGCAGATATGTAACTCCCTCAAAATAAAATATATTGAAAAAAGTTATTTGCATGATTTTTCGCTGGTTTAAAAAATAAATATTAAAAAAATCTTACTTTGTGATTTAATCATTCGTGCATGAAAGGGTTAAGGCTACACTTTAGCCAGGACTGTTTTCAATGTAGGCTGCACACAAATTAATGGTACAAATTATTGTTAATTAAATACAATAAATATATATTCAAAAAAAATACATTTAAAATATTGAAATGAGAACACAAAAGCCACGCCACACAAATAGCTTTTAATTGGTTTATTTCGTTAGCAAACATGTAAGTATATTGTTAAGTTCTTTCCATTAATATTTTTTTTTACTTTCACATTTAAGATATATCATAAGGTTATACCCTTTTTGTGGTAAGTCTGCACAAGATCAGAACGTTTGTTTGGTATGTTTGCGGCCCCTTTAAAGACCGATCGTGGAGCGTCTACAGGGCAGCCAGAGCGAATTTTGACGCTCTCGCCGCCGGCGGTGTGAACGCACAGTAAGAGTGGGAATAAAACATTGGAATGCGTCTCGCGAGTGGTACTTAATAACCGTCACAACGTCAATAACGTCTGGTGGTGGTGGAAATAGACTGAATACTTTTGACTTCGCCTTTTTTACATACATTTGCGTGTATTTTCTATGTAATTGGTAGATAAAAAGTTATTTCGTTAAGTTTATAGGTTAAAGTATAGTTACTACAGTATTTATTGTAGTTGTAGTGTACAGTTTGAGCAGTTAGATTTACTATATGTTAAGGTTTGTAGTTTATTCGTTGTTTACTTAGTGTACAGTTAGGCTGTGTATATATATATATAGATTTGATGTTCATAAGTGTTTGTCTAAAATTAGTAATTTTATACGAAGTGTAGCTAGATTTAAGTGTTCGCGTCCTGTAACGTTAATCCACATCGTAGGTTAGTTATTTCTAGTATTTTAGTCAGTTTTAGCGTTTAATACGTCGCAGGTCCGTTACATCGCTGTCTCCACGACAACTGGACACACACAGTTACATTTCTGGTAAGTAAATTTATTAATATATTAACTTTACATTCATAGCTAAAAGCTGCGCGTGCCGTGCGCGAGACAAATTAAATTATACAGCGCAGCCGCGCGACTTGAGGGACATCATTGCAATCACTAGCTTACGATGCGCAATCTGTCGAATAACAGAAAATCTAACATGTACTGCAATCACAATGAGCACATGTCAACGTTTAAATTACTGAAAAATCTTACCTTTTATGGGGCTTTCTCTCTGTCTTCCAGCGATGCGTCTGCTAGCCATTCTGTGCGCATATTCAAAGACGGATATAGACCAGCCCATAGACATATAAATACCTAGACGCCTCATTGGCCGTCTCGGTCCGTTGCTGCGATACGTCAACGCGTCCGCCATATTGGTGCGGGCAAGAGTTCCCTGTGAACAAATGCAACGAACAGGGAGAGCTGCGGTTTTTCTGTATAAAAATATGACAACGTTTGTTTTTATCAACTGATATCAGTGGTTTATGATCTACGTGGCGTACAAAAAAAATCCAGATACTTAAAATCTCGATAGTTAAATTTATTTAATAAGGAATTACAAAAGCTCACGCTTATGTAAATTAAATCTTCTCAAAAAGTATTTTCTGTGTTTAACCTCACCATTTTAGCTTTTCTTGTGCTTCAGGTCAGAACATACCTCGCTCCCTTTGAAATACTGTGAAAACAAATGCCCATCTTAAGTAATAATTTACCAAAATTGAGAAATGGAACAAACTGACAAATACAAATCACACTGGCACGTTCCTTTCTATATTTTTATAGCACTAAATCGATGCAATTATTTACAGGTACATACTCCAAAACAGACAATAACAAAGATAACTGATGGCATTATGAAAATACATGTGTGATTTGGTACAACAGTTCAGCAAATATATTTGTAATATAGTATAAAGATGCAACAGTAAATAATATATTTACAGTAGTATAACATTTATAATAATTATTATTAATCATATAATAATTAAGAATAACATTCAATAAAAAAATAATAAGTAGTACAATAATATAACAGCATAATAATAGATTGATAATAGCAAATTGTATAATAATAATAATAATACTATTTGATATTACATTCTAATGTATGTAATATCAATTGCAAAATGATATAGACAATAAAAAGGTAAATAGGGAGTAATGAATAGTACAATAAGTAATAATAACACTAAAAGCTATATAATGTATATAAATCATCTATAATTGCTAATCCTTTGTAGGGTTACAGAGTGCAAGAGCTAAAACCCTTTGAACAAAACTGCTTTGCAGACCTTTTTTCTCGAGTTGCCACTCTGTAGTGTAAGTGTGTTCAGTTTGGCAATGTGGTGCATCCTTAGTTTGTGGAAGACAGACACGACTAATGACAAGAGAGAAAAATGATGGTTGTCAATTCCAAACTGTGTCTCCTCAATGTGCTCCTTGAGACAAAACACATCCTCTGAGCCAATCTCAGCTCGGACAAGTTGACTGATCAAGGACACTTTGACGGCTTTCCGAGAGGATGACTGGCGAATAAACCGCTCAGCTGATCTGACCACCTTCACTGTACCTTCAGAAGGAATCATCAGTCCTCCATTGTTTTTCAGTGTAAGCAAGTGGTAGCTCTGATCAAATGATGCAGATACAGCATCTGTCACCAAGCTAGCACGACACACATCACAGGACAGCTTCCTCAAAATCTGACGAACAACAAACCCTGAAATGTACTCAAGGGCATTGTCCACAAGGCTCCCAAGACGGGTTGGCAGGTAGCTGTGGTCACACACAAGTGCAGAGATGTTTACAAAAGGGGATGGAAGGTTTTCAGATTCTTCTGCTGCTAGAGTCGACGACATCTCAATAGCCGATAGGGACACGGTCTCATTCTGTTCTACCACATTTCCTGAAATGCTTGGTGAGCCATGAGATGGCGGAAAATGCCCTGGAACTGGCCTGCAGTAGGATTGTTATTCCAGCCTCCTAAAAACAAACACACAGACACATTCACAACACTTAAGGAATAGTTCACCCAAAAATGAAAAATTGCTGATAATGTACACACCCTAAGGCCACCCAAGAGGTGTAAAACTTTTTTTTATCAGACTAAAAAAATCATTAGATGTAGAAAGTCGTGTATATATATCTTGGCCTCGGTGGAGTAACAGGTAGGTAAACGAGCAGATTGTGGAGTAACAGGATAGTAATCCAAAGGAAAGCAGTAGAGCTTGGGTGAGACAAAGCCGCAGGCATTTAGGAGTAAGACTGCATGGGTGTTTGAATCGGGATTTGAATTAATCAAGCATTTAATACCGATATTTGCACTTTTCAAATGATTTTTTTAATATATATATTTGCAAATTTCCGAAATCCTTACCTGATGCCCTGATAGAATTGAAGAGGAGCTCCAAGTGATCCTGGATAAATCGATAGGTGCAGACATATCGCTGAAATTGTAGCAGCTCAGGAATCAACAACATGAGGGTATGAATGTTGATGATGAACCCCATGACAGACAGGTACCTTCAAAAGAAAAATTTTTGTCAATATGTCAGTATTGTCAATATGGCAAAATCAAGATACTCCAAAGGTAGAACTGTGTAATTTTGCTCACTGAAAGCTGTAAATGGACTTGATCTAACAACAACACAGTGTGACAGGCTAGGGCAGTGACCAATATATGGCTATAATAATTGAAATTGTGCGCCATTGTAAGATCAGTCAACGAGACTGATAACGGGACAATGATACATTAATTGTAAAATCCGAAATGTTTGGGGATTTTGGGAAAACATTCAGGTTGGCTCCCAAGAAGCCACCCCACTGCAATGTCCCTGGTTGGTAACTGCATTTTCAGAGTACATAAAATTATAAAATGTAAAGTGAATACTGCAAAATTACTGCATGCTCCTTAAGAGTGTAAATTAGTTTAGGGTTAGGATCCTTTAACTTAAGTAAATTATTTATCTGTAGGCCATTTAGCCGACTAAGAACAACATTAGAACAGAACTGGGAAGGTCTGAAACATATGAACATAGTGCCATACATACCATTCTGCAACCTGTATGAACTGAAAAGTACTGAACGTAGAAGAATACAAAACAAAACAGTCAATAAAAAGAAAAGAACAAGGGAACAGAGCATCATGTGAACTTATGAACTGTTCACACGAACATAAACTTGACTATTTTAAATGACCTCTTTGATTGGTGAAGGAGTGTGCCATCTTTCATCACCAAACTGATCAAATATTCCCTGGCTTTCAACAAGAACTCTACTCTATCACTCCAATTCCAAGCAGCCAGGGGACTTTTGAACCCTTTAGCTCGTGGATTGCGGCTGTTCATAATGTCAAAGAGCCTGTCAATCATCTAAAAGCAAATGTTTGAATTAAATGAAAGCATTTTATTCATAACCATGTTTGCACATAGTACTACCTCAATGAATTCAGCTGTTGCTTCACAGTGTTTGAACTGTGGATAGCCGAGGTCTCGCAATGTGCGCAGAGCTACCGTCACGGAGCGACTGAGTGTCTGTGCAGCCAAGGACACCTTCATCTTCTGAGAATCAAAATGTACATGCCTGTCTGTTAACTTGTTGGCTGCATGCAGTCCATCTTTGATTTGAACGTCATTTAATTGAACAACGTGTGCCCAGTTGATCTGGCCAGTACTGCTCTTTATAGGACTGTAAGCCTGCAACATATTCCGTGCCAGCTTCAACATGTGGCAAGCATCCATCTTTACAAACACCTTCTCACCAGTCACTGGATGTGAAAAAAAGGTCTTTAAGGGCTTATGCGGGTTTGCCTTTAACTGGCACCCAAGCTGGGTACACATACTAATGTTGGAGGCATGTCCATCCATCGTGATGCAGAGTACCCTTATGCCACGCTCATGCAGCTCCTCCAATGCATGCAGAATTAACACCTTCTGTGTATCTGGTGACAGAGTGTTGGTGAGGTAGTAGGCAATTGGAGCATTCCAATGTCCTTGTAAGCCAACCACCATGAAAACAAGAGCCTCTGTGGCAACATCTGTTTCATTCATACCATCCCCCATATCAACAAATCCAGACATGTTCTGTGTCTGAGGATTGTACTGAATGTGTTTCTTGATGGCCATGGCATCCAACATCAGAGTTACACATCCATATTTAGCTGGGTCTTCCACTTGTCGTCTTTTCAGCATGTCCAACATCATCATGTTGAGGCCAGGCTTGGCATCCACAGAACTCATCCACCTTCATAAAATGAAAAAGTAGTTATTTAATGTATTAAAGTATTTTGTAAAAGTGCAATCAATGAAATGAAGAATACCTCTGTAATGTATGTGGATGTGGGAGGCCAAGATGAAGAGATTTCCTCAAATAATTGTAGGCTTTTGGACCATGTAAATGAAGAGTGAGGGCAAACTCCCTCTGCTCTTTTGTGTACTCATGGCCCTGTTTTGACAAGAGGTCTACCGGAAGATCTGAAATTCATTTAGAACAGACTAACTAGTAAGTGCTCTTCCCATTTAAAAACAAACAGAGTCTAAAAAGATGTTATTTTCATTTTACCAGAGTAGAAACGGAGTCTCTCTTTCAGATCTTCATTTATGAGGTTCTTTCCCTGCAGATCCTCTAGAAGATCACACACAGTCTTCTTTGCCCTCCGTTCCCGGTCCTTTACATTCCTCAACTCGTGCTCTAGACTCTCCACTCTAGCCAAGGCTTCACAGAGTCTGGTCTTTAGACCAGTGGGAGATGCAGGCACTGCATGGGGTGGTCCTATTAGAGAAAAGAATTAAAATATTTTGAGTAATGTTAATTTCACACGAAACACAGCCTCAGCTGTTTGGGGCATAACTAGTACAATGTTCTGTCAGCTGGCTTGCATTCTTAAACATGCTGATGTTGAATATGCTTCCCTGGCTGACGCTGACACACACTCCACACAACCCCCGCACTACCCTCTCCTCACACACACACAACCACACAACGCGCGCGCGCGCGCGCACGCACAGCCACGCACACACAGACACTCGCGCACACACACACACGCACACAAACAAACAAACAATCACCCACAAACCCACTGTGTTAGCAGCGGGATTGAGGGGAAATTAGTTTAAAGGACTATTCTCATCAAAATGATCTCATCATTTACTCAGCCCCCTTCCATCCCAGATGTGTAAGACTTGTTGATTTGAACACAAATATTAGGATTTTAGAGTTTTTAGATGAGTAGGTTGATGGAATGGAAGGAGACAAATTGTGTAAAAATCTCCTGTTCATGATCAGGCGAACAATGAAAATCATACATATACCATCTGAGATGAAATTAGAGTAAATAAATTACAACAATTTTTCATTTTTGTGAGGAACAATTGTTTAAATCTCGTTACCCCTCAATCCCACTGCCATCAGTGTTTGTATGTGGGTCAAAGACGAAGTGTGTTTACAGTATCAAAAAAATAAAAGTATAATTTCCCCAATATTTTGACATTTTATTGTCACAAAAGTTATTTGAAATCTGAAAGTAGACAATTACTTGCATTTAATGTTTTTTATGCATTTAAAATTACTTTTGTAAATGTAATTTGATGCGGACAATAAAATGGTGACATCTGGTCTTTGACCCATGTATATCATTCATTGTGTGCAGGTGTATATGCGAATGTGTCTGAAAACAGTGGCAGAATGAAACAGATAGGATTGAATATGACCATAGCCATAATGCTCACAGTTGTTCTAGTCTTAACTAGTACAAATACTCACAACATTAGGCAGAGGAGGTTCGATCTCTTGGAAAATCTGAGAACAGCCCACTGACCAGCTCTCCTCAGCTTTCCTCGAGGCCTCTGTTTTCCTGGTTGCCACAGGCTAAAATAAATATTAAATGTTACTAACTATTTAATGTCAAGCTATCAAATCCTTATAATCCAGTGAAGATGAAACCTACTCTTTGTAGATGAGGGGGAATGCTGAAGATCGATGGTTTAGCTCCATCCCTAATAAATTGGACCTGTCCTGTCAAAGTCCGGCTTGAAGTGTTCATTGCATAGCACGGAGGACTGTCTTGCGGAAAAAACTCTTTTTAGAGCTACTTCCCACTGCCTCCTCAAGTCTTTGTTTTTGGGAAACCTTCAATGTGTGAGAAGAGTTATCTAACGTCAGCTAGCCAACTACTAACGGTTAATTAGATTCATGCTGCTTAGCCGAAACGAGTAGGTCGGCACAAGAGTCAGTTTTGAGAAAAAAACGGCAATAGAAATGAATATCTCGATTACGGGCAATTTAGTTTATGATATATAATTTACCATACGCTAAAACTATATAAGAAAGAATGTAACATTTCTGGTTTCCTCGACTCACAGCTAAATAGCGATATCGCTAGCTATTAATAGTCTGACTCCGACGGTCAATTACTGTCAAGTTGTGTCAACATAATGTTTTAATGACCAAATACAACCAGATCAGTGTCAGTCAACAACTTTCAGTCTTACCTGTGAAAAGTAATTCCCCGAGACCTATTTTCAATTGTACGGCGGTTTGTACAGCCCCAAGCAGCACACGACTGAGGCATTTTCTCGAGTCCACTTATGAGAATGATGGAAAAGATGCCCGCACCAAGATGGCGGCGACGTTGACGTACGATCCAGCGGC
Organism: Sinocyclocheilus anophthalmus; assembly: GCA_018155175.1. Lineage (NCBI taxonomy): Eukaryota > Metazoa > Chordata > Actinopteri > Cypriniformes > Cyprinidae > Sinocyclocheilus > Sinocyclocheilus anophthalmus. The sequence goes on from JADLZN010009059.1 coordinate 11,273, forward strand.
CAATGAGGCGTCTAGGTATTTATATGTCTATGGACCAGCCTCCTGGTAACTGAGGGGCAGCACTATGCATACCGCCACCTATTGCACTGGAGTTTAATCAAAAACGGATTCCAGTGTTGAATATCGGGCAAACACACTGAAAAGTCCTCATTTAAGGGGACCTTAAAAACTATAGACGCGACAGTGAAAGTAGCTTTTGGGTCAAATCACAATACTACTTCACCTAATTCACTTCTGCACCTGTTTGAAGAAAGATGTGGTTCGTGAACTTGTTCCTATGGTCATAGTTGGGTGTAGACAGTGTATTATCATTATTATTATCATTATTTATTTATTTTATTTTATTAATTTTTTTTGGGATACCGTGATAATTCTTTCAGGATTCTTTGATGAAAAAAATTTACAAGACCGAATTTATTCAAACTAGAATTCACTTTTTTAATAAATTATATTTTAGAGTATGTTAAAATAGAAAACCATTATTTTTAATTGTAATAATATTCACAATATTACACTTTTTACTGTATTTTAATCAAATAAATACAGCCTTGATGAGCATAAGATCCTACCTTCTTTCAAAGGCCTAAAAATATAATATTTTTTCCAAACTTTTGACTAATACATATATATATATATGTATGTGGGTATGTATGTATGTATATTAACTTATGTTTATTTCTGTTTTCTCAGCCTTTATGCTTCTGGCAAATATGTCCTCAACAAAGGTAAGTTAAGTACCAAATTAAGTTATATGGTTGATACTGGTAGATTGAGAAAAACAGATCAAATCTGTAAGTGTACTAAAAAATTTAATTTATTGAATTATTGGCAGAGACACCAGTACAGTAGCTTGATGACATCCAAAGAGCGTAGGAGGCAGTACAACAAAATCTGGGCTAGAGTGTCAAGGGCACAAAAGAGGGCAGACAACAAAGAAACTATCAGTTCAATTGAGAAGGCCAGAATTGCTGAAAGTGACAGCCTTAATCACAACCAGCACATTGAGGAAGATCATCTTAACATACTTTCAGATCCAGCCCTGTTAAGTTCTGAAAGCGAACAAGATATTACAACCACACTCAGGGAAGAACTTTCCGAATGGGCATGTATGTTTCAAGTTAAACATAATGCTGTGGATGCTCTATTAAACATCCTTAAAAGACATGGGCATGAAGACCTTCCCCATACTGCAAGGACGCTCTTTGGACACACGAACCATTATGAACATACTACCAAATATGGTGTAGAGAGTGTACAGTTTAATGTGGCAGATCAGCTCTCAAAACATCTGAGCAGGTATCCTGCAGCTGTGACAGACCATCTGCAGTCACTTGATCTCTCCCTGAACATTGATGGGCTGCCAATGTTCAAAAGCTCAAACGTATCCCTCTGGCCAGTTCTCTGTTCCATAAACTTGTCTCCAGAATGTATTTTCCCCCTGTGCATATCCACTGCTGCTTCCAAACCCAAAACACCAAACTTTGCCTCTGACACTGTTCAGCAATTGGCAGAACTAATCCAGGATGGTCTTACCTGGGGAGGGAGACGCTTAAACATCCAACTACGATGTGTTACCTGCGATGCTCCAGCTAAAGCTATGGTAAAGTGTGTAAAGCAGTTTTCTGGATACTATGGGTGCGATAAATGCGACCAGAGGGGATCTTGGAATGGTCGGATGACATATCCCGAAACAAATAACCTGACCATGAGAACAGATCAATCATTCAGGGAATGCTGGCAACCTGGACACCATCAAGAAGAGGAGATCTCACCCTTCTCTGTCCTGCCGATCGACATGATCAAATCCTTCCCCATAGATTATATGCACCAGAGCTGTCTCGGGGTAATGAAAAAGCTGCTGCTCTTGTGGACAAGAGGGAGAACAGATTTCCGGATGTCATCAGGAGATGTGACCCGTGTAAGTGACAGGCTGGAGACACTAAAGAAGTCCATTCCAGATTGCTTTGCCAGGAAGCCAAGGGGCTTGCAGGAAATAGATCGCTGGAAAGCAACAGAGTTCAGACAGTTTGCTATCTACACGGGGAAGATTGTTCTAAAGGGAATTCTCCAAGACCATCTCTATGAACACTTCTTGAGCTTCAGCACGGCTCTTTGCATTTTGGTGAATCCTGACCTCACAAAATCACACGGATCTTATGCAAACCAGCTGCTTAAGTATTTTGTAGAGAGAGCACGGGAGCTGTATGGCGAAGCATTTTTGGTGTACAATGTCCATTCCTTGCTGCACCTTGCAGAAGATGCCCAAAACTTTGGCAGCCTTGACAGCTTCAGTGCTTTCAAGTTCGAGAGCTATCTTCATCAAATGAAAAAATTGGTTCGATCTGGAAAAAATGTTTTGGCACAAGTTGCAAATCGTCTCGAGGAAACATCCAAGTCCAAGATAGAAATCAAGGAAAACTTGATGTCATTCAAGTGCCCAAACAATGCCTTTGTGTTAGGCCCTGAACAATTTTGCGAGGTGGTGTCAGAACAAGCGGACGACACAGTGTTATGCAGGGTGTACACAAATATACAGCCATATCTGACGACACCATGTGATTCACGCCTCTATGGAACATACATGGCTAACATCAGACATTCTCAAATGCTTTGCTTAGAAAGAAAGTCCCTTCAGAGGAGGGCATTCATCGTGGAGGAAAACTACAGGATCAAAATTGTGGTGTCCATTCTTCATACTTTCTAGGTTGTGACAAAAAATAAAAATCACCAAAAATAACAATAAAATAATAAAATGACAAGAGAATGACAATTTGGGTGAAATTACATACTTTAAGTATTCCTTTGCTCCCTGAGTCTCTACATCCTTCAGCTTCACCCCTGAGTCTTCGCCTCCTGAAGCTTTGTCCCCTGAATCTCTGCGTTCTACAGCTTCACACCTTGGCCTCTGCCTTCTGAAGATTTGCCCCATGAGTTTCTGCCTCCTACAGCTTTCTTCTGTCTTCTGGTGATTTGCTCTCCAGTGCCATTCTTTTTTGAAAACCTAGATGTTTCCAGTACAACAGGAACCAACATTGGTAAACATAAATTAAGTATAAGGTTAGAGAAAGTAACCAATGATTGCCTACCAATAGGTAATTGTGTACGTTTCATTTGTGTATTGCAAGCTGAACTTATTTTTTAAGATTTATCTAAACTTCACTTACAGGTTTATCTTAGCTATGTAATACTCAATTTCATTGAGCAAAATGAGGTTGAGGTGGCACCATCTTCGTGGCTCGAAAGGGTCGATGGGGTAGGATTTAGTCCATATATGTTTTTATAAAACATAAATTATATACATTAATCAAAGTCAACTATATACGTAGAAAACATTAAGCAAGCATCCTTGTCTTTGTCTGAAAGGTACTGTTCTGCTATTGGCTCAATTCAAATGTTGGGACCAAAGTCATCAAATGTGTCATTCCAGACAAACATGTCTGGACAAAATATGCCGTCAGAGTATTTTCTGACACAGGTAAAGTATAATACCAAGATTATTTTTTAATCTCATCAACTACTAGCAACCATTCCTAAAATATAAATTATTTATATAAGATTTATTAAACTAAATTTAAACTATTTTTGAGAACAGACAGTTACAACCTAGCAAGGTATCGGGCCCAAAAAGCAGTTGAAACTTCCCATGTTGAGGACTCGGATGGAAATAGTTCACGAAAAATTATACCACCAAGAAGATTTAGAGGTATAAAATCTGTGCTGACACTGTAAATAAGTTAAAGTTTTCACACTGAAAGACAATTGCAGTTGTAACTTTTGTTTCTTGCAGAAGAAGAACTTCAGCCCACCAAAACCTAGAAAGACACCACAGACAAAACAATGCAAGTATACATGCAAAACAAATGAATTTGGAATGATCAAGGAAAGCCAAAATGCATATATACTGTATGTCTATGTTGTCTGTATCTATATCTTCTTTAAATGCTAATTTTGTTTTACAGTTCTTGAGGACAGTGAATCATCCCAAGGTGAAATCATTATTATGTCACTGTATTCTTTATTTAACGCAAGGTTAAACAGTGGAAATAAATTATTCAGAACAGTACCATCTAGCATATTTTTCTAACTGACATAAAATACTATTTATTGCCCTGCTGCGTTTGGCCCTGAAGATGAGATTTCCAGTTTGAGAGTAAAGAAAATAAACAAACGGCCAAGATCAACAGCAATTGCATCTAAGTGTAAGTAGTAAGTTAACAAAAAGTAATCAACTGTTGATGATAATCTAAAATGGAATCGTCTTTCTATGTTGTGCAAAAATGATTCATGAAGGCCATAACATTAACGTATCGTCCACCACAAAGATCATCATCCTCCACCCGCGGTTGGTTCCAATCCTGTAGAAATAATATTTTGTTCTGCTGAACACAAGGGTTACAGACATTCTTCAAATAGCTCCTTTGTGTCAGCAAACAAATATATTTATACAGGTTTGGAACAACTCGAGGTGAGGATGATGACAGATCTTCTTTTTTGGGTGAACTACTCTTTTAAGAAATGTCAAAAAGTCCCTGCTAATATTTTGTTTTGTTTTCAGCTGGGGAGCCTGATGAAGGTAAAGTCACTATGATTCACTTTCATTTGTTTGCTATAGTCTGAAATTGTACTGATATATATATATATTATATATAATAATATTATATTATATTATATTTTTTTTTTTTTTTAGATGAGGAGCAACCAGTAAAAATAAAGGATCTAATGTGATTTTGCCTGCGGCACCTTGGTGTGAGTAAAATCTCAATGGAATTAAGGGAATATTCAAGGTTAAAGTCAGTCTACCATATTTGTGTTATAATGTTGATTACTACAAAATAAAAATATTTCATTAAAAACATGCAAAACTCTAATAGCTATTGTTACATAAAAAAATATTGTTTTTAAAGATATTTTGTCATGATTTAAACAACATGCAAACATTATTGTTTTTATGGCTGTACAGCTTAACACTGTACAGCTCAAGAGTGTGACAGTTGGACTAACAATAGGTCATGAATTTTTTTTATTTAATGATTTTTTTTTTTTTTGTAATATGATTACAGTTCCATCTCTTTCAACACCACAACTGCAGCCACATAAGTCAGTTTCTGCCAACTGGCAGAGTCAAAGTACACTAATATCTATTTATATGTATATATACGTATATATATCATCCAGCTATTTACCTGATAAAACGTTTTTGTGACTTGTTTTAGGAAGTGTGATTGATCCACAATCTCTTCGAGATGGTAACTATTTAATTTCATCATAATTAATCAATTATTCATTAAAAACAAATGCAAAACCCTGTTTCAATGAGGTGTTTTAATGTTACATAAAATATTATTGTTTTTAAATGGTATTATGTCATGATTTAAACAACATGCAAACATTATTGTTTTTATGGCTGTACAGCGTAACACTGTACAGCTCAAGAGTGTGACAGTTGGACTAACAATAGGTCATGAATTTTTTTTATTTAATGATTATTTTTTCTTGTAACATGATTACAGTTCCATCTCTTTCAACACCACAACTGCAGCCACATCAGTCAGTTTCTGCCAACTGGCAGAGTCAAGGTACACTAATATATATATATATACAGTATATATATCATACAGATATTTACCTGATAAAACGTTTTTGTGACTTGTTTTAGGAAGTGTGATTAATCCACAATCTATTCGAGATGGTAACTATCTATTTCATCATAATTATTCAATTATTATGTTGTCTTATGGCAGTGTTATTTTTTTATTGCTGTAGTTTGTAATGTCATTTATGTTTCAAAATAAATTCTGCACAGAAATCTACAAGTTATTTGAGAATTTAGAAAGAAGAGTCATGTTGAAACTGGGCCAAATCCAAAACAACATTACATCAGCGGTTGAAACAATGCAGCAATCAATGAGCCAGCCAAGCCCCTCTGTCTCTGACCTCACAGAGGTGCTAGAGAAACCATGTAAGACTGTAGAGGAATTAGAGGAGTTGTGTGATAAGCTGAAAGATGCTGAATTTCGAAAGAAGATGGTATGTGCCATAACACAAGCAACATTAGTGATTTTTAACCTATAATAATTTAAAACATTTTGCTCTTGTGTTGTTGTTTGTAGATTCGTTATCTGTGTCTTCAGAGTGGATGCAGCTTGGGAGATGGAATTAGGAGGATGCTGAAAAACATTGGAGATAATTCATTATGGGGATATTACAGTTACAAAGGGAGAAAGGGAAAACTTAAATTTCAGCAGCTCCTTATCAATGATGTCATCATACGTAAGTTTAAAAACTTGCCACTAATGACTAATAATTTGTTTGTTTCAAGATCTCAAATTATTTTGATTGTACATAAGATTTGGTAGTTGTACCTGTTTTTCCTCCTTTTTGTAAAAGTTGTAATCTTCTCAATAATATATATATATATATATATATTCATATCAGAAATAAGATTAATGTTTGATGTTTTTAGAATAGAACTTTGTCATTCTAATTTCTAGTTTTAATTTTAATAATGGTGATCTCTGTATTTGATCAAGGTGCCTGCAGCAAGTCATACCCACACCAAAAATCCCAGAGTGTGGAAGAGATGATTGCTGTCACCCTAAAACATGCCCCGGATCGTGAAAAAACAGTTAATCAGGTGAGTGTATTATGAAATTTAATTCTATAAGTTATAAACAGTCAGCCAAAAAAGCACATTTATTAATCTCAGACAGAATGTGATGGATGGACAGACAGACAGATAGAAGGACAGATACATACAACAATATGTGACCCTGGACCACAAAACTTAACGTCTTAAGTCGCTGGGGTATATTTGTAGCAATAGCCAAAAAGACATTGTATGGGTCAAAATTATAGATTTTTATTTAATGCATACCTAAATGCACAACTTAAACAGGGTTTTGTCCTTTTGGTAAAAAATTATTTTTTTTATGGTAAAGTTGACTTTTGCATGGAATTACCCATGATTTACTTTCTTGTGCTCAACACAAAATATGATATTTTGAAGAATGCTTTAATCAACCCGTTTCTGGACCCCATTGACTTCCATAGTATTTTCCCCCATATTATGGAAGCCAAAAGCGCGTGTGACAAAGTCGTTATGGAAATTAATCTTAATGAGCTCACGTGCAGACATCGAGAATGATGTTTGCATTTACACATAGGCTAGGCTACACAACTTTAACAGATTTTCCCACTTTAAGGTTTGAGTGTTCACGCTAATGTCACCCATTATTGTGCCATATGAAAAGCGCAAATGCGCGTGTAATCGAATGCCAAAAGTTACATACACTTCAGTGTCTTTACGCTGCACACAATAAGCATAAGAACATCAAAGATCATTAAAAAAATCAGCCAATGTCATAAGACAACTTACCTTACTTGATGTCACGGTAAAAGGTATTTTTCGTAGGCTTTCATGAGGCTTAATATGTATAAGCGCGTGTGACAAAGTCGTTATGGAAATTAAGCTTAATGAGCTCACGTGCAGACATCGAGAATGACATTTGCATTTACACATAGGCTAGGCTACACAATTTTAACAGATTTTTCCCAATTTAAGGTTTGAGTGACTGTTCACGCCAATATCCCAGCTAACAAATAAAGGTCCCCAGAACGTCCCCTAAATGGACTTTTGCGAACGTCCTCCGAACGTCAGCGTGTAGGGTCCCCTTGACGTTCACGGGGAAGTTCACAGGACGGTCAGCGGTCATTCGGGACGTTTAGGGGACTTTCGCTTTAAGTCTTCGAATGTCGTTTTATTTTACTTGATAATGACCTTTACAAATTAAATTAATAGGTTAGAAAAGATTTGAGTGGATGCTTTTCAGTATTAACGCAGAATTTTGCTGTGGTTTCATTGCAAGAAAACATTTTAGACATATGTTGTATGACATTAATGTGTTCCTTTCGTTGTTTTAGGTTAGAATCCAACGGGAAGAGGAGCTACCATCGGAATAACGCACAGACACAGCTGCTTTGCTTGACCCACCCACGCCCTGAAAAAAACCCCCACATTTTTAATTTGCTAAAGAGTTATATGTAATTTAAAATTGAACCTGTATGTTGTTTTTGTAGCATTGATCTTTAGATGTAATTCTTCTTTATTTTTGCTTAATTATACATTCATTTTATTTTTCTTGCAAGCCCATTTATTCTCATTTATTCTCTTTACATATACTATATTCTGATGTTTTGTTATAGTTGTATATATCTTTTATTTCTTAACATCTAATAAAAAAAAAGGGGAAAAAACTTTTAAATTGTTTAAATAAAATATATATGTTCCAACTATTTGGGTGTCTATTTTTTTTGATTAGCCTAAAAGTAAAATAGAATGACATTCCAGGACTTAAAGCGAAAGTCCCCTAAACGTCCCGAATGGCCGCTGACCGTCCTGTGAACGTCCCCGTGAACGTTCGGAGGATGTCTTCGCGAACGTCCGCTCGACGTAAAAGGGGACCCTACACGCTGACGTCCGGGGGACGTTCGCAGAGGCCATTTAGGGGACGTCCTGGGGACCTTTTTTTGTTAGCTGGGTAGCCAGCAAAGGACCAGCTTAAACCAGCAAAGGACCAGCTTAAACCAGTAAAGGACCAGCATAAACCAGAAAAAGGACCAGCAAAGGACCAGCAAAGAACCATCATAAACCAGCAAAGGACCAACATAAAACAGCAAAAGGACCAGCATAAACCAGCAAAGGACCATCTTAACCCAGCAAAAGACCAGCATAAACCAGCAAAAAAACAGCATAAACCAGCAAAGGACCATCTAAAACCAGCAAAAGGACCAGCAAAAACCAACAAAGGACCAGCTTAAACCAGCAAAGCACCAACATAAACCAGCAAAGGACCAGAATAAAACAGCAAAAGGACCAGCATAAACCAACAAAGGACCAGCATAAACCAGCAAAGGACCAGCTTAAACCAGCAAAGGACCAGCATAAACCAGCAAAGGACCAGCAAAAGGACCAGCAAAGGACCATTTTAAACCAGCAAAGGACCAGCTTAAAACCAGCAAAGGACCAGCATAAAAAAGCAAAGGACCAGCATAAACCAGCAAAGGACCCTTCTCCGCAAAGTGACGTCGCTTAGCACAAGGACCAGCATAAACCAGCAAAAGGACCAGCTTAAACCAGCAAAGGACCAGATTAAACCAGCAAAAGGACCATCTTAAATCAGCAAAAGGACCATTTTAAACCAGCAAAGGACCAGCATAAACCAGCAAAGGACCAGCATAAACCAGCAAAGGACCAGCTTAAACCAGCAAAGGACCAGCATAAACCAGCAAAGGACCAGCTTAAACCAGCAAAGGACCAGCTTAAACCAGCAAAGGACCAGCTTAAACCAGCAAAGGACCAGCTTAAACCAGCAAAGGACCAGCATAAACCAAAAAAGGACCAGAATAAACCAGCAAAAGGACCAACATAAACCAGCAAAAAGACCAGCATAAACCAGCTAAATGACCATCTTAAACCAGCAAAGGACCAGCTTAAACCAGCAAAGGACCATCTTAAACCAGCAAAGGACCAGCTTAAACCAGCAAAGGACCATTTTAGCCAGCAAAGGACCAGTTTAGCCAGCAAAGGTCAAAATCAACGTTTTTAACCCACCGTCAGTTGAATGATTTAATATAATCCTCTTTAAACAAATAAAGCTGAAATTTGATTTACATTCTGGGGAGCTTATCATGAACTGAAAAACACTTTTCATCGATTTTATCGAAAAAGACTTTTATTTTGGTATGGCGATGTGACGTCATAAGGCTACGCCGCGCTCCCGCGTCTGTGATTCGGTTGAAGAAAGGCGAGTGCTTTTAATCATTTAATGTCTTTAAACCAACTAAATGTGTTTAGAGAAGTGTGTGTATGAAACTGTGAAATTAATTATTAACCAATGTAACACTTCAATGCAAAAAAAGTGCGTCTCATTTCGTTCGCTGGCGAGTAGTGATGAGAAACGGAGCTTTGCGAAGCTCCGAGTCAACTGAATCAAATGCTTCGCTAAATGATTCTCTGTTTTGAATCAGTCGAATCAGTAAATGCAACGAGAACAACAAACACAAACTTGTGTAACGACTACTTTTACAAACCAGCTGCAAATGTTTTCATGAGAGTGGAATTAATGATTTGGTATATTATATAAATAGATAATAATTAACGTCATAATACAAATGGTGAAACTGTAGGTATGTTGTGTCTGCGTTTGTTGTGAATGATAGTTTGGTGTTTTTGTTCAGACAATCTCTCTGACTGGCTCCCTCACTAGTGTGCTGACTACTGAACTAGGGAGCTGATTGAGACGCACCCAGAGATTTAGTTTGCTTTTTTTCCTGTTTATTCTCATCTTAAACAGGACAAAGTGTATAAACACACAGAAAAACTCCTTCTGAAGCAGCTGAGATCCACGTGACAAACTATTATAAAGATGCCTTTTATTAAAGAGGAGAGTGAAGACGTGAAGTTTGAAGAAGCATTCAGAGTCAAACATGAATATACTGAGGAACAAACAGAGATGGAGTTTATTAAAGAGGAGCGTGAAGACGTGACGATTGAAGAAGCTTTCAGAGACAAACATGAAGATACTGAGGAACAAACAAAGATGGAGTTTATTAAAGAGGAGAGTGAAGACGTGAAGATTGAAGAAACATTCAGAGTCAAACATGAAGATACTGAGGAACAAACAGGGATGGTGTTTATTAAAGAGGAGAGTGAAAACATAAGGATTGAAGAAACATTCAGTGTCAAACATGAAGATACTGAGGAACAAACAAAGATGGAGTTTATTAAAGAGGAGAGTGAAGACGTGAAGATTGAAGAAACATTCAGAGACAAACATGAAGATAATGAGGAACAAACAAAGATGGAGTTTATTAAAAAGGAGAGTGAAGACGTGAAGATTGAAAAAGCATTCAGAGACAAACATGAAGATACTGAGGAACAAACAGGTTGGTTTTCATTCTCAAAGCTGAACTCACTCATTTGATCCTGCGGATAGCAGTAAATGTTCATTACGACAAGCAATAAATAGTCACATGTCAGAAACACCAGCCTACTTAAAGGGGTCATATGATGCGATTTCAAGTGTTTCTTTCTCTTTGGAGTGTTACGAGCTCTTGGTGCATAAAAAAGATCTGTAAATTTGCAAAGACTAAAGTATCAAATCCAAAGAGATGTTCTTTATAAAAGTTAAGAGTCAACCACGCCTACCGAAAACGGCTCATTCTAACACGCCCCCAAATACCTACGTCACTATGTGGGAAGATTTAGAATGAACGCCGCCAGAGCAGACATTGTTTTATGTTTACGTGGCGCGATGCATCGCAACGCGTAAAAAGACAGTATAAGTCATTATAATCAGTAATTATGTCCCCACTGGATAAAACAAATGCCTCGTTTATAATGGGTTTTATTGGTTCTGTCTCGTCCTGCTGGGAGACGGCATCACAGTATGGTGAGGGACGTAACATTTCCGTCACACGCTTGAGGTAATCGACCAATCACAACGCACTGGATAGCAGGCCAATCAGAGGTGTAAGTATTGGAGTAAATTTAATTAGTTACTGTACTTGAGTATCTTTTTGGCTACTTTGCAGTTTTACTGAGTATCAAAGTTATTAGCAACTTTTACTCTCTACTTCACAACATTTTTGAATAAGTGTTGCGTTAACACTACATTTTGCAGGGAACAGCTTTTTCTGAGCAGTTATTTCATGCTACAAAAGACATGATACGGCCTATTATAGGTCACTGAAAGTACTGCATCTTGTGCGTTTTGCCCTTACTCACCCAAACTTGTCAACAAGGATACTGTATGTGAATGCGAGTTCCTTAGCAAGTATTTGTGAATCAGATGTGTTTTATGAGATGAGGACATGACTGCAGCCAGCAATTAGGCCCAAACCAGCACATCCACTGCAGGAAGGCTTCGGATTTTTTATTTTACTTAACATTATTTTATTTATACATTATACTGAAGATACCTTTTTGAAAGATATTGTTTTTGTTTGTTTGGTGGTTTGGACTGATGCCGGATGCGCTATTCATCTCGATCAGCTGACATGCTATCGAGCGGACAGAGCTCGCGTAGAGGGAGGTAAGACCCGCGGCGGAGGCCTTTGTGTTTACATCAATGATGCGTAGAGCCACGATGCTGTTGTGGTCTGCAAACACTACTCACCCCTGGTGGAGTTTATGATTAAGTGCCGGCCGTTCTATCTACCGAGGGAATATACAGCCATACTGCTCATTGCTGTATACATAAAACAGTCCCACGCAGACGCGTACCAACAGCAACATAAATGAACTGGTACGCCTAGCACTAAATGAACTCAGTGAGCAGCAGACAGCCCACCCTGATGCTTTCTCATCTTGGCTGGGGATTTCAACAACGCAGACTTAAAGAGTGTGTTCCCAAAAATACACCAACACATAGACTTTCCAACTCGGGGAAACAACATTCTAGACTTTGTTTACACCACCCAGAGAGGAGCTTACAAGGCCCTCCCCCTCCCCCTCCCCCACCTCGGTGCCTCAGACTACATCACTGTCATGCTAATGCCTGCATACGGACCACTCGTTAAAGTCACCAAACCAGTTCACAAACAAATAAAAGTGTGGCCGGAAGGGTCGTTAGAGGCTCTTCAAGACTGTTTTAACAACACTGACTGGAATATGTTTAAGCAGGCAGCAACATACAATAACACCACAGACCTCCAGGAGTACTCAGAGACTGTCACTGCCTACATCACCAAGTGCATTGATGATGTAACAGTCACAAAGACCATCACTGTCCGGGCCAACCAGAAGCCATGAATGACAGGGGAGGTCTACAGACTCCTAAAGACGCGGAACGCTGCCTTCAGAGCAGAGGTGGGCCTGAAGACAGCTAGGGCCAACCTACCCCGTGGCATCAGAGAGGCTAAGAGACAATAATCCAGGAGGATAGCCCATAGTTTCAGCGACAGCAGAGACACTCGGCGCCTGTGGCAGGGGATACAGACCATTACGGACTACAAGCCCCACCACGCACCTGTGACAGCACCATCACCCTGCTGAACGAGCTGAACGTCTTCTTCGCTCACTTTGAGGCACAAAACAGCACCACTGCACAGAAGACTCCACCTCCTCCCGGCGACCAGGTGATGATGCTGTCCCCGGACAGCGTGAGGAGATCCCTCAGCAGGATCAACGCACGCAAAGCTCCGGGTCCTGACAACATTACTGGGCGTGTACTGAGAGACTGTGCAGTGAACTCACCGATGTCTTCACAGACATTTCAACATCACTCTAAGCCAGGCTGTTGTCCCCACATGATTCAAAGCTACCACCATCATTCCAGTACCAAAGAAGGTCATCTCCATCCTGCTTCAATGACTACCATCAAGTTGCACTTACTCCTATTCTCATGAAGTGCTTTGAAAGGCTAGTCATGCACCACATCAAGTCTACCCTCCCCCCCTCCTTGGACCCCTTCCAGTTTGCATATCGGTCCAACCGCTCGACCGATGACGCCATCGCCACTACCCTCCACACAGCACTCACACACCTGGACAAAAAAAACTCATACGTCAGAATGCTGTTCATAGACATCAGTTCAGCATTCAACACAATCATCCCTAAACAGCTCATTCACAAACTGGTCCAGCTGGGGCTCAACACTTCGCTGTGCAACTGGCTGTTGGACTTTCTGACTGGAAGACCTCAGGCAATTCGGGTCGGCAGCAACACATCCAGCACAATCACACTGAACACTGGGGCCCCCCAAAGATGTGTGCTGAGCCCCCTCCTCTTCACGCTGCTGACCCACGACTGCACACCGTCACACAAATCCAACCTCTTCATTAAGTTTGCGGATGACACGACTGTAGTGGGTATCATTAGCAACAGAGATGAGACAAACTACAGGAGCGAGATGAGCCGCCTGGCCGGGTGGTGCAGTTACAACAATCTCTCTCTGAATGTGGAGAAAACTAAGGAGATTGTTATTGACTTCAGGAGAGTGCACACTCAGCATACTCCTCTGACCGTCAATGGTGTGACTATGGAGAGGGTGAGCAGCACCAAGTTCATGGGTGTGCACATCACAGAGGATCTCTCCTGGGCTGACAACACCACAGCACTTGCCAAGAAAGCACAGCAGCGTCTCTAATTCCTCCACAAACTGAGAAGAGCCAGATCCCCGGCCCCCATCATGTGCACCTTCCACAGAGGCACCATCGAGAGCATCCTGAACAGCTGCATCACTGTGTGATATGGCGCCTACAACGCATCCTGCCGCAAGTCACTTCAACGCATAGTAAGAGCAGCTGAGAAGATCGTTGGTGCCTCTCTCCCCTACCTCCAGGACATTTACAACACCCGTCTCACCCGCAAAGCCCTCTGCATTGCAGGTGAACCCACCCACCCGACACACAGCTTCTTAAGTCTGCTGCCATCAGGGAGGAGACTACGGAGTCTCCAGGCCAGGACCAGCAGACTGAAGGACAGCTTCATCCATTAGGCTGTCAGGAAGCTGAACTCCCTCCCGTCCTTGCCCCCCCTCCCCTCTTTTGCCGCGCGCACCTCTGAACTCTGACCCTCTGACGGACTCTACCACTCCCCCTTCCCTAATACACACACACTGTCAATTTAATCAGTCTTAAATAAGCTCTTTTGCACTACAAATCATTTATCTGCAATGTTGTCTACTTCACTGGTTTTGCACTCATCTGCAATGTGCCTTGTGATGCTTTATTATTCTATATTGATTTTTTGTTATATATTTTTACAATGTTACTATTTGCTAGCTGTATTTTAGATTTAATCTGGTGATATCTGGATTTATGTTCACTGTTGTAGTGTTATCTGTATGCACAAGGGTTGAGAGTAACGCCATTTCATGGTATGTTGTGTACATGTGGAAGAACTTGACATAAAGAAGAATTGACTGACTGTTTGTTTGTAATTTGAGGTGTTTCAGTGTAATTTTGGTTTTTTAGAAAAAAGTGATTGCTCTCCTCACAAATCACTAATTTCTTGTTTTGTCATGCTATCTGTGCTTGCCCTGGAATGTATGTCACTTCCTGTCTCCCATGTGTTTGTAGTCAGTTTGTAGTCCGTAATCTCCCCAGGTGTGTCTTATCTTGTTAAACTTTTTTAGCCCCCTGTGTGTATATATAGGCCTAGTTTTTCCTTTAGTTCCTTGTGAGCTGTTGAATGTAATAGTTGTCTGTTTGCCAGTCATTCTGTTATTTTTTCCCTTTGGTTTTTGTCTTATTGTTTGTTCTAGTTTTTCCATAAAAAAAGAGCACATAGATCCTTGCCTCTGCCTGCTTTCCACAGCTTCTCCACAACATTAGTTTATCACTGGCATGTCTCTTTGACTAGTGCATCTTTGAGCTTATATGTAGTATAAGTAAAATACTTAAGTACTGTTAAAATCAGATATTCTAAGGCTTTTACTCAAGTTGTTTTGGAATTGGTGACTTATAACTTGTAATGGAGTAATTTTCACTAAGGTATCTGTTCTTTTACTCAAGTATGGTTTTTAGGTACTCATTACACCTCTGGGCCAATCACAGCACACCTCGCTTTTCAGAACGATGAGCTTTGTAAAAATCGACGCGTTTCAGAAAGGTGGGGCATAAAAGAGGAAAATAATGACAGGTATATAGAAAATAATGTGTTTTTTACCTTAAACCGCATAAACACATTGCATTACAACAAATACAATGTTAATGTTCTTTTTAGCAACATCATATGACCCCTTTAACATTCTCCAGCTGACACGAGTGGTAGAGTCACTGCATGCGGTTTATGTTTGTAATTCATTTAAAGATCATTTAAAAAATAGCTGCCAGTAACTTTATATTGAACTGCAGCATAATAAAATCAAATTGGTCATGTTTTGAGCGACACAAACAGTTGATATCAAAGACCTAAGTAGTGCACTAAAGGAAACATCTGTTGTGATTTTCATCAGAAGTTGATCTAGGATGAGAGTTTGTTCTCCTGAACTCATGTAGCTGCACACGAGTGGGATCTTCTTCACATTAAAGCAGTGGTTCTTAAAGGGGTCATAAAGTTTTCCTTTCTCTTTTGAGTGTTACAAGCTGATTGTGCATAGATAAGATCCCTGAAGTTGCAAAGACTAAAGTCTCAAAACCAAGAGATATTCTTTATCAAAGTTAAGACTCTGCCACACCTACCTAAAATGGCTCGTTTTAACATGCCCCCACATGTCTACCTCACTGTGTGGAAATATTACCATAATGCCGCCCAAATGTGCATGCATAGAAAGAAGGCGTGGTTTCAGTAACCTTAGTTAGTGTTGAAGCAGCATGTCAGGAGACGCTGTGTGTTTCTAGGCGAAAACAAAATCACTTTATTTGGCCTTCCGAAAATAGAAGCATTTAGGAATCTTTAAGATCACTTAAAACAGAACAGCAATGCATTTTATGGACGACCGTTTCGTGAACCTAGGAGAGGAGGTAATTCTGACTTGCTATGACAATCTGGCGCTTCTGAATCAGCTACGGTTTTGTTATTAGTTTAATATTTGCTATTGACTGTTCAAAAGCGGAGTTTTGCGCATCGTTTGTGTGTGTGTGTGTGTGTGTGTGTGTGCGAGAGAGACAGGGTCACATCACAGTGGCGTCAGCTGTCTGAAAGGGGTCATAGGATGCTTTTTTAAAGATCATTATTTGGTGTATTTGGTGTAACAGAATATGTTGACATGCTTTAATGTCAAAAAAACACATTATTTTTACAATACTGTACATTATTGTAGGTCCTCTATGCCCAGCCTCTCTCAAACGCTTCGTTTCTACAAATTCCCTCCTTCCGACAAACGCAGTCTGCTCTTATTGGCCAGCTGACCCAATGCATTGTGATTGGACGATCACCGCAAGCACTCGTCGGAAATGTAAAGTCCCTTACCATAATCGCGAGCTTCATCTTTCAAAATAAATGTATAGACAGAGCCCGAAAGGGGAACATAGTCGCGTGACAGACTCAGTGATGATGCTCGTATGTATTTGCTGTACACAAGCCGCGATTAAGAAAGCTGGCTCCACTGTGATGTGACACTGTCTCTCTCTCTTCTCTCTCTCTCTCTCTCACGCACACAAACACACACACGATGCGCAAAACTCCGCATTGAACCGTCAATAGCAAATACTTAAAAATAATAACAAAACAGTAGCTGATTCAGATGCGGCAGATTTTCATAGCAAAGTCAGAATTACCTCCTATCCTAGGTTCACGAAACGGTCGTCAATAAAATGCATTGCTGTTCTGGTGTAAGTCATCTTAAAGATTCCTAAATGGATCTACTTCCGGAAGGCCAAATAAAGAGCTTTTGCTTTCACCTAGAAACACACACCATCTCCCTGACATGCTGCTTCAACACTAACTGCGGTTATGAAACCACGCCTTCTTACTGCGTGAACATTTGGGCGGCATTATGCTAATCTTTCCACATAGTGACGTAGACATGCGGGGCGTGTTAGAACGAGCCGTTTAGGGGGGCGTGGCAGAGTCTTAACTTTTTATAAAGAATATCTCTTTGGTTTTGTGACTTTAGTCTTTGCAACTTTAGGTAACTTATCTATTCACGAATAGTTTGTAACACTCCAAAGAGAAAGGGAAAACTTGAAATCGCATCATATGACCACTTTAAAATTACACAGATTTTGACGACAATACTGTCTTGCCAGGTCACACACACATGAGATTGCATGAGTAACGTCCGGCCCTTTAATACCCTGTGAATGGCAACATATAGCCTACGCTCTTTCAAACTGGAACATGGCGATATCCTGGTAATAGAGTTTTCGACACCCGTTAGAGCAGAAGGAAACACTAGAACAGGTAGTATCGATTGGAACAAACCCTGAAGCGGTAGTAAGCGAAACATACAAGGGCACTAAAGGGTTGTTCACCCATAAAAATGGTTACAAAAAGAAAATTCTGTTCATTACCCTTACGAAAAGTTAACATTAGGTTGTATTAGTAGGAGAAAACCGTGGTAGTACTCCCTCGATTGTTTTTTGTTAGGTAATTGGTTCCCATTTGAAGATAGACACGCACAACGATTTAGGCGAATCAAGATTTAACCTCTAACATCAGACATGTGGTATGCCGAGAAGAACACCGGTCAGACCTTCGGAAGTACCATCTTTGGAAGACAAATTAAGACATTTTTGATGAATTTTGAGAGCTGTCTGACCCTCCCATAGACTGCAATGCAACTGAAATGTTCCCAGGTTTAGAAACGTAGCAAGGACATCGGTAACAGTCCATGTGACATCAGTGGCTCAACTTCAGTTTTGCGAAGCTACGAGAATACTTTTTGTGTGCAAAGAAAACAAACCATAAACTGCTAATGTTTCGTGATGGGGGAGTGCGGGGAATTTTCAGTTGCGATAGCTGTCTATTGCAGGAAGAAAGCTCTGGAGGTTTCATCTAAACGAGAAAGATCTTATTTCTGGTAGATTAAACAGGAAGAGGGAAACAAAAAGAACTAGGTAGAGACGTTATGTAACACAGATTTAGAAACAACATGAGGGTGAGTAAATAATGACAGGAAACAAACAAGAGTAAATGTGAAGAGCACCCACTCTCGATGGGACCTTCGAAGTAACACATTTTTACAGAGATACTGAGACGAGCTCATATATGATGCTGTTTGTTACTTATAAGGCAGGGGTGTCAAACTCATTTTAGGCTGGAGATCAGATGTGCCTTATATACTTTTACACTGTTAATTACATTAACATACATTAATATTAACCATACAAAGTCTAGTGTTAATTTTGTCAGGTATTATTAAATTTATTCTTAGGTGAAAGAAGGCTATGATTATAAAAAAATTATAATAATAATCTGTGAATGCAACAACCATGATCTTAATTGTAAAAAAAAATAAAGTAATGGTACATCTATCCATGGGTGGAGGTTTTTTTTGACGTTGTTCTTTTGGCTTGTCTTGTCTCTATGCTGCTGAAAGATCTAATAGCGCTAGAATAGTGATTTAACTTTAATAAGCAAAATTACTGAGCTATAATAGGGCTTACATTTTAATAGAAATTAACAAAAACTGCTATTCTACAAAGCTGAACATATTGAAGAGGACACTGTTTCTAAATTAGACAGAATCTGATGTGAGATTTGTCTGTAATTAATCGGTTCTCCTGAGTCCTCTAGCATGAATATTTGATGAGGGGTTTGAAAACTGCTGTAATATTTTATGTAATATTTTTGAGTTAAGGATTTTTATTATATATAATATATAATAGATATATATATATAAAACAGCAATGTTGAATAGGGGTTGAATTAAGTCATTTATTTTTACGGTAAGGAACACAATTATATTAAAACACAATTTAAGCCTTTAGAAACTCTATTAGAAGTTAAGAATTATCTTGAGCCATTACACATAAATTTAGCCAATGCATGTGCTGAAATTGAATAGCAAATATGACAAAGTCAGCAGAGCTCTCACAAAAGCTATAGAGAATAAATTGTTTTATTACATTAGAAAGTCTAAAGACCTATTCGGCGGATGGGACTAATTTTCTAAATGATATTTGAGTTGCAGGTCTTATCACTCGATGTCTGTGATTACACGTATCGATTCAGACGGGACTAACATCTCCATGTTTATTACAGAGATAGGAGGTCTGTTTTAGGGCTGCATGATAAATCGCGATAAATCAGTAATATTGCACTGGCGATAATATCACAGCTGCGATATGTCATGCGCATCTTGTCAGTGAAGCACGGTTCTGTGATTAGTAGTAAATCTCCATCCGAAGGCCAGAGGGCGCTCTCACGCAGAAGAAACCCAGGAAATGCCTATAGCGCAGGGCTGTACAGTGCGACATATATGCACGTGCTACAAAAAAACTGGTCTGTGCGATGAATAAATTTACCACTGTAGCACGCGTGCGATACAGTTTTGCATGTTCATAACACAGCCGCTTAATAGTGTGAAGTGAGTTCGTTGTGCTTGTTTGTGTGTGTGAGATTGATTATACTTGGTAGTTAGGGGTGTGCGATATGACAATTTTGTCGGGACATAACATGTCTCCACGGTCTGCTTTTGAAGAAATATCGTTGCTGCAGTTCTGGCGCCTCCTCCGTCTCAATATAATGTACAACGCCACATGCATTCACATCAGTGTTAGCTCAGCGGTAGAGTTACTCTCACGGGACTCTGCACTTATGCGCAATCACAAAACTGCATTATTTCATCAGCTTTAAAGCAATACCGGTTAAACATTTAATTCACGTGCTGTTCTGCATGCGCTTTTTCTGAGCACGTACTCAAGACGTGCGCTCGCACTGAGAGCCTATCAAAAAGCGCCTTAATATTGGATAATATTGTTTCGCGTCTGAATGATTTTGCGTCTAATACTGTAAAAAACACACAAGGTTTACATATAAAAACAGTTTGGTTCTGTCTAAAAGGCACGTCCCCCGTTGCGAGAGACACGCTGAAGTCTTAACGGGACCGTAGTCTAAACATGCTGCCGCTGTCTTAAGGGTAGTTCACCCAAACTTTTTATTTTGGCTTATTACTCCTCACATTTTTGTCCCCAAACCTGTATTGTGCTCA
Organism: Sinocyclocheilus anophthalmus; assembly: GCA_018155175.1. Taxonomy (NCBI): domain Eukaryota; kingdom Metazoa; phylum Chordata; class Actinopteri; order Cypriniformes; family Cyprinidae; genus Sinocyclocheilus; species Sinocyclocheilus anophthalmus. The sequence goes on from JADLZN010009059.1 coordinate 31,873, forward strand.
TTGTGTTCTGGTGGCTGAACACGTACATACGACGTAGTGAAACCGTGGTGCACTCGTATGGAGTCACGTTGACTCAGCCCGTCGGATGTGTGGTTACACTGAATCCCACTCCCCACCCCTGTAGGTGCTGCACGACCGTATTTAGTGTATGTGTAACCCAGCATGGTTCGTGTGTGTGCCACATGAGTGTGTGGTGCTGTCCTTTTCAAAAACCCGGGACGCGCGGACTAGACCCTCGGGCAGCACAGTCTGTGTCGACTTTACAACACCACAGGCAGTATCACGAAATCCGTCGCAGGCATTCGTAAATAGAACGGACTTGGACTAGTACACTCGGACAAGGTATGACAAAAGTCGATGAAAACATCTGACCGAGGCTTGAACGCTATAATGTTCATAAACAGAAACAACAGAAACAACAGAGAATAAAAATCAAGCACTGCTCGTGAGCTGAGGGACATGGTGCATCAGATCGAGTCGAAAGAAAATGAAGATGAACAGGAGGTCGTAGCTTATGGATTGTGGTACTGTTGTGTGTAATAGGTCTCATTCGAGTTTCTTGAATATTACTAGCTAAAGAAGCTGTACCGCTGAAGAAAAATAAATACTGAAGGCATAGTTTGTGTCTTAATTGCTATACTTATGTCGCTATTAGATCATGTGTATAATCTGTTGTGTTACTCTTTCGTAAAAGAAAACAGATTTTTTATCTGTTGCGCACCGTTGGGGCGGCTAAACGGTTGTATGCCATTCTTGTTTATTGATGATTTATTTTTAAGGTGTAAGAAGGTGATGGCGTTTCTGCGACGGTGCTGTTCCGTGTCGGCAAAAGTTAAGAAAAACTTTGTATAAAAACATTTTGTGCTGGTTTGTATTTTGTGCTCAGCGAGACAGATGCCCGGGGTCTGTGATGGAACTCAGTGCCTGTTAAGTGATGAACTCCATACGTGTGTTGTTTTCAGACATGATTAAACAGAGTTTTTCTTGTGGTACAATTTAGTTTTCTGTGCTACAAAACTTTCAACCTCTGTAGCGCCAGTGCTATGTGAAAAAAAAGTTAACATACAGCCCTGCTATAGCTGAATAAACAGAAGATTGAACTGCATTCATTAATTCAACATGACTAATAAAAACACGACTACGACAATATGTGGTGTAGTAGCAATAATTGCATGTATTTCAAAGCACAATGTCGGGCGACGTTATGAAGTGAGTTTTGAGTAAAAACATGTTATTAAATGTGGGATTTTCACATGCTTTCAGATGGAGCAGCATTTACTTCACAGAGCCGTAGTTCACTGAGAAGCTATGCAAACAGCTGTCATTTATCGCAGTGATTTCCCATCAATATCAAAGGTATGATATGATGATATCGTATGCAATATATTTTTGCGTAGCTTGTCAGTTGAAATACGGCTCTGTGAAGTAAATGTGCTCCATCTGAAGCATGTGCATGGAGAATTTACTACTGAATCACAGAACCGGCTTACTGCAGCAGCATGAACATTCACTTGATTTCAAGAGGTTCTGAGATTACAGGTTACACCTCTGTCAGTACTTTAGTAGGTATAAGATTTAGCAAACGTGTGGGATTTGTCCTGTTTTGAGTCTGTTGCTTTATTGCCGGTTTTCACCACAGACCTGATGCACTGAACGATGCAAATCAAGAACGAAACGAAACAGTAGATAAAGATCAAAACGGAAAAAAACATTCATTATTTCAACACTGAAAAATATTTTAGTTGCTCACAGACTGAAAAGACTTCCTCACCAATAAAAGCTCAAAAAACACAAACTACAAACCTTAACAAACCCCACTTGAGAGTTCATACAGGAGAGAAACCTTACACATGCCAACAGTGTGGAGAAATTTTCAATCAAAAAAGACGCCTTAAAGTCCACATGAAAATTCACATTAAAAAGGAGCCATTAATATGCCCTCAGTGTGGAAAGAGTTTTAAACGGAGAAATCACCTTAAGTCCCACATGATCATTCACTCTGGAGAGAGACCTTACACCTGCCCTCAGTGTGGAAAGAGTTTCGGGGTTAAAGGAAACTTTAAAGCTCACATTAGAATTCACACTGGAGAGAAACCTTTCACCTGCAAACTGTGTGGGAAAAGTTTCTCATTAAATAACGGTCTTAAGACTCACATGATAATTCACACTGGAGAGAAGCCATTTGAATGTGATCAGTGTGGAAAGAGTTTTACACAGAAAGCACTCCTTAATGTCCACATCAGAGTTCACACTGGAGAGAGACCTTACACCTGCAAACTGTGTGGAAAGAGCTTCAAACGAAAAGAAAATTTTAAGGCTCACATGAGGAGTCACACGGGAGAGAATCTGTTCACATGCGATCAGTGTGGAAAGAGTGTCACGTGTAAAGAAGGCCTTAGAAAGCACATGAAGATTCATTCAACAGAGAACCGTTTTAAATGTCATCAGTGCAAAAGGCGTTTCACAGACACAAAGCACCTTCAGGATCATGTTAAAATTCACAACATACAAAAGCCTTTCAGGTGCCATCTCTGTGAAAAGAGTTTCTCAAGCAATACAAACCTTGAGAATCACATAAGAGTTCACACTGGAGAGAAACCTTTCACCTGCCCTCAGTGTGGAAAGAGTTTCACGGTTAAAGGAAACCTAAAGATTCACATGAGAGTTCACACTGGAGAGAGACCTTACAAGTGTCTTCAGTGTGAGAAGCGGTTCACATGTAAAAGCAGCATGAATCGTCATATGCAAATGCATTCTGGGAAGAAATTGCCATTTTCCTCAGAGTGACGAGAGGTTTTAGAAATAGGAGCGATTTCTACAATCATCTGTGCATTCATTCTCAAAGACAATTCAATTGTAGTCAGTGTAAGAAAAAAATTGTTTGCATTCACACTTAATGTGAGAAGTCATGCAAACATGAGACTATGTTTGTGTTCTTTGTTATAGAGTGTAATAAAAATTGTCTGCTTGACACCTGGACTACTCTTTACTGCATCCTCACTCTTTTATGCTTCACCAAAAGCCTTGTAACACTGGGGACGTTTATCGTGTGCGCTTATCGCCAACTTTTTTCGACGCGTCTTTTGTGTTCATACCCAAGCAATTTTCGCAGGCGATGAGCCGAGTGAATGTGCAAATTCACTCCCTGATATTAGATGGCGCTTAATGAAAAACAGAAATACCCCGGTACACATCGAATCCTATTTGATCTGCAATTCCTCTCCATAACAACTCCCTTTTATCGAGATTTTTGTAGTCGCTGTCATAAAGCCCTTTACATTCATCTTGCCTCGATGCATCTTCTTGGTCTACTTACTTCCTCTTCGTCGTTAGGTATCAATGTGTGCTCGGCCAGACCGTTTTGTGCTTGAGCGCCACCAAGTCGTGTTTTACTGTAACTTCAGTAGCTCCAGGCACGTGAACAAATGCGCCAATCTCATTGGTCGGCCAGTTTTTAATGCAGCGCGTTAAAAAAAACGAACCCGAGGCGTTTTTTAAAAAAATGACGCTTTTACGCCTCGCGTTTTGCGCGTTGGTGTGCACACTCACATTGGTGCCCTTTGTTTAGTCACGAGGCGTTAAACGTCGGCGATAATCGCTCACGCGATATTCGTCCCGGTGTGAACAAGCCTTAAGGCTTTTTGTTTTATTTTGTGCACATGTACTCCTGTGGCCATACCTGATCGTCGTCTTTGAGCAGTTGCGGTAGATTCCCTCCTAATTTCGACTATGTTGGGCGGTTTTTGGCTATTCGTGATCTCTGCCCATCATGACTGGGTGTTCAGCATCTGCCAGAAGCACTTACGGACCTGTGCCCGCCACAACTTCAAAAGGCTGAAACCTCAAGGCCTGAGATCGCATTATTTTTCAAATGCATCTGCTTACATTGCTCATTTCTGCGACTTCCTCGCCTGTGTTTTTGCTCAGAAGATTCTGGACTCCTTCAGGAGATGCGTAAAAGCGCCCCCTAGCATATAACAGTGAAAACGTGGGAACCTGGAACATTCTGTGCTTGGCGGGAAAAGAGTTACATGTACATGTCTCCAAAAAAAACAAAACATGAAATAGTACATCAAATTAGCACATAATTAAACAGCTAGTATTGCTTAAGTGTAATTATGTCAAAGATGAGACAAATATCCATGTGCACCTTGAAAATCTGATGTTTTGGAAAGGTTTACGTGCCATCTAGCGATTTAAGTAAGGAATAATTGAAGACGGCCCATTGACGTGAAGCGGAGTACAATAGTGTGCATTATCCTTGGGTGTGCATTATTTTCTAATAATTCAATGGACCGGAGTCAATTATTCCGCATATACTATGGTTACCACACCTCAGGCATCAAGATGGTGTATTTCAAGACATTCCTTCAGTTTTTGCCCTTACCAGGCTCTTGTGAGTAGGATTTATTTCTTACGCATCTCATCCAATGCTGTTGCTAATTATGTAAAAATAAAGTCCATCAAAGAGCAAAAAAGCTCATCTTGAAATTAATTTGCAGTGTATCCAAATAAAAGGATTACATGCCCGAGATACTAGCAATCTTATTTTATTCTTATAAAGTGCAAAAAAGTCAACGCTGGACCTTCCTCAGTGTTCACATACAATTGAAACGGTTCTTTTTTCTATTCAATTCACATCTCAACACACGTGTATCTAATCAATTCAATTATTGAATCAGTAACAGACCATTTACTTCCACCACCTTATCTGCTGGCCATCTTCTCTTACCAGAACCTCAGCTGTTGAGAACATATTACGAAGAAGCTTGAGCATGTGACATGGATCCAACAGCACATGGACTTTTTGTGTGTGATCCTCAGGATGGAGAAAGTAAGGTCTCATGTCCATGATGCCCAAGTCAGCACCAAGCTCCCTGATCATTGCTAAGTTTTGGGAGGGTCCATCACACGTCAAGGAGACAACCCTAACTCCGATTGCATGAAGCTTAACAAGGCTCTCGCGGATGATGCTTGCTCTCTCTGGTCCCGTCATGCTGCTGCTAAGAAAGTCAGCAATGGGAATATTCCAAGACTCATTGATTGCAACAACCACGAGGACCAGTGCTTGTGTTGCCACAACATTTTCTATCTGACCACCACCGATGTCAACATAGCCATGAATTTGGTCCCCGCCAAACTCAGTTTGCAAATCCAGGATCTGCAGAGATGCTACTGTACCATTTTCGTATGGTCTGAGGATGAGGCAAAGTCAAGAGAAACTTCTCTCTCACATAGTCATAGGCCTTTGGAGAGTAGAAGTGCAGTGTAGTGGCGAATTGCTTCAAGTTTTCGGAAAACGCTGACTTTTTCTTCTTTTGAATTCTCTGAAAGATCTCCCGGGGAACATCATCCAGACTTTCAAGAAGAGAGGCGCATTCGGTTGAAATTATACGTTTCTTCTGAAGCATTTGGATTTCCACTTTCAAGGAAGAAACTCTTGCCTTTAGTCTCCTTGTCATTTGCCTTTTCAACCTCAGCTTTTTGCGAGCCACACATAGCTTGTCCTCTACCTCATAAGCTTTCCTTTTAAGTGTTTTCGGAGACTCTGAAATATAGTAGCAGTGATCACTCAGAGAGCATAGTGCAAGAGTGACCTGATGCTAAGTGTGCAAGTTTTCCACTCCGATTTGTGTGTTGAACACTGCTAACCAAACCAACATCCTCACATCCGCTGTCAGAGCAATGTCATCATGCACGACGTCTTGAGCAACAAAGGCCTGTTCAGATGTGTCTTCCATCATCATGACATTGCTCTGATTGGCAGCAAGGCTGTTGGCACTACTCCCATTGTCTACATATGCAACCTCCTCATTACTATTTACAGCAGAAAAAGGGATGCCACTTACCACCTCATTAATACTTATCAAGCATCTTCTTTTTGGCTGTTGTTCTTCCCCATTGGAGAAAGAGAAAACGGTAGAAGAAAAATGACAAGAAACATAAAACATTTTTTTTTGCAATTCTCACTCTGTGATAAGATTAAATGCACTGAAATGTAGCGTCTGGACCACTCAAACACACAATATATATTTTGTTAGCTAGATTTAACAAATACTCTGTAACACCCTAAAAACAGTCACTGACAGCCCCTGGTTTCCAAATAGCAATGCTGACACCGCGATACATTTCGCCTCTGGAATTTAGTGAGAAGTTGGTCCCTGCCATATGGAAATCCCAGGGGACTTTTCTTTTGCTAATTAATTCATAGGAATACCTTTCTTTGAATGAACAGTGTATCTTTCAGGTCATTGGGTATATTATTGTCATTTTGTATTTTGTCTTTGAAATTGTATACGGTGATGCAGGCTTATAATTGAAACACACTCCTGTCAGCTTACATATATATATAACCTTACCATGTTTAGTACCTATGAATTCGTATTCGGATGATCTAATTGAGAGTGTATATTGTATGTTTACACCTACGCAACATATTAGTGTTCTAAGAGTCTTTAGTATTTTTTATCCAAGTTTCATATGCAAATTACCTTGCTTTCAAACAAAGGGCCATAAAAACTGCCCAGTATCTCAGAACTCCCACTTGATATTCCGGACTTCCTCATTGGACAAGCCCCTCTTGAGAGGCATGAATCTTCGCAGACTTTAAAGGCCGCACTTCATGTGACCCACCCAGTCGGTGGTTCCTTCTTGGAAAAAAAAAAATAACAAAATCTACTCACAAATAAAACACAGATAAGATGTGAGTTCCAACGCTCCAGAACATCCCAAGTTACGTGCCAGGCTTCGGCCTTGTCCTTTCTATTCTTCAAGTTACTCTGACGCAAACTGTTTCTTTCTCATCAACCAACTTCAGCAAGAGCTTGGGCCTTAAGATTGCATCAGGAATCTCTTTTAGACAGACGAGACTCGCAAGTATCAAACTTAGTCTTATTAATTGATACTTTAAGTATCAGTTACACCTTTTTACAAATGTGTGTTTGAACTGAGAATCTGATGTTTCCTTCAGGCTGTATATCTGCTGAATATCAAATGGTTCCATAACATTTCCCTCCTTATTCCCTTTCGGTACTTAGTCGTCTTTAAACCCTTTCCTATACCACAGTAAGGTGTGTGTGTTTGTGATGTGTATGTTATACCAGTTTATTTTGTGTTTATGTAGGAGGTTAGACCTTTTGTGTGTTTATGTAGTATGTTAGTCTAGTTTAAGTGTTTTTGTAGTTAATAAAACCTTACTTGTATTACACTTAACGTGGTTCATTGTTTGCTTATAACTGGAGTCACTTATTATGCAAGATTTACACTACAAGCTTTTTGTAGAATTGTACAGTACGATGGCATAAATTAATTATAACTAGTTTGGGCTAGTTATTCATATTTCCCATGAGCTGATTCATTACAGAAATGTAAAAGTTGGCAAAAAGTGTTCATTTTGCTTGATTGGTAAAATCTTTAATTGGATTTTTGCATAGGTGAAAAACTAAAATTCATTGGTGTGTCACTAATTTCACCTTAAAGGTTAATGTATGATGGTCAATACTTCACCATTTCAACTAATGACCGTATTGGCCCGCATATAAGACGACCCTGATTATAAGACGACCTCCCTTCTTCCAGATGTACCTTTTGGAAAAAGGATTTTTAAAAACCAAATCTTGTTTTTTCCTCAGTAAAACAACACATTTTGTCTTTAATTATTTTCATATTGCATATTTTTCTTATTTTATTTTTTGTTTTGAAAGTATGGTAAAACTGGTAAAATGTACCAACAATCACATTTAAAATTATACACTTTTTGATATACCATTAAAAAAATGGTATATGGTAGCCCATCTGAATTAGGACATTTTAGGCTATCCATCTAATAGTAGCCTACCAAATCGTATTAACAGTAGAAGTTAAATCTTCCTGTAGTCTTCCAGACAGGGGGGGGGGGGGCTGGTACTGTCTTACCGTTTTAAAATCACAAAGAGATTTGGTCCCATCAGGCTAACGTGACCGTTACGACTCATGCAGCTGTAAGCTTTTACTCGCGAGCTTTACAACACGCATTACATTACGTATTTCATGGCACACTGGTTTTATGCGTATTTGGCGCCACCTATTGTTGTGGGTGTATTATTGACATGTCAAAGTCTAGACCCTGAATATAAGCCCACCGTGTTTTTTCAGATGTATTACCAAGAAAAAAACATTGTCTTATATTCGGGACAATACGGTAAGGTACTTGACTCTTTGTAAGGTATAAAACAAGGTCTCTGTACCCTGGAGTCAGTGGTGAAGTGATGACTCTCGAAGTGTTCGCTGCACAGACGAGAAGCCTTGTTAGGAGTCCAATTCTGTCGTTTCACGTTGAGCATCCACTGGTCTAGCCTGAGATGGTCTGGATCACCTAGAGGAAAACGTTACACAGACAAATAGATAGTTACCTCTTTCACAGACTACTTTTCATGCAAACAATACAACTTTAATTACTACAGTATTCAAAAGGTCATAATAAATGTATTTTAGCTTAAAAAATGTGGTGGACATCACAGTCCTCATTCTGTTTGGGACATTCTCAAACACTTAATTTGGCTTAATGCATTAAGACAGTGTTTTTCAAAGACAAATTATTAATAAATCCTACTTACGTACAGACAAGCAGATGAGTCCAGGATAAGAACGCAATGCATTTAATTACGCGTTAGGCGTTTTCCTCCCACAGAAAACCGTTATAAGGAAACGCTTAACATTGCTTACTGCATTAAAACAGTGCTTGTCTGTACATACTATGATTTATTAATCACGTGGATACTGAGTTTGATCTTTTAAAAACAGTTTTAATGCATTAAAGGAACACTCCACTATTTTTGAAAATAGGCTTATTTTCCAACTCCCCTAGAGTTAAACAGTTGAGTTTTACCGTTTTCGAATCCATTCAGCCGATCTCACGGGTCTGGCGGTAGCACTTTTAGTTTAGCTTAGCATAGATCATTGAATCTGATTAGACTGTTATCATCTCGCTCAAAAATGACCAAAGATTTTCTATATTTTTCCTATTTAAAACCTGACTCTTCTGTAGTTACATCGTGTACCAAGACCGACGGAAAATGAAAAGTTGTGATTTTCTAGGCCGATATAGCCAGGAACTATACTCTCATTCCGGCGTAATAATCAAGTGATGGCCTGAAAATAGGCTAGCTTCCGTCAACATAACCAACGTTACCACCTGCTTGCACAGGGAGCGTGCTGGGGACTATTTTCAGGCACTGTGTAATATCATTGCAGCTTTTCATTGTATGTAACTACAGAAGATTCAAGTTTTAAATAGGAGAAATATAGAAACTCTTTGGTCATTTTTGAGCGATATGCTAACGGTCTAATCAGATTCAATTATTTATGCTAAGCTACAGCTAAAAGTGGTACCGCCATACCCGGAGATCGGCTGAATGGATTCGAAAACGGTAAACTCAAATGTTTAACTCTAGGGGAGTTGGAAAAAAAGCCTATTTTCAAATAGTGGATGTTCTTTTAAGCCACGTTAAGAGTTTTCTTATAACGGTTGGTTTTTTCATGGAGGAAAAAGAAGAAATAAATTATTTAAAATCAATTAATAAATCAAATTATATTACAATATCACTCACCGCCAAAATGGAGCCCAGATGTGGACGGTCTGTTTAGTCAATAACCGCCCAGCCCAATACATTTTATTTGATACTTTTTAGAAATAATCAGAAAATAACCCCATGCACTAGAAAACACGCCGAAACCCGGCAGAGATGCGCGAATCTTCAGCGTCTGAGGTGACGTGACGGCTAACAGACAGCAGATAGAGACAGCAACGTCAATCCACCTGTCACTCAAGCGGCCACGCCATTAATTATGCAGAACTTTAAGGCTTAATATAATTTAAACGGATGAGTTAAAAAAAAATTCAGCCCCCTCACAGTTATCATGAAAGGCAAAATTAGCTATATAGACCAAAACCACTTTTTTTAGCAGGCTGTAAACATATTTGTTTCTGTTGTAAAGTTGGGCATATTAACATGGGGAGTCTATGGGACTAACTCCCTATTGCAGCCAGCCTCTAGCGGCCAGTTGATGAATTACAGTTTAAGTCACTTCCGTGTTGCCTTCACCAGAGAGAGCGGGAGGTTGCCGCTTGGTCCTTGTCTGAGGCAGCAAAACAACAATGCTTGATTAATAGCCATCTCCCTGTCTCGGCATACTAGGATATAGGGACTAACTGTGAAGATGTCCCTTTGGATAGCTAGAAGCCTGATTTCTGCGTCAGAAGGAAATGTGTGAAAACTATGCTCTGCTGTAGCGCTGAAATTTGTGCCTCTAGTTTTAAATGGAAAGATCACAGACAAAGCCTTAGTTTGTTTATATGAAGTTAAACATGACCGTTTAAACTAATCATAATTTTAAAATGAGCTTCGCCATTAGTTTTACTATAAAATAATTTAACAAAAAAGTAAATAGTATGAAATGTGAAATTACGGATTACCATAAATACTCAGTTAACAGGCAGTAAGAATTTTGATATAAACCCCCCCCCCGGATAAGATTGCATGCAAGTCACGTTTTATTGCTACATTGTGAAACACAATACATTGTAAATAACATGAAAGGTTTAAAACCATTCTGTATAAAATTAAATAAATGAGTTTAATAAAGGTTTGTGTGCTGCTAAAAATACAACAAAGACTTGAGACTCGACCTCAAAGACTTTAACTTAGACTTGACTTGAACCTCAGAGACTTGTGAACATGTCTGTTAAATTGTTTAATAGCACACACCTTTATTCTACCGAATCACAGACTGTGACCGATTGAACAAGGCACAGACTTATGACGTTGCATCACCAATAAAGGACATTGTTGAAGTGATTTGTGCTCGGAAATGTTCAGTGTCACGGGTTGCTTAAGTGAGTGTTCTTATCCCAAGAAAACTTGAGTCCAGAAGTGAATCTGAAACCAAAGCATCATTACCTGTGGCACTGTCCATAGTCTGATCAATGGACCAACTTTGGATAATGGCATCAGCAGACTGGTGATCAAGCTATCAGCGTTAGCAGAATAAATGTGCTCTGATAATGCATAGACGTCTGATTCACTGCTTAGGAAGTGGCAAGTGTCGTTGATGTCAGAGTCTCCAACAATTTCCACTTCCTTTTCCTGTTTCTGCTCAGTTGGATTCCATTAGTGCTGATAAAGCTTTTCCCAGCATGATAGTTTTCATAACTGTAAATTTAAAGGTCCTATATTGTACACCTTTCTGGAGTTTTATTTGAGGTTTTGATGTCCTTAAGAATATATATTTGCGGTATAAGTACCAAAAAACATCATTTGTACAGCTCCTCTCTCAGGAGCTCTGCTGAGAACAGGTCGATTTTGGCCTGTCTAATTAATATTCATGAGCCTCTCTTCTGATTGGCCTGTTGTGTTCTGAGTGATGCACGGCCAGCCACAGGTAACTAGGGTCAGACGTCACAGCGCTAGCTAGAGGCGGCCCATTCAAACCAGCACAGATCCGGCTACATGAGGAGCTTAAAATATCATCTTGTTGTGATGTTGGGTGCCAGAATCGACGTAATACAGCCTCAAATTAGAAATCTGATCACATATCTGCTGCCACCGCCAGACAAAAAGCCGACGACAGCTGTGGCTAAACACGATAAAACCAGCGGACTGGACAGAAACGATCGTCACAAATGCTCAGTTTGCAGCGCACACTTCTTATCAGAAAAGCTTCAATAAAGTATTGTCTTTTGTTATGGGCGCGTCTACAGATTTCTTGCCATATGTCTATGTTTCTTGCATCTCACGACTATGTCGTGTATGAAATAATGTCTGTGTGCTTGTGTGTAAAACAACAAACTGACGATTTATATATAATCATTTGTAATTGTAGATACATTGTTGTGATTAATTGTGGCTGGAACAATAATGTAGCTGTAAAAATAGTTGTCTGCTGAAATTGAACTGTATACACATCTTCATCATGACTAGACATCATTTACTTTACACGCTAGATGTGATCCCCTCATAGTAACAATCCTGTCAGATCGTCCATCCTTTGAGTGAGAGTGTAACGTTACAGCTCGGCCGATCTGGTTTCGTGGTTAAAGATAACCTTTTCAACATGCTTCCGTGTTGTTGTTGTTGCTCAGCAATGGCATGGACGTGATGTTGTCTGGGGGTTTGGCAAAAGGAGAGTGGGACGGTGGGCTGTGCTCGGGTGGTGACTGAAGGCGGTTACTGTGTAGTTCTGACGTCAACTTTTAACGGAATTCACAACGGTTCGTGAAAAATCACAGCTACTTTAAGCAGGCTGTGTGCATTTTACTGTGGACTGACTGTTTTGAATCTTATATGGTTACATAGCACCTAGACCTCAGTGATCCTGAAAAAAGCCAGGAAATTTAAGTTTTGACCATATGGGACCTTTAAACATTTGATTCTACTGCTAGACTTTTTATCACGGAAAAACAAAAATGTGGGTACTACTGCATTCAGTCCTTACTTGGTCACACAAAAGGTGTTACCGTGGTCTCAGAGCTTGTCCCTTGCCAACTCTGAGCAGAATAAATCAATGAAGTAAACGTATAAATAAATGTGGAAAAATAATAAAAAAATATTGTTTTTATTTCTTTATATATTTAGTTTTTATCTTTGCATACTTGGTGGTTATTTTCAGCACACGATTAGACACAATGTATTTCACTCCGAATATCTCTGACCAGTTTTATTGTTTGTAGGCTGTGTTTTCTTTATGTAAATGCGCTTGTTTTGACTCGTAGACCCGCAGCAGCGCGCGAACAGGACTTTTATTTTGATCTGGGGATGTGACGTCACAGGGCTGCTTCCGCGTCTGTGTCTCGGCTGAAGAAAGGTTTGTGGTTTTGAGCATGTAATCAAGTGTTTTAATCGACACAACGCGGCCAGTCTACTTTATAGTTTTAGTACAAGCGCTGTAAAGTTAACTGATTGTTATTGAATGTAACATTGTAGTAGCTGATCTGACATTATGACCGTTATTGTGCGAGTAACAGAAGAGGCTGAGTGACTACTGAATGTAAATATACAAACAAATATGATATATTTAGTCGTTTTCTTCATTTAAGAGCTAGTTTATGTTAAACCCGGTGAGTTAAGTCCTTTAACTCTCTCTGACTGACTCCTTCATGTGTGTGCTGACTAACTTAAAAGACTTGAGAGCTGATTGAGACGCAGCCAGAGGTTTCGTTTCTATTTATTTTTCTTTCTGTCTCATCTTAAACAGAACAAAGTGTCCAAACACACAGAGAAACTCCTCCTGAAGCGACTGAGACACACGGTTATAAAGATGGAGGTTATTAAAGAGGAGAGTGGAAACATAAAGATTGAAGAAACATTCAGTCTGAAACATGAAGATACTGAGGAACAAACAGGTTGGTTTTTGTTATCCAAGCTGTACTCACTCATTTGATCCTTATTAAAATATCCAGCTCTACAGAAATTAATATTTTTGAAGACTGTCACGAGTGTCCTCATTAAAGGGGTCATATAATGTTGCTAAAAAGAACATTACGTTGTGTATTTGGTGTAATGAAATGTTTACGCGGTTTAAAGTAAAAAAAAAAACACATTATTTTCTACATACTGTACATTATTGTTTCTCCTCTATGTCTCGGCTTTCTGAAACGTGTCGATTTTTACAAAAAAACATCGGTCTGAAAAGCAAGGTGTGCTGTGATTTTTGCCACTGTCCAATGTTGCGTTGTGATTAGCCGAATACCTCAAGCTTGAGACGGAAATGTCCGACCCTCACGCTCTTGTGATGCCCTGTCCGGCCTGGAGCGACGAGACAAAAACATTAAAACTCATTATAAACGAGGCGTTTGTTGCATCCAGTTGGGACATAATTACTTATTATAATGACTTGTACTGTCTTTTTTTTGTGTTGCGTTGCATCGCGCCGCGTAAGCATTAAAACCATGTCTGCATTTGTGATCGGAGAAATGACAAACAACAAGCGCTACTCTGTTACACTCCTCAAAACTCACATTTGAAAGATATAAAATACACACACACCACTATCTTTAAATTAAAACGTACTTACAGTCTGTGAGTCTGAACAGCCGGCATTGTAGTCTACTCTGCAGGTTCAGGAAACAGTCCTCTATAAAATGTTCTGCACACATCTGAATATTTTGGTTGTACTGTTCTGGAACAGTGTTGCAAATATAATTTAACCACTGATTTCTAGTCGTGCCCTCTTTTGGAAGACCAAACAAAGTATCTTCGCTTTCACAACGAAACACACAGCGCCTTCACGACATGGCGGCAGCAACAATACTACAGTGAGAATAAAAGTTACGCCTTCTTTCTTTGCGTGAACATTTGGGTGGCATTATGCTAATCTTCCCACATAGTGACGTAGACATGTGGGGGCGTGTTAGAACAAGGCCTTTTAGGTAGGTGTGGCTGACTCTTAACTTTTATATATCTCTTTGGATTTGAGACTTTCATCTTTGCAGATTATTTACAGATCTTCTTTATGCACCAACTTGAGCTTGTAACACTACAAAGAGAAAGAACAATTGAAATCGCATCATTGACCCCTTTAAAGGGTTTTATTTGACATGGAGCGGGTTGCCTCATGTGGACAGTAGACTTTTTGGTGTGCCATATATTGTCCCATAGATAAACTATTTTTATCATTGTTAGACCATTTTATGCCATTGATTACATATTTACAATATAATAGCATAATATTGCAAGTATTTCAATAAAACTAAGTTTTAATTGTTAAAACATTTAGACTTAGGAAATAGGGCTGCACGATAAATCGAAATGGAATCGAGATGGCGATTCGACAGAAGCTGCGATTGACATGCGTATCTTTCAGTGATCAACGTTTCTTGTATCAGCAGTAAATCTCCATCCGAAGGCCAGAGAAACCCAGAAAATGCCTATCGCTGCAGGTGAATAAACAGAAGATTCAACTGCTTTCATTGACTCAACGTGACTAATAAACACACGACTACGGCAATATACGGTTTATCGGAGTTCTTATTATTATAATTTTCATTAAAATAAAGTATATTTATAATGCAATGCCTTTATCACTGCTTAAATACTATGAAATATGTTGCGTGCCTTATTCTGTGTAAGAAGCCACATCATCTCATAGAAGGATTTATTTCAAACACTCGACTGATGTTATGAAGTGAGTTTGGAGTAAATATGTTATTAAATGTGGTATTTTCACATGCTTTCAGATGGGGCAGCATTTACTTCACAGAGCTGAAGTTCCCGAGACCTACGTCAACAGCTGTCATTAGCCGCCAACGATTTCTTCGATTTCATATCACCGCATAATCCGATTGTTTTTTTTTTGGCGTAACTTGTCAGTGAACTATGGCTCTGTGTAGTAAATGCTGCTCCATCTGAAAGCACGTGATGATGATTTACTGCTGATTACAGAACCGGCTTTACTAACATAATGCGCATAACAATCGCATTCGATTAATCGTGCAGCCCTACTAGGAAACATGCTTTAGTTGGGAGTCCAGTACTTTGTCTATCCCATTTGCCTTTTTTGTCCCAATATGTGGTGACATCCTGTGGAAATAGGTTATTATTATTATTTAAAATGTATATATTCATGATTTAACACACATTACATTAATAACACTAACACAATTGAAGAAATGCAATCACACAAGGGCCTGAAATTCGTTTTTGAAAATGGGGGGGGGGGATTCCATTATTCGCACCAGGCCTGAAAACATTTCTCTTCCGTGGCTTATCGCACTTTAATTTAAGTAGCAAGACTTAAGAAGACATCCGAATGGTAAGCTTTAGTGACGATGCAACAATGGCCAGATTGGGCAAGTGACATTTCTGTCAACTGTCCCAAAACAATTAAAATCTTGTAACGCTGCACGGATGTGAAGCCATTTCCACATTTTAAGAGAGCGAGAGAGGACACGTGCACTGAATAAATCACGCTCTTTGTGAAGGTATGTCCCACAGACTGATTTCAAATGACTGATTTTATATTTCGATTCATTTTCTTGTTCAACCTTAATGTTATAGTGGAATCCTGCGGGAAAGAGTATAATTATATGCATTACCCACAATCCTGTGCCAAACTTCAGACCTAGCAAACACGCATAACAAATAAAACCATGTTCTGGTTTGACTGTTTGCACTAACTGTGACAGAGTTCTTTTTATTGTTTTAATACTGATTTTATAGTCCCTAAATATGAATCTAATAAATCAGAATCTGCAGCCATTTTAGTGGCTTAAGTTAAAATTTCATGTTATTTTAATTTCAAAAGTGTTTGTTAAATGGCAGCAATCTTTTGTTAAACCATGGCACATTTTTCAGGTTATCTCCATGAAGGAGATCATATTTTTAATAGAATTTTACATAAAAATTAGCAGTTTAGTATAAACATTACTTAAAAAAACAAAAAAAAACATGAATTACCATTCTGAAACATCCTGACTGTGAACTTTAAACAAACTGGGAGTAGGGAGCAATGAACACTGTAGGGTCCATATCAGTCAGAATCAAGCGGCAACCTCCCGCTCTCTCTCGTGAAGCCAACACGGAAGTGACTTAAACTGTAATTCATCAACTGGCCGCTAGAGGCTGGCTGCAAAAGGCAGTCAATCCCATTGACTCCCCATGTTAAAATGCCCAACTTTACAGCAGAAAAAACATGTTTACAGCCTGGTTCAAAAATGATTTTGGTCTATATAGCTAATTTTGCCCTTCATGATAACTGTGAGGGGGTGATTTTTTTTATAACTCATCCGTTTAAATTATATTAAGCTTTAAAGTTCTGCATAAATAAGGGCGTGGCCACTAGAGTGACAGGTGGATTGTCGCCGGGGGGCCGTCAAGCTAGGTGGGCGTGGCTTCAGCAACCTGCTCCCGCCTCTGTCCATTTTTGATAATTCGGGAGTGATGCGCGGTGGCGTGCTGCCAAGATGGCGATGGCCGCCTCCGCCCACTTTGAGCTTCAAAAACGCTCTTCGGAAATCTACGGGTGACGTCACGGACACTACGTCCATGTTTTTATACAGTCTTTGGTCAGAACACAGTTCATGTATGGAAGTCTCTTCTAACGAGCTGATGATCTGAATCAGGTGTGTTAAATAAGATAGACAAGCAAATATGGAATTGAGAATCACTGAAGTAGGCTGAGTGGTCTCAAATGAGCATGATAAGGGATAAGAAAAACCTTGTAGAATCAGTTGGTGTGTTCAAGCTGTAAGATCGTACATGAATGCAACCACAAAGTAGTAATTATGAGTGGGAAACTCGAAATTTTCATTAAGCCCCGAGTTGGGGGGCGTTTCGGATGCAATGGACGCACCCAAAGACAATAGATATGCAGCATCTGTATTGACGGTAAATGTTTAAATAAAAAAATCACGCACCGTCAATCGAATCATAATCATTAAAATATAATTATTCCGTTTACATCACCTTCATAAATTGAATATAAACAGAAAAAAGCAAAAACACAATGCACATTTTTTAGTCATCATTTTGTAGATGTAGAGTTTAAAAACATTGAGTTTTATGTAGAAAAGTTAAATCGCCATCTTGTTCCGACCAAAGTGACTTGAACGCACCAGATGTCGTAATTACAACTTCTCAATTCGTAAGTACAAACGTCCCAGGAGGACTTGAACGCAGCATATGGTACACTAATGGTGACGCACAGTGCTTAATTTGTCAATTGCGAGGTCCCGGAACAAATCGGGGTAACGGAACCAGCATGTGATTAGAGGAGGGAGGTAACGGAGGATTCGCGCAATCACATTGGTGGACCAGCTTAAGTGATTAACAGCGTGCATCAGTTGCTTTTATTGGGGTTTGTACGGTCATGAAAAGCCATGAAATTTTAAAACTGCAATGTCCAGGGCTGGAAAAGTTTTGGAAAATTCATATAATTTGATTTTGCGCATCTCTGGATGATAGAATTATATTTAATCAGGTCCTGAATTTCGGTGGGGGATTGTGTGTATATCGCATAGTTTTACTCATCCTCGCAGCTTTCGAGTTTATAATGAGGAAATACCTGCAAACATTTATTCAATATAGCATGTAGGTTAGCTGGATGTAAATAAATCCACACAAGCTATGATATTAAATAATCATTTGAAAACGGCGCGAGTGATTCTTCTCTCTTTCATTCTCTCAAAGTGGCTTCACATCGGTGCATCTCGTCTGTACACGCGAGCTGCTGCACACTGATCCAAGACTTTAACTCACATTTCAGGACAGTTGACACAACTGTCACTTGCCTAATCGGGTAATTGTTGCACATCTTTTTAAGCCATTTGGTACTCGCACGCTCCAGATGGGGTTTTCTGTGCGCTCACAGTCACATCCAAAGTATGCGTGTAAAGCCGCCTCGCGAGTTTCATATTGAGCTATTATTCTTAGGTTGTTGAGCTTAAGCAGCCAAATAAACACACAATGACATTACAATCCACATGCTCACAGAAAGCCAAAGACCAACGTCCAAAGGCCAGCTTGCCAATTTGCTGACCAAAGTGGAACAAATTCAGTCAAAAGTGGACGATTTAGAGAACAGAGTTTGACCAAGAATTTGGGAATAGTTTGTCTACCAGAAGGAGCTGAACGCTCCGGTCCACTCACATCGTTTCTCTGTTTCTCAATCCCTATAAATGTCTAGACTTGCCCGCTGACTCTCTTGGATATAGATATTTTTGTTCTTCATGTTATTTCTCAGAGGGTTATCTTTCTTTTTGAACCCACCAGACTTGTAAGTGTAGAATTTTTTTTGTTTGTATATTTGTTTATTTTTTTAGACTATTACTGTACATTGTTACTTCCAACATTTGTATTTCCTTTTTGGATTTAGATGCTGTAGGGATATGTTTGTTTCATTTTCCCTGGTTGGCCTCTCTTGAAGAGGCTATTTTTCTCAGTGGCATTAGTACAGTGGCAGGTTTATTTACATTCATTATTTCATTTTGTGACTTTCCAATGTTATGTGTGCCCTATTGTTTGGGGATGGGGCCTGGGGGTTGGGTTTCTTAGGGGTTATTGAGTGTTTAATTTGTGGTACTTTTCTGTTCAAATTTGGTGTCTTTGGTCTTCTATGTGCCAGATTCACTTCTGTTGGTTCATCAGCATCTTAATATTTATATATCATTTTTTATTTATCTTTGCATTCAGGGAATTGCCAAGCTAGTAACTTGGAATGTGAAGAGTATTGGCCATCTCATAAAGGCCCTGTCCCAAATGGCACCCTAAACCCTTGTGTGTCTTCCTCGGCGTCTGCACTTTCGTGACATAATGCCACTTTGACTGTCGGGTAGAAGTCTACTGCGGAGCTCGCCACAAAGGGGTGCTCACTAGCACTCTTCTGAATGCTAAAATGAGGAATGGGACACTCTACGGTCACGTGGACTTAATGGACACGCGTGTGCACACAAAAGTGCACATGAAGTGTGCCATTTGGGACAGGGCCAAAAAGAAAGAAAATGTTTACATTCCTCAAAAAAGAACATAGCCTATATCCATTGCTCTGTTGCCGGAAACCCACTTGTTGGACACTGATCATTATAAACTGAAAAGAGACTGGGTGGGTCAGATTTATTAATCTTCTTTTGCGTCATAAAAATGAAGATAACTGTCAATGGAAAGCTTGAAATGTCTACTTTAAAGCAAAACAATTAAGATCTAAACAAAAACTGAATCATTATGTAATTCATTTTAAAGGTGCTACGTCCACTGTAGCCTGCGGAGATGGCAAGTGAGTGTCGGCTGTCCTCACCAGAGAACACTTGCTTATTAATAAAAATATCTCCTTACTGTTTTTTTCCTGACACATTCATAGTTATTAATTTTGCTGGTGATTAGCGACAAACTTTATGCACTTGAACTCGGAATAAGCTAGCTATCTATTAAAGGCTCATTATGGTTTAGTAGCTTATTTAAATAATTAGCCGACTAGAAAAATAGGTTTTCTAAACTATAGGTGCGTAAATAAGTTGAAATGCAAGGGTCTGACCTGGAAGAGGTTCACTGAACTTGAAATTGTGACAAATAGATTATGATTGTACAGTGTGTGCTTATCAAAGTAGTAGTATATGCCAACAATATAATAATAATAATAATAATCACACTTTTTATTTAATGTTTTTTTTACAGTAAATCTGCCGTACAGCACTTGAATCAAAATTAAAAGGCACTGTTTAATTTTCATTTGATTACATTTTAAAAGATTCAGTTGTCAATTTTTTTTATGTTTGTAATAAATTATTAACACAGAAATTAAAACAAACAACACAATTTCTGAAATAAATAGGCTTAAATAAATAAAACATTCCATAGGCCTATGGATATATTATTGTAAAAGTTTTAAAATATTAGGATGTTTTATAAATTCAATTTATCAGACATGTTTTAAGGTTATCAAATTTAATTAACCTAATAAATTGGAATCCAGGAAAATTAAAAATGGGAGTTCTAATGGCATTGGCTATAACACATTGTAGTAAGCATATGCTTAATCACTGTTATAATTATGAAGGGGTCCTTGGAAAATTGTCTGGTCTTGCCAAAAAGTCTGAGAACCCCTGCTATAGAAAACACTACTTGGCATCACATGCAATTACAGTATTTGGATGGAAAAATGAGAGAAACTGGAAACCTGCTTAGCTTTATCTGTAGAGTGTCCCACAAAACAATATTTCATATTTTGGTTAAGCCAAATGTATATCTTTTAATTTCAGCCTGGACAACCAAACACAAAATAATGTCATCATTGAAATATTAATATTCCTTCCCAGGTGACGTCTGGTCCAAAGTGTAAACCGTCTTTATACAGTAAGAGGGAAAAACAAATTGACATTCAGTTTGTCATTGTCACATGAGGCAAGATATTCACTCCATAAACAGGGAAACTGGTGCCAGATTTAAAAAGGTTTTTTATTAACCTGCTGTTGATGGGCTGCCTCAGGGTTTCCACATGGACTCCATATAAGGAGAACATGGAGACTTGCAAGATGTCCCTCTTCCAACATAGCATGTGTTAAGTGCAGGCAAGGGATCCCCAATCAAGTGATCCACATTAGACTCCCTTGCGGTCTGCATTTTAGAGCTGCATCCACATATGCACCAGACAGAGTTGACCTTCCCCTTCCACATGCACCATGTGGGACTGATGGCTAACTCATCTGAACTTAAGTGGACTTAATACTGAGCCCAGTGGCACTCCACGCTTGTGTTTGATTAAATGTATTCATGCATATGAACAGTCGGATATATAAGACCTAAACAATACAAATACTTGTCTACTAATGGCAACGTAATTCTTAAGCTATCCAAGAGAATGATGTGGTCTATATAGTCAAACGAGCTAATAACATGGGAAGAAAGATGTTACTTTAATAATAAAGTGTTAGATTCAATTATCGATTTGTATTCTATTTATGGGCTTGATGCTATTAGTCATCAATTGTGAACCGTTGAGTCAACCCTTGTGGTGTAGAGTATTTTAGACATGAATGACATTCTCCTGAGTCAAGTAATAATGGGTTTAATTACTGCCAGCTTTCTTGAACTTAAGGGATTTTTTTAATGTGTCCTAAAGAAAGCTATCAGTTGTATTCATTATTGAAATTGTGATTCTGAGATAATTGGTAACTGCTCCTTCACTAGTTTAGTTAGTGTAGGATCTAGCAAAAATTTTACTGGCTTTGATGCTTTCAGGTTGGTTTTGGTGTCTGTTGCTTTGTACCAGTAAGCTGGTGTTAATTTGTATTTGTCTTTTTCACTTTAGACATGAGCCCACTGAAAGAGGAGAGTCAAGAAGTGAATAAAGCAGAAGAGAAAGATCGGTGTGAGAAACTTGATTTCATGACTGCAGAACAATCCACTGAAACGACTTCCTCAGGAAACCGAGCTCAACCATGTCCTTACATATGTGGTCAGTGTGGAAAGAGTTTCGGAACTAAAGTAAAAATTTATCAGCACATGAGAATTCACTCTAAAAAGATTATATGTCAGCACTGCAAAAAGAGTTTCACAGACAGGCAACAGCTCAAGGATCATGTCAAAATTCACATGGGAAAAAAGCCTTTCATATGCCATCTCTGTGGAAAGAGTTGCTCAAAAGAAGGACGCCTCAAGGATCACTTGAGGGTTCACACCGGAGATAAGCCTTTCGCCTGCCCTCAGTGTGGAAAGAAAAAAGTGCTCTCACTCACCTCAACAAAAACCAAACATTAATCCTGAGAACTCACACTGGAGAGAAGCCTTTCACTTGCACTCCCATTGTGGTAAGAGTTATACTGTAGAACACTAACGACCACTTAAATTCACTCACTCCGAGAGCGGGGCCTTTCACCTGCCAACAGTGTGGAAAGAGGTTTACTAAAAACAAAACATGAAAATCCATTGAGACTTCACACTGGAGAGAGACCTTACAACTGTCTTTGGTGTGAGGAGAGTTTCATCTATCGAAGAGACCTGAAAGATCATTTGCGAACTCATTCTCGAAAGGAATTCCTGTGATCGATCCTCCGTATAGAAAGAGAGTTACAAGACAAAGAGGTTTCAGAAATAACCTGCACATTCACTGTGGAGGAGGGCGTCTAATTTGATAAAAAATCATTTTAAAATCATCACACTTAAAGGGTTAGTTTACCCAAAAATAAAAATTAGGCTGCGTTTCACTCACCCCCGAGGCATCCTAGGTGTATATGACTTTCTTCTTTCAAACAAATCCAGTCGGAGTTATATTAAAAATGGTCTTTGATCTTTCAACTTCATCTTGTAACTCAGCCGGGTGTGGCTTGCTTCTGTCCCGAAAAAAAAAAACAAACGACGTGAAATAAAAGCGCCCATCCATAAAAAAAAAAGTGCCTCACACGGCTCCGGGGGTTGAATAAAGGCCTCCTGTAGCGAATCCGTGTGTTTTTGTAAGAAAAATATTCATATTCAACACGTAATTATCACTTGAATCTAGCTTTTTTTGGGGTGAACTAACCCTTTAAAGGTGAAAAAAATCATGCAGATGTAAGCCAGTTGAATTTGGTATAGTTTTGATACCGTTTAATTACTGTAACAAGTAGTGTTATTTTTGGCGGCCTGTTTTAATTTTAGTTTGTCTAGTCTTTGTGTGAAGCTGACATTTTAGTTTTTATTAGTTTTAGTCACGTTCATACTCTTTAGTCTAGTCAAATTTCAGTCAACTAAAAGTCTGAGCATTTTAGTCAG
Organism: Sinocyclocheilus anophthalmus; assembly: GCA_018155175.1. NCBI lineage: Eukaryota > Metazoa > Chordata > Actinopteri > Cypriniformes > Cyprinidae > Sinocyclocheilus > Sinocyclocheilus anophthalmus. The sequence continues at coordinate 55,086 of JADLZN010009059.1, forward strand.
AATTATCCATGACTATTTTAGTCTATTTTTAGTCCAATGAAAATTTTATTTTAGCCACATATTTTTAGTAAGTTCACTTCTATCTATTTAACCCACCAATAGTATAAGTTAAAAAAAAAAAAACCCATTGTATAGACGAACAATTTTATCTTTAATCCAATACCCATTTCAAACAAGGTTATCTTATTATATTATTGTTACCTTATAGGCTCAAGAATACATCCATTCCAGACACAGAAGACGCTCTGATTTAAATTGACAACATTTATTTTACCAACCAAACATGTTAGAAGTACACAAACATAAATTTAAATAAAGACGAACCCAGGCTGGCCGGCCATCGGTCCCTTTCTCTGTGTCAGACTCTTTTGTTTGTTGTCGTCTTCTACTATGCCGCGATTGGGGCTTGAGGAAGTGAGATAAATTAACCGAAATACTGCAAAATAATAATAATAACGCGACTAAACGAGACGAAATAACGTTATAACATTTCGTTTCATCTCGTTTTGGTCAACGAAAATGAAGAGACATTTTAGCATAGTTTGGATTTTGTAAACCACATTTAGTCTCGTTTTTATTCGTCGACAATATTGCATTATACATTTAATTAAAGTCATCGTCACATGACCACCATTTACGTTGCGTCTCGTCTTGTTTTTGTCACGTGATAAAGGTTCGTTAACAATGATATTTGGTCATAATTTTCGTTGACGAAAGCAACACTAGTAACAAGTTCTTTACCAGTAACAAAAGAAATGTTTAACAACAACAAAAAACTATAATAAAATCCCTTAGTTTCATCTTTAAAACAATACAAACATTGTGTAATGTGAAAATTTATTCAGAATAGTGGCAGCAGCCTTTCACTTCCTGCATATAAGTTACAACTTAACACGGGCATCAGTTAAACTGGCAAAACATTTGACCTCTGGAAGACCAACTCACAAACACTGGCAGAGCCAGAAGGATGTGCAAGCTGGCAATGAACCCTAGGTGCCACCCCAAAAAAAAACAATTTTTTAGGATTCACTACTGATAGTTTTATGCTGATTGACATCTCAAAGCCTTTTTTACCCCAGGGTGGAAATCACATAAGCAATTTTACTTGATCAATGTACTGAAGTACACTAGTCAGCATTTAAAGTTGATCAAAACCTTTCATCAAAGTTGTCCAAAATGCGTTCTCCTCTTAGGACAATTTTGATGAACTTTTTTGATCCACTTCAAATGTTGACTACTATATTATTTTGGGGGATCTGTAGTTTACTCAAGTTCAATTTAAATTGACTACTCTGCAAAAACTGAACACATAAATGGGACATAACACAGTTTCACCCAATCTCATGTTAATCTTGAGTACCTATAGAGTAGTACTGCATCCTTCATATCTCCAAAAAGTCTTTAGTTTTATCATATTTATAAAAGAAAAGATACAGCTTTACGATTCTCTCCGAGAACAGCCGAGCTCCTGGAGGCATGCCGTGGGCGGAGCTAAAGAGATGACGAGCACTTGAGTGCTGAGTGCCAACAAAACACAGACATTTGATGCCGGTTCACCTAACGTCTGTAGTTCTGAATCATGACCGGGATCTTTTATAGCCGGGACTGCTCCATCTTTCAGTATCAAACAAAGTGTAAATACAGCACCGAACTGGGCCTTGTTTATAAAATGTTTGTCCGTTGCTGCCCCGAAAAAACTAAATGCATCCACTGTTCACGTAACGCTGGGTTCTTCGGGAAGCCGAACAAGGTTGTCTTTCCCGTACAACCAAAAACACGCTTCTTTGGAGACATTCTTCCCGAACTATGACGTCATGAAGAGCCATGATTGAAAAAAACTTTCTGAAACTTGTAAGAAACCCGGAAGTACGTATTTGGCTCAGAAATACTCCGTTATACGTCCAAATTGTTTTTTGAAACTTTTGCCATGTTTAGCATGAGAATCCAACTCTTTAACCGTGACACATAACTCAACATGCATGAAACAGTATTAGACCCCACTTTAAGTACAAAAAATGGTTTGCGTTACAAATGGTAACGAGATTTTTTGTAATGTAAAAATGTAATGAATACTGTTGTATTTGTTCAAAATATAAAAATAAACACCAAAAATAGGCGATTTTGTTTTCTTTCTTTCTTTGAATCCTGTATTTGAGAGTGTATAACTCAAGCCCTGTATGCTTCAGCTATTGTAAGTGTTATTTGATTCTACTAGATGGCAGCAAACACTGGAAAAGAGCATTTTTAATCCAGCATTTTCCATTCAAAAGTTATTTTTATTTAACCAAAGGGAGGCGAAGTGCCCTTTTAGTGGCTTTTTGGAGTCTCCAAAGTCCTGACGGCAAAACAAGCTATTATGAAGAAGCCTACTTTTGTCACATATTGCATATAATAAAAGAACTACAAAACAGGTTTCATTCTTCTCAAAGAGGCTCAATACATTCACTATACAGTGTAAATAATGAGGTAGACAAAAATAAGATTAGCAACATGAAATGTTTTTGTTATTCTACTATAAAATGTATAAGTGGAATATAATGTAACAATGTCATCTAAAATACAAAAAGTGTACATATACAATAGTACAAAATGTAGATTTTACAATGAGCAAATATTGAATGAAAAACAACCATTAGGGCCTATAGAGTTTCCCACTGAGAGAAGGACCTGTGGAGGACTTCAACTCTCTGTTGGCAGGGTTCCCACTCTAAGTCAAATGTCAAATTCCCTGACTTTTCCCTGAATTTCACTAAAAAGCTGAATTTCCATGGCCTATAATGAACGGAAAAACAGGCCGCTGTTGTGCTGAGGTCTTTTTTTTTGCTTTTACCTGTTAAATGCACTTTGATATTTTTTATACTTTCTTTTTTTGAACTCCGTCTTTGAAGTGGCTGTTTTTTAGCCAAAGCTCCTAAAAATGTACATTTTCTGGCATATTTGCCTTAGTTAACAGCCTGGTGACTGCATTTGACTTGAGTGATTGCAAGTTGACGAGCGGAAAGTTGAATAAAATGGCCCTGGAAGAATAGCCCAGGGCTCAACACTAAGGTTTTTTTCAGTGGTTCAAATTATTACTTGCCCTGTTAATATTTTCACTAGCCTTGCCACAAAAAATAAATAAATAAAATTGTTGCTGTTATCATTGTTTTTGATCTATGTTATCTTTTATTCTAATAAATAAACCTATGACACCAATATTTTAGATACCAATAAAATTTTTCAACTCTCGATTTAAATTTTATTACCACTAGCCTAACTAATATAAAGTTCAAACAATATTAAAGATAAGTGACAGCCAGTAAATAAGAACAAATGAACAAATTGCGAGTAATAGCAAAATTAAATATAAAGCACAAAGATAGAAATTAAATTTAGCTTAAAATTAATTAAATTTCAGGTACAGAAATTGAAGAATTACTTATAAAATAACATTTGCATATTCTTCACTCTGTGTTGCACCTTAATTTTTCATTGCCATTTGAAAGTAGTGGCAAGGCAACCACTGCCTTTTAATCATACTATCGCTCCCAAAAAAGTGCAATGTTGATTCAGATTAGACTTTGGCTAGTTTCACACTCTGACAGCAGGTGGCGCTTGTGGAACAGCAGTGATACAGCGGTTCCTTGGCTACTGCTGTAAACACGAAATACTTCTCGCTGCAGACTGTAGCGCGGTGACGTCACGTACCTACGTCACGCATGCGCGCCGTACGTACTGGCGTTACTGTGCATGTACAGGTTCATTCACTTCCGGATGTATGGTGGATTCCAGATTCGGTGGCAGTAAGTCAAAGAACATTAATGTGTGTGATTTCAGACATTTATGACATGTTTTATGATATGTGTTAGTATTCGAAGTGACAGGGATTCTGCTGCTGGTCTTTAAAGGGTCTTTAAAAGTCTTATTTCGCCTAAAATGAGCCTTTAGAGATGTCTTAAAATAGAGCAGAAAGACATATATTAATAAAGTAGACTAATGACACTGATTGTTGCATGCGTTGCAAAAAAATGTTTCTCATATTTGTCATCTTTTTATTAACTAACTGTTAGAAAACACTCTGTCTTTATTGGTTCCAGATGTTTTCACCCTCCTTTTCTTCCCTCTCTCGCTCGCCCTCCCTGTACAGTGCAATGTTGTTTTCTCTGATTTCCCCCTCCTCCATCTGCTCTCTCTCTCTTGTATTATGTTTTAATATCTCTTACTCATATTCGAGGTACGCATGCGCACATGTATGCATTAGCTTTTCTTGGTTCAAATGTTCAAACGAGGACACGATAGCTAGGACTCCAAGGTAATGGGGTTCGTGATGAACTATGAAGAGAGTTCAGCATCCTTCGCCAAGTTTATTCCTAATATGTCCATATTTTCCTGTACATGTGACCATTTTATATAACACATATTCTTGGCCAAAGATCCTATATGTATGTCATCTATATCCTCATTGGTTAAAGGGTTGAAACTCCCCTCGACATATGCCTATATAATATCTTTGTATCTATGAATAAAGTATTGAGAATACCATTTGATGTGTGTTTTCTTGCTTCCCGGCCGTTATACACTTTAAGGGACTGAGAATTTTCCAGGTGGCAAAGAGAATCTATAGGGACCGATTGTTAATTACTGACACTAACATTATCAAATATTAATAGATACTGTAACAATTGTATTGTAATGTGTTAACTCTTAAATTTACCTTCATGTGACTGGCAGAAATCCTTTAAATGTGAGATATAGAAACCTTTACTTGACTGTAAATGTGCTTTTGTTTAGATGCATGCTACTGTCCTCAGAAAAGAAGAAAACATAAAAATAGAGCAATGCATCTCATGCTGTGATAAATATCACTGCCCGTTTTGTGAAACCTGGGTCTACAAACCAGTGGACTTATACAGTGTCAAGAAACATGTGGAGGATCATCTGAAAACAGCTGTTCATGAAGAAGGTGTGTAGTGTTTGAACATCCATAAACATTATTTTGTGTGTATTTGCGTTTTACACTGTTTTTTTTGTTGTTTTTTTTACATTTCAGATTTTATTATCAGGTGCAACTTAAAATGCAGAGATGTTTCTCATTTTCATTGCTGCTACTGTTCTGCCACTATTATACGAAAAGCACAATTTAACATTCATCTCACAAAATGCAAACAAAAGAAACAAAAGATTCCGTCTCCACAAAGAACTGCAACACCCATGGTTCTGATTGGTAATACATCTCTGCCTTCAGCTTCTGCTCAGACAGCACCCCTACTTCAGCCTCAGTCTCCACCAAGTGAACCACACACGTCTGTCTCCTAAACACCATGTCCGAACTGGTTCAAAACAAATCAGGGTGAAATGTATTCACTGTGAAATTGAGGTTAATAAGAAAATCCTACGGCTCCACATTAAAAGAAAACATACAGATGTGAAACAAATGATTACATCTGAACGTCACTTTCTTAGTCAGTGCATCGACAGTGAGAATGGTATTTTTCCTGTTCAAAAATCTTTCTTTGGGCCATCACTGCCAATGCATGTGCAGAAGAGAACATGGGGGGCACACCACAGAATCATGTGTGAGGTAGACCAGTGTAACGCAAACACAGAATTTGCATTTCGAAGTGGTTTGAAGGCATTCGAATGCGACCATTTGAAATCCTTGGATTTCTGTCCTGGAAGCACTGATGACACTATCACTCTACATGAAAAAACGCTGACAGAGATGGTGCAACAAAAGTGGTTCGGGGAAGACAGAAAAAAGAAGTGCATTGAAAGGCAGCGGACAGCAGCTGTTGTAGGTGTGCCACTCACAGTGGAGGTGACAATTTCTGGACACTCATCCAAGAAATATATTTCAGTGTATGAACCCAAAACTTCATATTATAGCCGGCTTGGGAGAGTAATTGTTGTGTATGACTCAAAAAAAATCACATGGAGTTGCCCATGCAACAAGACAAAACAATCATGTGTGCATAAATCGATTGGTAAATGGCATTAGTTTCAAGCTCAAAAGTCGCTTTTTAGAAAAGTACGGACCACAGAAAGGACTGATCCCATCCCGAGTTCTCCACACCAAACAGACGATCTACAAGATCAACAGTACCCACCAAATGAGGCAGGCATAAAGAAAATGGAGCTATATTTATTGAAAGAGAAAAGACTTCCTGCAGACCTGCCAAAGGAACTGGTCAATGGCCTTCGGCCTAAGTGTGAATTCCCACGCAGCCTAATTCCAGAGGAGACTTTCTGCTCACAGTGCAAGGAAAATCATATGCTAAGTGAGCCGATCCTCATAACATCAAGAGCAAAGATTTTTTTTTTAATGCAACAATATTCAGAAATGTTGAATGACTGCTGTTTGAAAAGCAAAACACTCTCTTTTAAGGGATTTCCACCTACTACAAAACCTGCAGCAACTGCAGAATGACGTTCCGCTATCAAGAGTACACAGATGGAATTCATCATTTTAATGACCACCTGCTGATTTGTCTGCATTTATGCATGATTCTTCACAATGCTATTCAGGTATGTTACCCATTATAGTACCTGGTATTGGTGCTTAAATTAATTATTAGAATTTGAAAGTTGAAATATTGCATTTGAACTCCTTGAACTTTAAGATTCAAATTTGCCTCTATAATGTTTGAATTGTTCTTGCAGAATCACACCGCAGTTAGCAGAGTCCTCAGCCTGCTTGAAGCCACTGAAAATACTAAATTTCCCAGCCATGACACTGTGCTTCATGCATACATTCATTTTGAAGCACTGACAAATCATGTAATACAAAGACTTCCCTTGATCAAATATTATGTATGCACGATGTGTGGAAAAAATGGGAATGTGGTTCCTTATTTAATTGTTGCACTTTTACTTAACAGGGCATAACGGTCCATGTCTTTAATTCATATGTGACAGTGACTTGGTTGCCACCCTTGTGCGCAGACCCAATGTGCAATGTTCCTGTGAGTATCATTGTTTTGTGACTGAGGCAGTGTGAAGCCATTTAAAAAATATTTATATTCTAAATAACTTATCTATTTATAAATGTCAAATTGATTTCATATTTACTTTTTTTCTTAGGAAAATCTAGCAAGTCGTGACATAATTCTACAGCCCTCCTGGTCAGAAAATCATTGGAAGATCTGTGTAGGTCTCAAAATAATTATCTTTAATGATCAAATAATCAGAAAATGTTTAAATATTCTGCTTGGGTATGTCATACCTTACAAATGTAAAGGAAAGTGCTAGCACTTGGACAGTTGATGTCAAAGTTACATTGTTTTAGATCATGAAGCCAAAAAATAGAGAGATTCCCTTTCCGGACGTGGCTTCAGTGATTGGCGGTTCATGAACAGTTACAGGTCTTACGAGTGAAATGTTCAAAGTTCATGAGTTCGGGGTTATGGTAGTTCTGTTTTAAACCATATATCCCCATTTTTTACACTTATATGATATTACTCTTAACAGGCAACTAGCAAAACGTGTCATTCCTGGGCCATGGAGGGAGTACAGCTGTGATGACATTACAGTAAGCACCAATTATACTAAGGCTTGCCAGCTTTTGATGTGAATTCTTTATATATTATATATATATAAAAATTATTATGTGGTTTTTTTGTCTGTTTTTTCTTGTTGTAATTTTCAGGGCATTCCCAGATAATAACTGCGGAGTGTTTGTGTTGATGGTAAGCCATGCAGTGATGTAACCTAAGTCACACCAGAAAGTATTATAAATGTCCTACATCTGAAAGAATTTGCATTTGATGTTTTGTTTATTGGTTTATTGGCAGATCCTGTTGAGAGTGGTCTCAGACGACGGAGACATGGCCTTTATGAGACTTTCTCTCATGTGCAAGCTTTTCAGGGACATTGTCAGTGAGACAAAATTCAAAGAAGAGGCCCACTTCATGCGGCTAGACAGTAAGTTCTTTAACTCTAACGTGTAGTGAGTACTGTAAAAAGTATTTGAGTGTCTGTCTGTTTCCTCATCTATCTGTCTGATTTATGTGGTTTGGAATTGGTAAAAAAGTGCTAATCAACTTATAATTAATAATTATGCACACTGTATAGTTGATGGTAATGTTAATTATTAATGAAATCTCTTAGGTACTTTACAGACAAAGCAAATAACACACTTTTCCTAACATATTTTAAAATACATTTAAAATGTTCTCCTTGTATGGCTCTTTTGCCTTTCTTCAAAATGATTTAATGTTGTTTTAATATTGTTTGTTCTTTTATGTAAATGAGGTGTCGTGACCTGGAGGATACAGAGAGAAGTTCCGGGTGCCATATTCACTGACCCACTGTCGAAACATTTAAAGACTGTCCACCTGGCTATGGTGGGAATGGCAGGAGGGGAGTCCTGCGTGGGTTTTATTCCTTCAAAGACTTTGAGGGCTACTACTCAGTTGATTGTTTTATTAATGGAGGTGTATTTCAGAACGTGTAGATGCAAAAAAAAAAAAATTTCTCACGTGTCATGTTTATAGTCATATTTATAGTTTTAATATATATATGCACAATTACATTTTCTGTTTTGTTCTTTACAATAAAAAAAAAAAAAGATCACGGTTATCAGTTTGGTTTTTGGAGGCACCGTGCATAAAATGGGATGCAGACTGAAAATATACAGTATGTTGTCAAATTTAACTTAAAAATACTTTATTGGCTTAAATATTTCACATGCAGAATTGCCAAAGTAACAGAAACATGTCTATAATTACACTAAATAAATAAATAAACAAGAACCATGACAGAGGAAGGATTAAAATAAGAAATATATAAGGTGCCATTAAAGTGTCGAGTAATGTTACAATATACACAGTGAAGTATAGAGCAACAGAATGTTAATAAATTGTAAATAAAATACTACACAGATATGAATAAACTGTGATTTCCGTATCATTTTACCGCAGATGATACATGATTAAAATCCTAGATATGTGCTGTACTACATTTTACTGTTTTTTCTTCTTTTTTTTCACCTTAGCGTTTTTTTAATACATTTTATTAGAGTATTCTGTTAAGTATGCGCATGCGTTTTAATGACGTGTTACGTCACCACGCAATGCAAATTACACACGCATGCGACGTCACCACGTTAATGTAATGTAAACATTTCTGAAAACAACCAGTCCCCCTCAGAAACACATTCATATAAAATTCAATATTTAGGATTCCTATATTTCGCGCATCATGAACGGTGATCTTGTTCTGTCTGATACAGTATTTTCTCCTCTTTGTTTGGTTGTCGAGTTGCTGATGCTATGAGGGGTTAGTGCACTATTATTGCTGCCAAACTTGTAATTACATATAAGATCAGGGAAAGATGGTGGCATCTAACAATAAAAGTAGTAACGGTAAGATCCTGAGAGAGTCGAGACACCAGAAGAATGGAAAGAGTGTTTGAGTGAACTTGGCTTCGGATGTGTGTTAGTTCATAGTGTCATAATCCAGATACACTCTCACGCGATCAAGCTGCTGTTCAACGTGAAAATCAGATGGTAAAGACCGTCCGTACCACACACACCAGACATCAGTGTTAAAGAAACCACGTCCCTTCCTCTGGTTTGATGCTGTAGTTATTCCAAGTCTCCGGTTTGACCTGCCTTTAACCTCCACATCCCAGCTGTGTGTTCCTGAGTTAAAACCCTCGGATCCCAGAACACAGAGATACTCGTCAAATCTCTGGATTATCAGGAGGAGGTTGATTGTTCCTGCTGATCATCAGACAGGACGAGATCTGGATGAGTTGTGTTTGGATCCAGAATCACAAGCGTGATGAGACACCCCCCCCCCCCCCCCCCCCCCCCCCCCCCCCCCCCCCCCCCCCCCCCCCCCCCCTCCCCCCCCCCCCCCCCCCCCCCCCCCCCGCCATCAACAGATGCTTTTAGTCTGATGTTCATATAATGATCAAGAGTGAGCCACACACAGATGATTATGAATTATGACACTCGTCCTGTTTATTAAACACATCAGACATTTTTCTCTGATTACCGTTAGTGCTGTTATGTTTTTTCACTCATTTTTATCATCAGTGTTTAACAGCATTACAGGGTTCCTACACATTTTGGAAAAGTATGGAATTTGATTTGAGTCATTTCCAGGTCTGGAAAAATATGGGAAAAAGAAAGCAAGAGTATGGAAAAATATTTGCATTTCCAGGCTTTTGCCCCTATTTAGTTATATGTAATATAAAATTAAGAATTTAATGAAAATAAATGTATCATACAAGAAGGATGGCAGTGATTCTTTAAAATAAGAGCGCGAGGTTTATCTGATAATCAGATCCATGAAAGCAGCGTTTGTTGCTATAGCGAAAGACATCGGCGTGTTTTCTTTCAGAATCATCATTCGCCGACGGAGAGGAGAGAAATGAGATAAAGAAGCTTTCGCACTGAAAGAGAAGTGATCTCGCGCTCATAGACGTGCCAGGCAACATCTGCAGCTAAACTGAATAAAAAGCAGAATGAACTGAAACGTTAAGACAATAAACACAATAAATAAATACAATTTATGAATGACATATTATAGTAGCCTACAGAAACTATAAAGTATATATATATTTTTAATCTTATTCTGTGCAGAAAATTGTAATAATTGTTTGTAGTATATAAAACAATCATAAAATTGCCGTTAGGAAAAAATTATAGATTACAAATGATTGATTATTGTCCAGCGGTGTGTTTGATTTCTTATAGCACATTCAAAGTAAGATAAGAAAATAATTCCTTGTACAAATTATTTTTTAAATAATAGTACATACATACAATTATTGTATTGTGAATCGAATCGAATCGTTGTGAATTTGCAGAAATCATTCTTGAATCGTGAATCGAATCGATTCGCTGTCTACCCACAGATTCACAGCCCTGATAGAAACCCTTTAAATCACACTGAGATTATGTATTTTTTACTTGTAAATCACATTTGTCACTCTTTAGTTTTTAATAAAGGTTTCTACACCCAAACACATTAAAGTTCTGTCTTTAAGACAGAATCTCACATTCTTTCATTTGTAGTTCTTAATATTTTCAACACACCATTGTACGAAATTTGTTTAAATATGTATTTCACAGAGAAAGCAACTCTGAAATCCTCTGGCATTTAAATTTTCTGTGCACTTTTGTATTTTTAGACAGCGGCGTGATGACAGGACTTTTATTTTGGTGCTGTGGTGTGACGTCATAAGACTGCGCCGCTCTCCTGCATCTGTTGAGATTCAGCTGAAGAAAGGTTTGTGGTTTTTAAACATTTAAAGTGTTTAAATCGGCTCCTTTAAGAAACTAAAAATTGTTTAGGTGCCACAGAATAAACTGTTTTTAACACTTTAAAGGGATAGTTCACCCAAGAATGAAAATGTGATGTTTATCTGCTTACCCACAGGGCATCCGAGATGTAGGTGACTTTGTTTCTTCAGTAGAACACATATGATGATTTTTAAGTCCAGCCGTTGCAGTCTATCAGTCGTATAATGCATGGCAATGGTAACACAGTCTATGAGAGTAAAAAAAACATGCACAGACAAATCCAAATTAAACCCTGCGGCTCGTGACGACACATTGATGTCCTAAGACACGAAACGATCGGTTTGTGCCAGAAACCGAACAGTATTTAAATCATATTTTACCTCTAATACACCACTATGTCCAACTGTCTTTGAGCGCGCGCACGGCATCCGGTGCATGAGGCGTGTACGCACTCCGGCGTAGTTTACGCAAGCACCGGAAGTGATCTCTCGCGCATATACGTCACTCATTGTTTACACAGTGCAGTCATTGTAGGTACGACGGCTAATCAAAATGGTACTTACTTGCGCTTATCCGGATTGTTCAAACCGACTTAAAACTAAAAGATTAGGTTCTCTCGTGCGAACTCATTCAAGAGTGGTGACTTTCCACGTATTCCCAACTTCTGAACCTGCTCGCCTGAAGTTATGCTTGATTGCTCTTCGGCTGGATATCAACACACCCATTAACGTAAACTACGGCAGAGCAGAGCCAGAGGTGGTATATTAGAGGTAAAATATGATATAAATACTGTTGGGTTTCTGGCACAAACCAATCGTTTCGTGTCTTAGGACATCAATGTGTCGCCACGAGCCGCAGGGTTTAATTTGGATTTGTCTGTGCATGTTTTTTTTACTCTCATAGATTTTGTTACCATTGCCATGCATTATACGACTGACAGACTGCAACGGATGGAGTTAAAAATCATCAAATGTGTTCTACTGAAGAAACAAAGCCACCTACATCTCGGATGCCCTGCGGGTAAGCAGATAAACATCACATCTTCATTCTTGGGTGAACTATCCCTTTAAAATTTTAATCATACTGTAATGTGTTTATGTCTCAACTTTTTAAAGGGTTAGTTCACCCAAAAATGCAAATTAGCCCATAAATTACTCACCCTCAAGTCATCCTAGGTGTGTATGACTTTCTTCTTTCAGATGAATCCAGTCGGAGTTATATTAAAATTTGTCTTTGATCTTTCAAGCTGTTTAATGGCACTCGGTGGGTGTTGCATGCATCAGTCCAAAAGAAATTAAATAAAAAGTGCCCATCCATTAAAAAAAAGTATCTCACACAGCTCCGGGGGTGAACAAAGTCATCCTGTAGCGAATCAATGCGTTTTTGTAAAAAAAATATCCATATTCAAAATATAATAATCACTTTAATCTAGCTTGCGCTCACTGTTGTACACTGGAAGCAGTTCCGGGCGGATGACGTATGAGTTCAGCACTACGCATTATATGAATTATAAACAATTCATTATATGAATTATAAACAATTATAATTAATATAATATAAAAATATAATATGTAGCCACGAAAGTCTGGCAATTTTGTCGCTCAAATTCGAACTGCTTTAATTTGGAGCTAGAGATACGGGGGACTGGCTTCATTGCATCAGATATATGTCACTTTGCTCACAGCTGATTGGTCCAGTTTGGGTTTGCCCAGAATAAAACCTGCTCCGGAGCAGGGTAGCCGTGTAGTGTAAGTTTCCATGGTGACGAAACCCGCTCAAAACCAACCCACCTTCTTGAGCCCGAAAACACAAGGGTTTGCTCAAACTAAATGCAAAATTACCTGGGTAAAAACCTGAAACCGGCTTCGTGCTACAGGCCACAGGTCATTTAAAGCCATTAACTATCACTCTGACTGGCTCACTTGGCAGTGTAGTGACTAGGGAGCAAAATGAGACGCACCCAGAGATTGATTGATTGCATTTATTTTTGGTTTTCTTACTTATTCTCCTTTTAAACAGAAGAAAGTATCCGAACACACAGAAAAAAACTTGTTGAAGCAGCTGAGATCCACGGGACACACTATTGTAAAGATGGAGTTTATTAAAGAGGAGAGTGAAGACTTGAAGATTGAAGAAGCATTCAGAGTCAAACATGAAGATACTGAGGAACAAACAAAGATGGAGTTTATTAAAGAGGAGAGTACAGACATGAAGATTGAAGAAGCATTCAAAGTGAAACAAGAATATACAGAGGAACAAACAAAGATGGTGTTTATTAAAGAGCAGAGTGAAGACGTGAAGATTGAAGAAGCATTCAGAGTCAAACATGAAGATACTGAGGAACAAACAAAGATGGAGTTTATTAAAGAGGAGAGTGAAGACTTGAAGATTGAAGAAGCATTCAGAGTCAAACATGAAGATACTGAGGAACAAACAGAGATGGAGTTTATTAAAGAGGAGAGTGAAGACCTGAAGATTGAAGAAGCATTCAGAGTCAAACATGAAGATACTGAGGAACAAACAGGTTGGTTTTTATTCTTAAAGCTGAACATTTGATCGTTAATAAAATGCCCAGCTCTACAGAAATGAATGACATTTCTGAAGAATGTCATATGATAGGGTGACCATATGAACTCTTTTCCTCTTTTCTTCTTTTTGGACCTAAAGTAATGCGTCCGGCCAGGATTTCTTAATCGCCCAAAATGTCCGGGATTCGGCTGTTTTCTTAATCCCACTTTTGCTGAATCTCTGACCATTGCCACCTGCCAATATGTGTTTCGCTCCCACGATTTTCGTGTCCACTCCTTTAAACATTCTAAAGGGTGATTTCACCAAGTACATGTTGATCCAGGAACATGTTGTACTCGGTGAAATCACCCTAGGTGATAGTTCATAACCAATCAGAATTGAGAGATAACTTTTCAGGAAATATCTGTTTTAGTCTTATGATGGGTTAGGTGCTTCTACACCCTTGTTATCATTTCACACTGTTTTTAGGAATGAATTATGGGTAGGGTTAGGTTTAGGGTTAGGGATTGGGTTTAGTCTATATTTTTGGACAGTAATGTTGATCCAGGAACATGTCTTACTTGGCAAAATCACAGCGAACCTGTGCTCAGAATCTGTTGAGCAGCAAATACTCCAGCATGGTCTTGTCAGTCATCTCTCCTTATTCTCGACCTGTGATCAGTCAAAGCTGACTCCGGTAGCTCTTGTTGGATGCAGGGTTGCCAAGCCCGCGTTTTTTTCCACAGAATTGGGCTACTTTTAAACTGTTGCCATGGGTTGATTTTCCCAAGTGGGTTAAAGGTTTGAAATATTGCATAAATTACATTTGACTGAAATGCCTGTATTGAAATATTTTGCATTCAAGTTCAACCTGTGATAAATCTTTCATGCACTTTTTCATTAACTGTTCCCTCCTGGTGGAATGAAGCGGAGTTTAATCATTTTCAAGAAACAACTGAAAATACTTCTCTTTCATCTTCAACTAACCCTCTAAATCTAGCACTCTTTATTCTAATGCTAATTCTAATTTTATCTGCTTGTTTTTACTCTATTCTATTTCTATTCTAACTACTTGTTTTCTTTTTAAAAAAGGCCTCTAACACTAGCATTCCCTATTCTTTTTCTATTCTATCTACTTGTTTTCTTTTTATTTAGTCTAAAAACAAAACAAGCAAAAAGGCCTTGCTACGTATGCTGTGTTAGGAGAAACCCTGCCGCTGACGAAATGCAAAAATATGAGCAAAAATAAAACGTAATGTTAATGTTTGACATATAGTTTGACGTACGTTAGGTCCACACTATGTTCGCTGGAAGCAGTAATGTCAAATGACTCGTCTCGCTGAGGTCAGGGTTGATCGATCTGCCCCATATTCATAAGTCGGATGTCTGACTTCAAGCAGCAATCAAGACGTTATTTCCAAGTAGGAGATGGGAAAAATCTGAATTTCGAGTTGTCTGGAATACAGCATTAAAACCTGCTGTAGACTGTCATTGATGTAAATTGCTTGCTGATTACATTTTGTATCTTAAAGATTAATCTATATTAAATTTATTGTTCATGCATATACAAATTATGTGAAGATTTTATGTTAGGATTGTTGTAAGTTCACACTTTTCCAAAGCCTATTAAATGTAAAAAATTATGACTTTAATGTTGAATGGCTATACCTAATAACTACAATAGGGGGGAAAATATATTGAACCCTTGTGTTGTGTTCAAATCCCTAAAAACACTTGTGGTATTCCCAGAAAAAAATGACAGGCCTACAAAAAATAGCTTATAAATGTCTTGTTATGCTATATTATTACCAGATATTGATATTGATCTTTTTGTCAACTTGTTTTCTTTTCTTTTCTTTCAATTACGAATGGTTTTGTATTTATTTTTGGAACTGATTTATCATAGGCCTCATTAATCTGAGCTTACGTACTGCAGTTTTTGAGTGAAAAAAGCATTATTAAAAATCATTATAAAAATATTATTTGGACAGTTGTGCAGTTTTGTCATGAAATGTAAAAATAGATCATTGGCATAACATGAGCTCTAATGATAATGTCCCTCATGGTCAGCATGTACTAGGAGAAAAGCAGAGGACCTAATACAGAGCCCTGATGCACTCCATATTTGTGTTTGATTAAATGTCTATTTGTTTACACAGTATTAGCAGTCGGATAGATTTAAAACCTAATCTGTGCTAGTGCTTATCGACAAAATTTAAAGCTGCAGTCTGTAACTTTTCGTGCTCTAGTGGTTAATAAACAGAACTGCATGCGTATTGCAGAAGAACATTGTAGTCGGAGCTATTTCTCTTTGTTTATGTTTATAACGATTCACGCAGGTACTGGGCTACCTAGCAGCGGTTCCTACCAGAACCAGTCTAAAATAGTCTGCATGTAAAACTTATCATAGGTGTACTGTAGTGATTCAAGATAAGCCAAAAACATGGTTTGGAAAATGGCTTCATGATGTACTCACTTATTATATAATTTTTGAATTATAAAAAATGAATGGCAGATTCAGGACTGGTATATAACAGTGGTTATGTTGGAAATTCTTGGTTTTTGTGTTTTAATACTTTTATCTTGGTTTTGAAGTCTTGCTTTAAGCCAATAAACTGCCACTAACTTGTATTTGTCTTTTTTATTTTTTTTGCTTTAGACCTGATGGCACTGAAGGAAGAGAGGCAAGAACTTGCAAAGTTAGAAGAGAAAGATGAATATGAGAGACTTGATTTCATGGCTGTGGGAAAATCCATACAGACTGAAACAACTTCATCACGAAAAAAAGCTCAGAGGACCGAATCTAACGTTTACTTCACCTGCCATCAATGTGGAAAGAGTTTCAAACAAAAATATAACCTTCAAATGCACATGAACTGTCACACTGGAGAGAAGCCTTTCACATGTGATCAGTGTGGAAAGAGATTCAGACAGAAAGTAACCCTTAATTTTCACAAGAAGAGAGAACACCCAGGAGAGGATGCTTTTAAATGTCATTGGTGTGGAGAGAGTTTCAGTTGTAAAGTAAGCCTCAAAACTCATATGAGACTTTACACTCCAGAGAAGCCTTGTACCTGCAAACTGTGTGGGAAGAGTTTCTCATGCAAAGCATCTCTTAAGATTCACATGGTTGTTCACTCTGGAGAGAAGTTGTTTCCATGTGATCAGTGTGGAAAGTGTTTCAGACATAAATCATCCCTTAATTCACACATTAAAGGTCACACTGGACAGAGTCCTTACACCTGCAAAATGTGTGGGAAGAGCTTCTCAGTTAAATCAACCCTTAATGCCCACACGAGAAGTCACACAGGAGAGAAACCCTTCACCTGCAAACTGTGTGGGAAGAGCTTCACACAAAAAGGAACTCTTACGGCTCACATGAAAACTCACACAGGAGCGAAGCCTTTTGTGTGTGCTCAGTGTGGAAAATGTTTTACACGTGAAACAAACCTTGCTAATCACATGAGGATTCATTCAAGAGAGAACTCTTTTAATGGTCATCAGTGTGGAGAGAGATTCCCAGACAAGAGACACCTTAACATAGAGTCATCTTTCACGTGCCATGACTGTGGAAAGGGTTTCAGATTGAAAGGAAACCTGAAAGGAAACCTCAAGGTTCACATGAGAACCCACACTGGGGAGAAACCCTTCACCTGCACTCACTGTAGAAAGAGTTTCGGTCAGAACATAAGCCTTCAGATGCATATGAGGCTTCACACCGGAGAGAAACCATTTACCTGCAATGTGTGTGGGAAGAGCTTCACATATAAAGCACACTATAATTCCCACATGAGAATTCACACTGGAGAGAAGCCTTTTACCTGCAAACTGTGTGGGAATAGCTTCTCCCGCAAAGAATCTCTTAAGAGTCACATGGTCATTCACACTGGAGAAAAGCTGTTTCCATGTGATCAGTGTGGAACGTGTTTCAGACATAAAGCAACCCTTAATTCACACATGAAAAGTCACACTGGAGAGAGTCCTCAACCCTTAAAGGTGGGGTAAGCGATTTCTGGTAGCTAATGTTGACATTTGAAATCACCAAAACAAACACGCCCCTATTTTGATAGCTCCGCCCCACACATACGTATGCAACCCAGGCAACGATTAGTTCTGTGAAACAAAGCAAAACCAATGTTACACTGTGTCTACACCGGACGTGAGTGGCGCGGCGCAACAAAATACTATGGAACTCATAATCATTGATGCTGTCTACACCATAGATATATATACATATATACATATATATACATATTCTATGGTCTACACTGGATGCGGACGCGGCACAACACGACAACGCCCTGACAGAAAACTGCTGCTGCGTTCTATTCATGACGTATTGACACAAATTTCAAATGATTTTCAATCGTCCGGTGTACTAGACAGACTTTAGCTGTTGCGGCGCAGACACGGTGTTACTCACCTATCGAGAAAAAGCAAAGCAACCTCGGCGTTCGATCGCAGGCCTTCCGCTCCTTGAGTTCTCTCCAGCGCTGGAAAGCTGGTCCGATATTTACACGGGTCCTACTTCTTGCCTTAAGCCTTTTGTTTTTTATCCGCCATCTCTCTTTCTATCGCTCGGCTCGCTAATGTCCGTCCTGTGCACTGAACGCTCTCTCCTCCACATCATGAGTAGACACACCCCTTACTGCTGATTGGCTACAAGTTTGTTTTGCTAGTCGGCCCGAATCAGTTTTCTAAAGCGTTTTTGAAAAATTGCTTACCCCACATTTATTACCCACATGAGAAGTCAAACTGGAGAGAAACCCTTCAATGAAATTAACACTGTCCCACACAGTTTGCAGTTGATGAATAATTTTCGTCATAATTCTCGTCAAATGACGACAACGAACAAACTCTTTTTGAATGACAAAAACTATGACGAATATTTATTGACATTTTCGTCAGCGAATAAAAATGAGATGAAAATGTTAAGGATGGACGATTTGGGAAGAGATTCATTCAGAAGGAATCTGCTGCGTGGTTCGGAGGTTAGATGCGTAAATATGATCCGGCGGGACATAAGCTAAAATTCACTTGCTGCCCGTCGCATAAAACGTTCAAAAATGTCAATATTTGGGAGTAAGAGAAGAGCAGACATATGGATAAATCTGACGACGCAAGAGAGAACTCAATTCGCTCCGGTTTTCTGAGCCCAAACACTGAAACATACACACAGAGAGCGCGTCTCACAGCACGCGAGTACTCTCTCGCGTAGCATGAACGGAGAATTACACACAAAATGATGTTGAATTGTCCGTTTTGACGAGTATTTGCATAAACACAGTTGATTATGTCTTAAGTCAGGGGTGCCCCACGCACGTTTCTGAAGCGGCTCTCTTTGCTGCTTCTGTAAAGTTACACGCATAAGCCTCCTTTGAATAAATATAGCCAAAATCCATTAAAATCCCACCAAAATCTGTTGCCATGACTTATCGTGAGAGGCAAAAGGTTACGTTTAAGTCGCATAACATTGGTTAATGGAAACGCCGTCATTTCGCAATACTTTTTTATCGACATTTATAAAATATTGCCAAGTTTTGCGCAAATCTGTAATGGAAACGCGCCTAATGATGTATTTGGTCTTGGCGGAATAGATAAAGCAAAATAAAGCAGACTTGACTTGACTTGACTTGACTAGATCTGCTACGCTGCTGCTGCGGCAGAGCAAGTACAGAGACTTGTTACTGATAATACATCCACAACATGCTGCTGTGAGCATGTAAGAAGTATTGCTGCTGCAAATATAACATACATGAAATAACCCCATAGCGTACATGAATCACCTCGTAGCAGATCTATACAGGTGGAGCTGGGGAAGGTGGAGGGTTTCTGAAGCAAGCTGCAACTGCTACAGCAAGCACTAGTCATATATTTGAATGTTGAGCAGCGAACTCATTGGCTCCGATACAGGAGAGAACCAATCAGCTGTGCCATGTGATAATGATGTCATTAGTTCAGATTGAGTTAGACCTATCGGACTGCGCCATCTAGAGTTTCATGCCAGAACTCTGTATTTAAATCCATATTACCATAGAGATTAGAATATTGGGAACTTTAATTTGGACAGCCCCTTCAGTCATGCAAAATGTCTAATAAGCAATTAAACATTAATAAATGGTAAGGGCATCACTAAAATAGGAAATTTTTTCGAGTTTCTATCGAACGTGAGCAATTTGGAGATATGTGGCGGTGTTATGCAAATTAGAGTGTGGTGCTGCTGTGTATGTTTCTAATCTTTTTTGCTTTTATTTATACTGTGTTTATGTTCTATATCTTCAATTTCAATTCTCTGTGTGTATGTGCTGTACATGTGGAAGAATTGACAATAAAGCAGACTTGACTGTTGTTTTGTATTTATTATTGTTTTTCTGTAATTTGTCATGTATGAATTATACAGAAATATATTTATGAAAAGATAAAGTGGGTATTTTTTTCTCACCGTTGTTGTGAATTGTGTCCTGTTTAATGGGGTCTGTGCGTTGTGGATCACATTTGCGGTTGCATTTCATGTGGGGAAAATGTACATAATATATAATTACAGATGAAATGAGGGGGGCCCTCCGAAGCGGTTGGGGCCCCAGATCCTGTATTGCCTGTTGGACGGTGCCAGCACTGAATGTAAACAGCATGTCTGAGAGAGAGAGAAAACACATGGAAACATAAACACACCCAACTGGATGGGGGAACACACCTCAATAATATATATGAACATAAAACATCCCCCAATTTTAGACTAAAATGAACTTTGAACTCTGCTATGAACTAGCTATTTTTAACCTGTTACTATCTGAATTTTGATATATGGTTGGCGTTAAAGCTTTCTGCAGCTAAACATTACAGCTGTGACTTCTAGACAGAATCTCACATTCCTTCATGATTTCTTTCAGGACATCATTGGACAGCATGCATTGAACTATGTATTTCACCAAGAACTGAACTCTGAATTTCATGATATACCTATTTTGTGATTTTGAACCAGACTTTTATTTTGGTGTGGTGATGTGACATCATAAGGCCGCGCCGCTCCAGCATCTGTTTTGATTCGGCTGAAGAAAGGTTTGTGCTTTTAAGCATTTAAAGTGTTTACGTCGATACACCATGTTCAAGCAGTTTTGTAGTTTTCACAAGAGGTGTAAAGTGGCATGATTTTAATGAATTTAGCATGTAACATTTATGAATGTTAGTTTCAGTAAATAAGGTTTTTTTTTTTTTCAGGCCATTTAAGTCCATTCACTGACTCCACGTGACACACTGTTATAAAGATGGAGTTTATTAAAGAGGAGAGTGAAGACGTGAAGATTGAAGAAGCATTCAGAGCCAAACATGAAGATACTGAGGAACAAACAGGTTGGTTTTCATTCTCAAAGCTGAACTCACTCATTTGATCCTTATTAAAATGTTCAGCTCTATAGGAATGTATGATGTTTTTGAAGAAAGATTGTCCTAATTAAAGTGGTAAATACTAAGCTGCCTTCTAGTGAACCTGAGAAGATCCTACTTTCAAGTTGGGTATTTGTTATTATTGGGAAAACCACTATGCAATTCCTAAAAAAAAATATTTTGTGTAACATTAAACCTGATATCTATTTCTGAATCGAAAACCATTAATTTCTGTCAGATAATTATGCAACAGTTTAGCAGTGGCTCGTCTGGGCAGCGCTGCACCAAACTATTAATCCATTTGAAAGCAAAGACATATTGAATTAACCTTGCGTTTAAATCATCAATGTGTTCAGCATTATTTAACACATTTTTCCACGTTTCTAGACCATTTCAAGTTAAAACAAATTTGTTATATTAATATTTAGTGCATGGCTTCTGCACGCAGGTTGACTATTGTTAGAATCAGCTGTATTTGGCTGAGCAGTCATTGGGTGGCTCTCCAATGTATTAGATCAGTGGTTCCCAACCCTGGTCCTGGAGGCACCCCAACACTGCATGTTTTGCATGTCTCCTTAATCAAACACACCGGATTTAGGTCATCAGCTCATTAGTAGAGACTCCAAGACCTGAAACTGGTGTGTCGGAGAAAGGAGATATGCAAAATGTGCAGTGTTGGGGTGCCTCCAGGACCAGGGTTGGGAACCACTGTATTAGATTGTCATGTTGAATGGGTTCCATGTATGGGTTTCATGAACAATATTACCAAAGATGCCATAAATAATTTAAAATCAGAGATTTCACACATAAGATTGTGTATGTTTGGCTGAAAATTCTAGACCTAAACTGAGAGCCTGAGTCTCAGACAATGAAAGCGATACAAAGCTTTGAATGGCAGAAACTAAAAAGTTTAGAAGTCATTCTTTTCTATGTAATTGGCAGATTTTTTAAATTGACTCTGCTTGAGAAGAGATAAGCTATGCCAGGATGTGGGGAAATTAAAGTGTATTACTTTCATAAAAGTGAAATAATGTCCCTCGGTGGCAGCACATACAAGGAGAAAATCAGAGGACCCAATACTGAGCCCTGTGGCACTCCATACTTTGATGAAATGTCTATGTAGTTTCTGTACTATGATGGGGCTTAAATCCTCACTGAAATTGAGTGGGGCCTAAATCCTGAAAGATATTGTTACTGTATGCAAAAATGAACATAGTTGACAGGACACTTTTTCTCAAATTTTTAAATATCAGATTTGAGATTGGGCTATAATTAAATCGTCTGGTTTGGGGTTTGATAATTGCCAGTTTGAAAGTTTTTTTGGAGCATGTTCTGAAGAAAGTGAAGAGTTAACAATAATGAGAAGAGGTTTTGTGATTACATTTAACACCTCTTTTAGTAGCTTAGTGCATATAAGATCTAGTATACATGTTGTGGGTTTTCATTAAAACTGGTTTTAACCGACATTTGTCTTTTTTTCCCACTTTAGACTTGATGTCACTGAAAAAGGAGAGTCAAGAACTCAATGAAAAGGAAGATGAAGATCAGTATGAAAAGCATCATGATTTCAAAATTGGAGAAAAATCATTTTGTTGCTCACAGACTGAAAAGACACAAAAAAGAGCTTATAAGACAGCAAATAGAAGTTATCTCACCTGCCAACAATGTGGAAAGAGTTTCAAAAGATTTGGAAACCTTAAGTCCCACATAAGAATTCACACTGGAGAAAAGCCTTACACATGCTCTCAATGTGGAATAAGTTTTACTCTTAAAGAAACTCTTCGAATGCACATGAGAGTTCACACTGGAGAGAAGCCTTACACATGCAAACTGTGTGGAACAAGCTTCAGTCGAAAAACAAGCCTTAAAAACCACATGAGAATTCATACTGGAGAGAAACCTTACACATGCTCTCAATGTGAAAGGAGCTTTGCACATAAACAAAACTTTGATGTCCACATGAGAATTCACTCTGGAGAGAAACCTTACACATGCAATCTGTGTGGAAAGAGATTCATTCGAAAATCAAACCTTAAAAGCCACACGAGAGTTCACAGTGGAGAGAAACCATACACATGTACTCAATGTGGAAAAAGTTTTAGATATAAACAACATCTCGTTGTCCACATAAGAATTCATACTGGAGAGAAACCTTTCACTTGCCAACAATGTGGAAGGAGCTTCACTGAACAAGCAAACCTAAATGTTCACATGAGAATTCACACTGGAGAAAGCCCTTTCACCTGCCAACAGTGTGGAAAGTGTTTCAATCAAAAAGGAAACCTTAAAACACACATGAACATTCACACTGGTAAGAAGCCGTTTACACATGATCACAATTTTGGACATAAAGTAACACTTTGATGTGTACGATCACACCAGTGTGATTAAAGTGTTCACTGGGTCATGTGATTAACTGCTAAATTCACGTCTGCATTCGGGCTTTAGCTGGTTCTGTGCCAGACGCGCTCAGTGCTTGTCATATTTTAAGAAATTTGTTAAAATGATTAGTTGTGAAATGTGTAATTATTTATATGAACACAAAAAAGGTCGTTATCAAAAGCAGCAATATTTTGTGTACCAGCAGCAGCTTTAAGTACTACAGAGCATCTCATCCTCATGGACTGAACCAGGTTTGCCAGTTCTTGCTGTGAGATGTTATGGTGTGTTCAAGTCATGTCAGATAGATCGTATTTACGAGTTGAACGCACATGAACACCACCACAAAGTCGTTATTACGAGTGGGGAAACTCAAAATTTTCTTTAAGCCCTAAGTTTCCGAGTTGGGGGCGTGTCAATGAGAAACATGGCGGAGTCGATGGATGCAACGTCTGTAGTTGACGGTAATTTTTTGTTTAAATTGATAGTTTAGTTACCTTGGTCATGTAAATTGTTACGCAGCTGAAATCCAAGTAAAAAAAAAAATGCAGACCCTGTTGTATTTCCTTGTAATTTATTAAAAAAAGGTACACCGCCATCTTGTGCTGACTAAACTGACTTGAACGCACCTGACGTCGTAATTACGACTTGTCAACTCGTAAGTACGAAAGTCCCAGGAGGACTTGAACGCAGCATTACTTCACTACGGTCACATGTGGTGTGGCGTTACGAGGACAATCGGCTGTCCTTCCTGTCTTAGACCTCTTAAATTACAGACATTGCCGTTCATTGCTTTAGTCGCATCTGCAGTTCTCATGCCTCCCGCAGCAGGACTATGGTGTTCACACAGGTGATCAGGAATCCTGGGCATCTCCTGATGTTTTTTAAAGTCAGTAGGAAGGTCTTCTTGGTAGTTCTAGAAACTAGCCAGCTGGGTGGTTCCAAGAGAACCATTTCCCCACTCTCGCCATTTTCCTGGTTGCATTTGCACCGGTAGCAGGAATTCTGAAGTGGCCAACAGCGACGTCTTTATTAGTGGCATTTACAAACGTCAACAACCGGTGAATGGAGGACGTAGTGATCATAGCGGGGGGTTTTTGTGTGTGTTTTGTGATTACGGAGATGGAATGTAAATGCACACTGTTTGTGTTTGAAAGTAGAGGATGACTGTTTGATCCATTTTGCCGATAGTTTTTATGGGTTGCATCCACTGATGGAGCGGCTCAGAAGGTCCACCGTCATTATACAGTACAAGAGCGGCTTGTAGAGGTGGCTTCACTGACGACTCCTGCTGTTTGTTTTGACATGTGACGCTGCTCGCTGCACAGACCGGGACACTACAGATGTCGATTCAAAACATCAACAATGAAACCGTACGTATACAGTACATTACTACACGTTATCATATGATTAATTAAATTGTTGACTAGAAGCTGCATTAGTGGAGAAAGGACAGCAGTATTTTTGCTGTCAAGGGTGAGAGGATGCAAATATTAGCCCAACGGGTAAAACAATGTGACCAAAACACACCCAAGTCTGACCAAAATGTTTAATGTCATGATTGTTACCATCTATTTGTGTTAGTTTAGTCCAGCTGGACATGTTAATGCATTTGCTATTAAGCTAAGTTGCATATTTAAAGCTACTAAATTGATGTTCATTTAGCTGACAAAAATCCTGCCGTGCCAAGCGCCACTTACATGCTTTTCCATTAAATTACATTATATTTGTCCCAAATTAAAGTTAATGTGCATAATGACTTCACCGTAGGCTGGAAGATTGTGTATTGTGCATTTCTCCGCGAAACGTTTGTATTCCCGTGGCTCTAATAAAGTCTGTATGCTTCATATAGAAAGCTATTATAGATCGCACTTTCTCTTCTCGTTTTGCGAGAGACACTCGTCTTTTTCAAACACCGAACTTCAAAATCATCTATGCCACTTTGTTCATTATGCAAGTGAACATTTGGTGATTAAATAAACAGTTTTAGATTGCCGCTTGAATTGAACGTGATGCATGCTTGAATAACTCATGATGTGAGTTATTGGCTAGTGTGGTCCAACCTAACTATCGGAATCACTAAAAATCCAATATCGGTAAACCTCTTCTCTTAACATATAAAAAGGTATGTTTAAATGGCAACAGTGTGCTAAAAACAGACAAGAAGGTTGTCAAAATGACTCACACGGATCTGTGAATATGATTAAAATAGTGATGTCAGACCTGGCATGCATAATACAGCCTGCTTTCACAAATTAGTTTTGTTGTTTTCAAAAGCTTGTGTTTTCAGGCCCTCAAAATCAGGTTGTCGTCTAAATGAACAGCCAAAATTCATAAACGGAAGTAGCTGCATCCTGGAGCAATGGGCATGCCGAAAAGTAAATCGGTACAACAGAAACTACACCCACACCTTGACAGACAGCTTTGTCGACCAATCATAAAGACATTTCTCCATGCCCCTACCTTTCAGCATGCCTGAACCTTTTGCCATGCCCATTGCTCCAGCCTGCAGTTATTCCTACTTGTAGAATTCCTAAAAAAAATTGTTTTTAGTTGAAAAAGTTGTCCTATAAACATACCCTAAATGCATTGATACCAGTTTTCTTGTGCCATTAAACTGCTTTCTCAAACTTTTATTTGTTTGTTTTTTTCACCTTAGACAATGACGGAGAAAGAATTACTTAATGAGATTGATGAGGAAGATCCATATGAGAATCTTAAAATCCACACAAGAATTCACACTGGAAAAAAGCCTTTCACCTGCCAACAGTGTGGAAAAAGTTTCACTCAAAAAAGAAACCTTAACAGGCACATGGGAATTTACACTGGGGAGAAGCCTTTTTCCACGCGATCAGCGTTCACTCAGTGCTCATGTATCCCGACGAGAGCAGCCTCAACTCGGCTAGTCCTTCTGACATTTGCCACTGGCTCTGATGTCTCTGTAGTGGTTAAACATAAGATAGAATACAGACCAAAGATTACCCGTTAGATTTACCCAAAATAATGATATCTATTATATGTAAATGAACTTAAAGAGGCAATACTGTTTGATATATTTCGTTTCATTGTAATGTATGTAAATTCCAACCCTGGAAACACTCATGATAATTTTGTGGCTATTAATGTTTAAATGAAAACAAAAAGAGGCAGTTGATATATTTTGTCTTATTGTAAATACAGTGAGGAAAATTGCAGCAGCCAAGGCAAGCTGACTGACATTATCAGGTTCGCTGCTGTTGCATTTGCAGAATTAGCGGACTTGCGACGTCCCGTCCCTGGGAGTTCGCTCTCCGGAGTCGGAACTCGCGAAGTCCGAACTACTGAGGATGCAATCCGAAATTTCAAGGACCCATAAGGAACCCTGTTTTATTACAGGGACCCCCAATGCCCCTGGAGCAACCCGGAGAAAAGAGCCTTGCCGAAGGACACACTGGTGGCAACGACTTCAAAGTTCGAACCAGCAAACTTCTGCTTCCTACCAGTTCAGGGGTTTAACACACTACACCACAAAAGTAATGAAGCTACAACATAAATTAGCATGTAATTGTAAACATATGAAATTAAATGCTGACAACATTAATTGTAAAATATTTTACTCTGTTTAAATGTTTTATGGGTAGTCATGCTCATGGAGAGCAGGCACACGAATGTTCCTCAGCACCCTGGCATCATGCACAGACCCAGGATATCCCACAAAGATGTCAATAAATTTTCCCTGGTGGTCAGTGATGGCCTGGAGTTGGATGGAGTGAAACAACTTCCTGTTGAAGTAACCGTGGGAGTTAATTGCTGGTGGTTTCATTCGGATATGACAGCCGTCTCTTGCACCAACTGCCCTGCTGAAAGCTGGTGACCCAGCCAGCTGTGCAAATCCTGCTCCCACTGCCTCCAGGTCATCACCGGTCAGAAAGCAAATCACCCTCCTCAAAATTCCAAGGACTGCTTTGCTCACTCTGAACACAATATCATGCACAGAGGTCTTGGGAATATCGAAGGTCTGTGACACTACCCTGTAGGATGCTGCATGGGCAAGCCAGTAGAGGAACACAAGCACCTCGATGTCCCTTTCCCACCCATGGTCAGATTCCAGTCTGACTGCACCAATGAGGGACCTGATGGACGGCAAAGACAGGTGAAGGTGGTCAGCTGCTTCATCCAAATAAAGCCGCAGAATTGGCACGGCTCTGTTGAGATGGCAGCAGGATGTTGGGTTCACCGCCTGTAAATATTTGATCGTTTTTGTTCATGTTTGTTATTGTTGTCAGAAAATAAAATATAATTTCATTAATTCATACATACATTAATTAATTGCTTGGACTGAAAATGTATTCACATTGGTTGATTTTGTCTAGTGTTCATGCATAGTTATGTCATATAACAATACAATTGTTACATTTTTCCTTGTTTTACTAAAATATATAGTTTTCAATAAGAAAATATGCAATATAATTAACTATTGGTCAACATTTATCATTATTATGTAAGTGTTGGGGTGAGCTAGCAATGCAATTAGCTCTGGGTTCATTTTAATTTTTAAGAATTGATACTTACATTTTTCGAGTGTAAAATCAAAGTTGAGATCTTCGAGCAGCTGCCCGACATCTCCTTTATGAAGACATTATTGCAATCAATTTGTTAGTTTTCAAGAAAAGCATACAAGGTGGTATGATTGTCATGCTACTGATGAAATCAGGTGTTAATGCACCTCTGTCATACCTTTAAAGTTGTTGCGCTTGGTATAACGTCGCAGGTCACATGGTAACATCAACACAGATTCGTCACCCATGTATGTGAGTAAGCTGTACAGTAGGTGGCGGTAATACTCCTAAGGAGTGAAGGGCCATTAAAGAAGAAGAAGATAACGTCAACATGGCTGCTCGCATTCATACTTAACGAGATTTGGCTGTAGAGCACTTTTAAGAACTGGACTCCCTTAATGAAAGTGCTTTTGCTTTCCCCCCCCCCCCCCCCCCCAAATTTTGCTGTAATGCTGCTATTTATTTTGTTTTGTTTTTATGTTCAGGTTAAGTTACTCAACTTTTAAGTGGAAGATGTTGTTCATGTTTAGTACACTGATCCGGTTTTACCATAATGCTGCACTAAACTAAGCCAAATTGTTAAACAAAATAAATGTTTTCTCTTATTTTGTTATTAATATTTTGTAAAATGTAAAATAAAAAAACTTGAAAGAACAGCTTGGTGTCACGGTTGTACTACAACGAGAAGCGAGGAACGAGGAGTTGCAGGAGAATTCACAGGAACACAGTCTTTAATAATCCAAAGCATGGTTGTCAAACTCAATTCCTGGAGGGCCGGAGCCCTGCAGAGTTTAGATTCAACCCTAATTAAACACACATGATCCAACTAATCAAGTTCTTAAGGCTTATTTGAAAACTACATGGTTTGTGTGTTGGAGCAGGGCTAGAACAGAACTCTGCAGGGCTCCGGCCCTCCAGAAATTGAGTTTGACACACCTGATCCAAAGGAACCAGGAACAAACATGTAGCAACAGGGAGTTGACATTTAAGACTCGACAAAGAAACAGAGCAGAACACTTTAAATACACAACACAAACGAGGAAATGACAGGTGAGGGGATCAACTAATAATGAGACACACCTGGGAGCAATGAACACACAAGGGTAAACTAGGTCACGGAGCACATGGGGAGGAAAACAAAACACAGACAGGTCCAACCTAATGGCGTATTGCCCCCCCTCCCGGAAGGCGCATCCTCGCGCCATAGAAACAACATGGGGAGGGGCGGGTGGGATCTTGGGAGGAGGCTCAGGGGGAGGACGCACACCCGGGAGGGGGCCGGCAGACAGAGTCCAAAGAGGTGATGCAGAAGGGAGGAACCAGGGAGGAGACAGAAAGGGCTTGAAGCAGGAGGAGCCAAGCCGGACCCAGGCCACAGCCATGATGGCGACCCACGGAGGAGCCGATGGAGGGAGGAGCCATGGAGGAGGAATGTTCACCGACTCCAGGGGGCCGACCAATGGCAGCGGAGCAGGTGGTGGAGGAGCCCGAGACGGAGGGCCAACGAGCCAGGGGGATGCCGAGGATCCAAGGGGCCAGGGTGGAGCCGAGTGCTCTGGTGACAGAGATCCATGGCGGAGCCGGAGCGACTGAGGACCAAGGTGGAGCTGGCGGGAGGGAGGAGCCCAATGGAGCCGGTGGGACAGAGCGACGGGGTACAGCCGGAGGACCGGAGTCCTGAGAAGATGATGGGTCGACGCCCAACCAAGGCAGAGCCGGAGGGACGAGGGAGCCTGGTGCAGCTGGTGGAGCGACGGTGGAGGTGAGGGAGCTAGGAGCCGAGGTGGAGCCGCTGGGTCAACAGGCCAAGGAGGAGTCCGGACCTCGGAGGCTGGAGGCAGAGGTGAGGGATGCTCCAGCCCTGGTGACGATGGAGACTGGTAGACCCCCAGATCTCGCACCGTGTAGAGATGGTGGGCTGAGTGCGAGCAGAGGGGCTGCCAGATGACAGCGGTGGAGGAGGCAGGAGCAGGCGGGTGGGCGGGCATTTGTGAGCTCTCTCTGGGATGGACAGGGAAACAGGAGCCCTCTCTGGGCTGGACGTGGGAATAGGAGCCCTCTCTGGTCTAAACTCAGGAACGGGAGCCTTTTCAGCCAGCCACATTCCCAGATCCACGATAAGCTCACCCTCAGCCACGGTGCATGGGGCAGAGCTCCTCTCCGCACTCTCACCGTCCTCAGCTTTTTCCCTCGGGGCAGGCACTGTCACTGGCTCTCACACCTGGTCAGACGGATTGGGCTCTGCTTCCGGGGCTGGCTCGTTGATTGTGGTGGGCTCAGGCTTGGGCTCCGCACATCGAGGAGATGGTGGGCTGGGTAGAGAGTGGTACTCCTCGGAACAAACATTAATGGGGGTCCGTTTCTCGCTAGTATCCACTCTACAAAGGCTTTGGAATCCACTCGAAGACCATCTTCAGATGACGGCGCTCTGCGTGTTCTATCACTCCAGCTTGAACACAGCATACAGAGCGCATCGTCCGGCTAGCTGGTGAGTTTGGCGAGGGCCAGAAACAGTCTGGTATGGTCCTCGAGCGAACGCAGGAGGAAGTACTCAGGGCGGGCGAGGGGATCCATGGGCAGACAACGGGAGGGAAAAAAAACATTGAACACACAACGGAAACAAAACGGAGGGGAAACACGCAATTAAAGTTTTTGGTAGTCGTAGGACAATTTACAGGAACACAGCCTTTAATAATCCAAAGGAACCAGGAACAAACACGTAGCAATGGGGAGTTGACGTTTAAGACTCGACAAAGAAACATAGGGCAGAACACTTTAAATACACAACACAAATGAGGAAATGACAGTTGAGGGGATCAAGTAATAATGAGACACACCTGGGAGCAATGAACACAATCAAACACAAGGGAAAACTAGGTCACGGAGCACATGGGGAGGAAAACAAAACACAGACAGGTCCAAACTCCTGACACTTGGATTCAGGCAATAATATTATGCACTGCAGAGCTATTCAGTTGTAAATCATGTACATTGGTGAAAGTGAAAATTAAGTGTGGGGCTGCGTTCCAGTTAATTTTTTATGCCCTTCACTCGCAAACTTACATCCGAGTAAATGAGACGGAGGGATGTCATTGATTACATTGCATAAGTGCCCATTACTGGCAGAACCCTTGCAATGCACTGAACTGGAACGTCCTAAGCTCTTGATCACTTAGAATCCGCTATAGAGTTGGTTTACTGTTTTCATTTTTCCCTTTACTAATTTGTTTGGTGCAGCATTCTATATTGCGCTGTTATAAATGTATAAAAAAGTTGTTAAAAGTTGTGGGGATAAATTAAACGCGATCTGAGATGACGTCATAATCGTGTTGCATTGTGGTCTATGGAGTGGCCTGAAGTGTGCATATGAAGCAGACTTACTCCCTCAGAGAAAATCGAGGGGTCGACAGTATGTCCATAGAAACTTCCCTCGTCCACTTGACGAAGTGGAACACACTTCAAAATTGCGCTGGGGGTTCCACCGTGGGGAAATGCTTAGGGAAGTTTGCAAGTACGTTTCTAAAAATTAACTGAAACACAGCCTTGGAATTTATGCTCTGCATTTAACCCATCCAAGTGCCCAGAGCAGTGGGCAGCCATATTGCTGTGGCACCCAGGGGCCAGTTGGGGGTTTGGTGCCTTGCTCAAGGGTCTCACCTCAGTCGTGGTACTGAGGGTGAAAGAGAGTGCTAACAAAGCTAGGAGATGCTGGGGATTGAACCCAAGACCTCATACATGCAAAGCATGCGCTCTAAACAAAATCCATGACTGGGGATGTAGCTCAGTGGTAATGACATTAATATACTTGAAAAATGTGTGTAGTGCTTGGTGTACATTTCATCAGTGGAAAACAATTATATATGAAGATCAGATGTTTTATGTGACATAAAAATGGTTCAAGACGCACACGGGAAGGGCTTCCATGAAGCATGTTTGGCTCGAGATAAAAAATAAAGCGCTTGTGGTGCGAACCGCTTCATTGTTTTGACGTGCTGCTCAATTTATCGAGAAATGGTATAATGGTGCCTCCATTGTCTCGCGGTCCAGTTAAAACCAAGCCGGGGACCAGACCCCGACCGCGGTCCACCATTTGAATGGCTTGATAAAATGAACATTAATCTTTACATAATCTGGATTAGTGTTAAAAGTAACACTGAAATCAACTGCAAATAAGAGACTATTAAATGTCTAAAAATCTCAGCAGGTAATGATTAACCAAGTTCAAAAACAGCAATACCATCATCATTTATAGAACCAGTTTATTTTCTTTATACAGCTACAAAAGTCCTTAAAATATGAATACATCAAGGCAGCCCTGATTTTGAGCAGGAGTCCAGGATACATTGGGGAAACACTTTTTAAAATGTACCTACTATGAAGAAGAGCAATAAGATGGCATTATAAAATGAAAAAGTGTGCTCTGATTTTGAATGGCGAAGATGTACTCACACACATTCACAGGTTCATTTTGAGGTATTAGCAAAACAACAAAGCTAATGCTTTTCACAGAACTTACGTAATTACCCACCATACATTGTTATATAGCCTGGTTCGTTGGTCTGTTGGATTGGATTGCTTTCTCACTTCAACCGGACCGCTCCAGAGTTCGTTTTCAATCGTGCCGAGACCACCTCGTTCAGGCGATCTCGGATCGATTGTTTTGGTGCGGATCCGAGCGCGATTGCCGTGATATGCCCAAACGAACCGAGCTAAGGGGGAAATGCACCAGGTTCCCAAACAACGGGCTAGGTGTGAAAGCACCCTTAGAATCATTGTTTACATACTATTTTAATTATCACTTTATGCTGCTGCTCTTTACTATTACTTTTTACCACCAATGCTCCATTTTGAAGTACTTTTGCACACTTGATCTCATCTGCTTATTTCAACTCATTTGTTAATGCAATTCCACTTTTTACACCGTACCCCTCTTTAAATCGCATTATAATTTTCAATTTATTGATTACCTATCACTATCACCAGCACTGCTTACTAAGTGTTCTTCTTTATATCTTTTCCCTCTTTGGTAGTTTTCCCAAGACTTATTTTAGTCATTTGATCACAAGATGTGAAAGACTCCAAGCATTTACCCTACCCTTGACAAAATGGGGACAGAAGTGGTCAAAAGAGACAGTGATACAGGAACAGTCTATTTGTGATCCGACCAAACAAAACAAAACACATTTTAAACCCAAATCCGCTGCTCAGCTATTGTGAATTATATCAGTGATGCTTCTGTGAACCTCAAGATAGTCTTGTTTCTGCAAGTCTTTCCACAGTGATGGCACCGCAAAGTCTTCTCTCTGGTTTTATTACATGACTCATACTGATAACGTAAAAAATACAGCTCTCTCATATATGAAACCTCATGTGGTGTTTAAATGCTAATTTAGTTTTGAAACTCTTTCCGCAGTGACCACATATAAACGGCTTCTCTCCAGTGTGACGGTTTATGTGCCTGTTAAGGGTTCCTTTTTGGTTGAAACTTCTTCCACACTGTTGGCAGGTGAAAGGCTTCTCTCCAGTATGAGTTCTTATGTGGTCTTCAAAGTGTTGTTTATGATTAAACCTCTTTCCGCACTGAGGGCATGTGTAGGGTTGCTCTCCAGAGTGAATTCTCATGTGGTGTTCAAAGTGTTGTTTTTGACAGAAACTCTTTCCACACTCGGAGCATGTGTAGGGTCTCTCTCTATGAGTTCTCATGTGGACTTCAAGGTTTCCATGTTGATCAAAACTCTCTCCACACTGATCACATGTGTAAAGCTGCTCTACATTGTGAATTCTCATGTGTCTGGTAAAGCCTTCTTTTTGAGTGAAACTTATTCCACACTGTTGGCAGGTGAAAAGGCTCTCTCCAGTGTGAACGGTCATGTGGGAGTTAAGGTTTTCTTTCCGGTTGAAATTTCTTCCACACTGTTGGCAGGTGTAAGGCTTCTCTCCAGTGTGAACACTCATGTGGACTGTAAAGTTTCCTTTTTGATTGAAACTCTTTCCACATTGTTGGCAGATGAAAGGCTTCTCTCCAGTGTGAGTTCTTGTGTGGTCTTCAAAGCGCTGTTTATGATTAAACCTCTTTCCGCACTGAGGGCATGTGTAGGGTTGCTTTTCAGAGTGAATTCTCATATGGCCTTCAAAATGTCGTTTTTGACCGAAACTCTTTCCACACGGAGGGCATGTGTACAGTTTCTTTCTATGAGTTCTTATATGGACTTCAAGGTTTTCATGTTGATCAAAACTCTTTCCACACTGTTGGCAGGTGAAAGAACTCTCTCCAGTGTGAATTCTCATGTGTCTGTCATGATTTTCTTTTTTTATTGAAACTCTTTCCACACTGTTGGCAGGTGAAATAACTACTACTTCCTGTCTTTTGAGCCCTTTTTCTTGAGGAAGTCTTTTCAGTCTGTAAACAAGTAAAAGATTTTTCTCCATTTATGAAATTATGATCTTTCTCTTCCAATTCATTCAGTACTTCACTCTTCTCTTTCAGTGCCATCAGGTCTACGGTTAAAAAAGACAAATATGTTAACCCCAGTTTAATAACACAGAACACATCAAAACATTCAAACATGTAAAGTGTCAAACCTAACATACAACTGCATCTTATATCCACTAAGCAACTGCAAGAGGTGTTGCATGTAATCTGAAAAACCCTTCCCAATATTGCTAACTCTTCATTTATTTAGGACATCTCAAAAACTAGCAAGCAGGCATTTTAATTCTCTGCACCCTTTACTTCTGTCATTGTTATGGTCTATAGACCTCCTAAGAAAAAGGAAGATTTCATGCCTGAATTTGCTGATCTGCTGTCTGTTGTGCCTCAAGTTTGAGATAATTCTTATTCTGGGGGACTTTAACATCCATGTTGACTAAAGATGTTAATTTTCGATAATTTCCATAATCGATCTTCGTTTAAATTAACAATCAATTAATCAATTAATCGTTAACCTTAATAGGATTTCAAAAGCAACTCAAAAAAATAAACCCCGCTTTCTCCCCGATTAAAGGGGGTTTAGTCTGAATGAATGCAGTAGCAGGATTGTAAAATAATAGATGCGATTATGACATTTGATAAAAGTGAAGAGATGCGCCGTACATTTCAGATCCCTTTACTTGAAGACTGTTTCCTATCCGTCTCGGAGACCGCTAAACTGCTCCTCTTAAATGGTTCGTGTGCTCGTGTTGTATTGTCAAACACAATTGCACATGTTTTCACCTGCTATTAGGCCCGTGACGCAGTACTTAATTTAATACCTGCGTTCTGATTCGCGTAAAATGTCAGATTTGTGCAGTCAGGTAGGTCCTATTTGTTTTAAAAAATCCCAGCCTTATGTTGCATCAGATCGTGACATTGCATGCGTGCAACAGACAGAGCGAGCGTGGGTTTGGCTAATGTATTTGGAGCTTATTACTCCGTCTCATCGGCACTAATCCAAATGTTTCCATATTCGCAATGTATTTGAATGTTAAACTATTATTTATAATAAGATCATCCTCTTGACATGAGCAAAAACCTTGGCATAACAGCAGAGTGGGCCGGTATACTACGGTCTATTAAACTGACTAGTGTAACTTTTATATGTTTGGGTGACTGTATTTTATTTTGATAATGAACAGACTACGATGTAAGTTTGAATTGCTAGAATATGAGGGGTGTGCGCGCGCGAGGCGCCGGTTTCGATCCGCACAGCTGAAACAATAAAAAACTAAAAACTGAGATTTGTGCTTTGTAAATAAAGCAAACAAACGAATGCGCGTGGTCGTCTTTTCCTTCCGGGACTTGTTTAGAGCGCCTCCACACTTCTATTTTAATCTGTTAGCTTAGTTTAAGTCAGATATATTTCGCAATATTTTTTTTATGAAACAATTGCTTATTTTTTAGTTTTAGCCTATTACTTACATAGGCTATCCATTTCTCTTAAAGCATCCTTTTGTCCCCAGGGCTTTAAACCTGTGCATAGGCTATTTAGGTCCGGCAGAAACTGTTGAAACGATCTCTAGTTGTGGCATCACCGTTTAGCTGATCTACTCATTGACATCTCCGGGAAAATCGTATAGCTCAGCTGCTTCCGGTCCAGCGCCTTTTAATCCAGCTGTGTTTAAATCCCTCAATTATTTATTTACATTATAACCTGATTATACAGTTGGTATAAAGCTTTGTTTTTATTAGAGGAATATGTTGGTCGTGCTGAAAATGTTACATCGTCGACGCTTTTGGATGCCGTTCAAGCCCATACTTTTATGCAGCTTTGTTCTGGTTTGCCGGTTGGTCACGAATATCCACAAATTCAGTATTATTTATTTTATTGTCATTCACTTTTATATCACTGTTTTCACATCTCTTACTGGTAAACATGTGGGAAGGGAAATTAAAGATTTCATGGCCATGAATTAAGAATTTGTTCGATTTATTAATTTGTTCCCTCATTTTAGTTAAATCATGGGTTATTTAAGGAAAAAAATTAATGAAACATGGACAGTGGCCACAAATTAATAAGTCGTAGGAACGAATTAACAAGTTGTTGGAATGAATAGCCTATCTGTCCTGTGTCCTGCCCTGCAAAGCACAGAGCCCGATATGAAACGATTATCTGGGGAAATTACTTAGTTATAGGGATGCACAATATTGGATTTTTGCCGATATCTGATATGATAATTTTCAACTCAATTTGGCCAATAGACGATGCAGATATATAATTATTTTTAATTTTGGTTAGTTTTATGTTCTCGCATAATTAACAATAATTAATTTATGTTATAATGACAGTACATCAAGATTTGAAATACTATATATTATCACTTGCATTTTTTTTCAGAAAGAGCATTGGTAACCTTAACATCTTATGCAGTGGTAACAAATATTTTAGAGCTCATAATTTGTTTTAAAAATATAACACATGATATTACAATATTACACATGATTACACGTAATGAATAAATCAGTATATCTAAAATTATTTAGATTTACTGTCATGTTTTTGCTTTCTTTTTTTTCCTTTGTCTTTTAGAATAGCGACAGCGCCCCTACGATTTAAGGCGGTAGGCTGTCTGCTGGGGGGGGGGGGCACTGCTATTACTGTGCTTCTCTATTGCGCTTTTCCACTGCATGGTACGGCACAGTACGGCTCGGTACGGTTCACTTTAGGAATGGCAACCAGTTAGCATGCTAACCAATTAGCATGCTAAGCTAGGTAGCATAATCAACACCCGGCCGCGTCACTTTGTGGGGGAGAGGGTATTGCTCGGGACGGTGTGAATATAATCTGTTAGATTCTGTCCAAGATCATATGATCAGATGTTGTGGGACAAAATTTTGTAAAGTTAACAGTTATTGTTTTACTTCAATATGGCGGACAGACACACTGATGGAAAATTACAAATGAGACATTGTCAGAATCGACATAACTTTTGAAAATGTTGTCCAAACTTCTATTGTTTCCATTTTTTATGTCCTGTCATTCCCTGGGTTATGTTTTTGCAAGAATCATTATATCTCTGGAACACTAGATGGTGCTGTCTTCAAACTGCCGAGGTACCTCCAAGGACATGGTGTTGATGATCTCCACTGATTATTGTGCAGACATGTCAAATGGTTTAAAAGATATTGCAATTTATGTCAAATATCAAAATGGCAGACACATGGTTTAGCATGGCGAAATTGATATCCTCAGATTCGGCATGACCCAAGGAATCCATAGACACAAAGATCATGATTTTCTGACTAACTGTTCAAAGTGATTAGGAAAAATGGCCATTTTTGGTATCTCATGATCCATACGTGGCACTGTTCCCTACTTTGGCATGTACCCTCAGATCATGGTGTTGATGAAGTGTACCAAGTTTTGTGTCGATTGATCAAAGTTTGGCCAAGATACAGCATCTGAACCGATTTCGGGTCAACCTTGTTAAGTTCACAACATCATAACTTTTTTTTCACCAATAGGTCAAAAAATTCTGTTCAGTTATTTCTGTGCGGCTCAGTCCAAAGATTATCTCTGCCAAGTTTCGGAAGAATTTAACAAAATTTGAAGGAAGAGTAGCGGACAAAACAGAATAATGTACTTTTCAAAATGTCCACTACTGTAAGTGGAGTCTTAATTTAAGCTATATAATTTGATCATCATGAAGAGAGGAATCTGGTGTACTAAGTTTCATTTTTCTAGAACAAGGGGTTCAAGAGTTGTTACCATTTTAATGGTGAATTTTTGAACTGGTGGTGGACCGCAAAGTTGGTCAGATTAGTACTCATGGCCATCACTACAAGTGTGCCAATTTTCATAATTTTCCGTTCATAGGGCTGCCCATAGACTCCCGTTGGACGAGAAGAAGAATGAAGAAAACGTACAGATACAATAGGGGCTTGGCCCCTAATAAGAAAACATACAGATACAATAGGGGCTACAGTATATTAGACTCGGATGATCAGTTTTAAAACATCTGAAAAGTAAATCACGTAAAGATTGTTTTCAGTTTATGATGTTACTACTATCTCCAAACAGGAGGTCTCTAAGTTTTCAACCACTCCCCTTATTAATTTCTGCGTAGTAGGACTTGCACTAACGTAAACATTCACTAACATTAGCAAATAATGACCATGAAAAACTGACCCCTCTTTGTTGACACGTATATTCGCGTCAAGGTGGCAATTTAGTTTTTTACCAAGTTCAAGGGGATACCCATATGTTTGTAAATCTGTATTTTATTTAAATCGCCATCACACCGCTGCTCACAAACAACGGGGACGCCAGAGTTGCACTTGCCTTAAATTTCAAAGCTAAAATTCATAGTCAATAAAACCTTTTAGCCAAATGCATTACAGAAATGTTTGCACTGAACGATGTTCTTAGGGTTTCCTCACGTCTTTAAACAATTAGCCTGAAAACTTTTAAATTTAAGGTAGGGCTGTGAAAAATCAAATCGTCAGTAAAGCCGCTTCTGGTGATCAGTAGTAAATCTCCAGCACGTGATTTCAGATGAAGCGGCATTTACTACACAGAGCCGTAGTGCACTGACAAGCTACGCAAAATCGTGTTCATAATCGGCAATGAATCGCCTGCGATTTTTTGAGTAGCTTTGTCATGAACTACGCTGTGCGTAGTCCAGTGCCTCTCCATCTGAAAGCACGTGCTGGAGATTCTTCCTACTGTAGCATTTGCGACAATCGGACACAGATCTATTTGTTAACCTATTTAACAAATAA
Source organism: Sinocyclocheilus anophthalmus (assembly GCA_018155175.1). NCBI lineage: Eukaryota > Metazoa > Chordata > Actinopteri > Cypriniformes > Cyprinidae > Sinocyclocheilus > Sinocyclocheilus anophthalmus. The sequence goes on from JADLZN010009059.1 coordinate 94,322, forward strand.
TATCTATCACCCCCTCACCTAAACAAAGGGCCAATTACGAGGGTCTATGGACTCTTCCCCCGAAATGCATCTAACACCTTAGAAAGGCATAACAGGCCTCTGGTTCCATGGCAACCGATGCTGATATCACTGGTTTTATTGCCCAAAAGAATGCGGGCAGAGAAACTCACTCATTTTCCTCATAAGAAAGACACAATGCCCAGAGAAATGGACTGTTCTTTAATAAATTCATAGGAAAACCTTTCTTTGAATGAACACACATCCTTCAGGTCATTGTGTATATTATTGTCATTGTGTATGTTGTCTTTGATATTTTATACTGTTTTGTGCAGGCTTATGATGGAAACACTCATTCTGTCATCTTACCTATATGTAATCCTACCAAGTTTAATATCTATGAATTCGTCTTCTAATGATCTAAACGAGAGTGTATATTATACGTTGGTACATAGGCAATATATTTGTTTTTGATTAAGCTCTACAGTGGCAAACTCCCATGTTTTTCCACCAAGAGTCATAAAAATCCCCAGTATTTCCCACCTCCCGCTTGGAACTTCAGCCTTTCTCATTGGACAAGCCCATCCTGAAAGGCGTGAATCTTCTCAGACCTTAAAGCCTCACAGCAGTGACTCCCCTTCAGTCTGCGGTCTGTTAGATTCTGATAGACATCTAGGATGTGATCTATGACGCTCCGAATGACCCTTAAGTTGTGCAGGCTTCTGCTTGCGACGTTCCATTCCAGTCCTAGACCCTTCTTGCACCGTCAACTGAGTTCTTCTCTTTTCATCACCAACCTTCAGCAAAGCACTTCAACTTGAGCCTTCAGATTTGCATCACGGACACCTTCTTCTCAACAGCCGACGTGCAAGTATTCAAATTCTAAGTGCTTATTAATTGTCGATACAGTTAATGTATCATCTTGCGCCTTTTTACCCAGGTGTTTTCTTTGAACTAAGAAGCTGATTTTTCCTTCAGGCTGTAGATCTGCTGATTATCAAATGATACCATAGCTTCATGTTTTTATTTCTATTCTCTTTACTGCTTAAGCTTTAACCATTTTCCTATACCAACTGTATGTGTGTGTGTGTGTATGTTAGATTAGTTTAAGTGTTTATGTAGTTAATAAGGTTTTACTTGTATCACACTTGACGTTGTTCCTTGTTTGCTCATAACTGGAGTCCCTAAGCATGCAGATTTTTGCTACATGCTCTGAATAATATTGTACAGTAAGAAAGATATTTTCCTTAATCAGGAAATTAACGTTCTTAGAATTAAAAGACAGTTGACACTGAGAGGTCAAATAAATACTTACAGCAGATCTAAATATATATAATTAATTATAACTAGTTATGATAAATTATTAATATTTCCCCTTTGACCTATTCGCTAACACTAATCACCAGAAGCCTTACTGACGCGATGCGCAGAAAATCGCATGCGATTTTTTTCACAGCCTCTATTTAAGGCCTGAAACTAGTATATCTATATTATGGAAATCTGCTAGATATTAGCACCACTGCTATTTTTGCTATAGATTTGTTGTAAATGTGAACCGGTGGATTGAAAAGAAGCTAATGCATTATAAAAATCTAGACAATTAAGTCACTAAGATATATTTATGTTTTTTAATATAATAATTGATTGATAGTAATTGTTTAAATGAATATAATAACTGATACTTTTGAATTTGAAAAAATGTTTAAAGGCTGAAATGTGAATGCCGTTCGTAAAAAGGTCTTTACAGTTCTTACATTTGATTTTAAAATCCTGCAAAACCGTTATATTATGGCACCAGTGGATACTTTTTTTTTTATAAGCACTTTTTAACGGTCCTCTCCAGGTTGTTTTGAGATGTTCTGTAGGCCCTAATACAAAATAGGAACCCTGTAAATAGTTTGTTGCAAATTTACAAAAGAAAAAATCAAAAAAACACCCCACAAATTTCTTTTTAAATTGAGATGTTTACATTGGCTTGTTAGGGTAATATTTCTGTAACTGACAACAAAGTTTGGAATTAGCTGCATACCTGCAACAGTTTATAGTTAATAGAATCTGAAGAAACCAATCATTATTAACACTTTCAATTTCGTCAATAAAAAGAAATGGAGTAAGACGGTGTAAAAAGTGTGTACAAAAACTTGTGCCAAAGGCAAATGAATTGAGAAAATGTACAGGACAGTTCAGCTTTGAGAATGGAAACCAACCTGTTTGTTCTTCATGTTTGACTCTGAATGTTTCTTCATTCCTGGTGTCTTCACCCTCTTCTTCAATTAACCCAATCTCTGTTTGTGTCTCAGTATCTTCTTGTTTGACTCTGAATGTTTCTTCAGTTTTCATGTCTTCACTCTCCTCTTTAATAACCTTCATCTTTATAATAGTGTCACGTGGATCTCAGATGATTCAGCAGTTTTTCTGTGTGTTTGGACACTTTGTCCTGTTTAAGATGAGAAGAATTAACAGAAAGATAAAAATACGGAGTCATTATTAGTCTGAGCGTAATTTCCTATGGGGCCAGGGGGGACATGTCCCCCCCACTTTTCAAAATCACGTTTGTGTCCATCCCCACTTTCAAATTCGTTTGTTATGATTTTTTTTTAACCGCACGCCGTCATCGCCACGGAGGAGCAGGACCGAGCAGGGCACAGACGCGCGCGTCCGCGTCCAGGAACGTCGCGTGCACACTCTAAAAATAGCTTACTGAAAGTTCTATTGAGCGGGTATCGCGGCACAGTCAGCGATGAGACGCCAGAAGCAGCAACAGATGACTTTAATGTCACCATGGATGAAAAGAAAGGAGATTTGAGTTGGTTGATTCAGTAAATTAGCTCAGGTCAGGATAATCATATTTTCTGTCTACACTTGTTAATGTTAGCCTACGTTGACTGAGCTAAAATTAACATACATTGTTGCTAGGTAACAGACTGTTGTTAGCTAAATATTTAATGTAGAACAGTGGTTCCCAAACTTGGGTACGTGAGGCGACAGAGGGGGTACGCGAACAAAATGCTGAGTTTTGCGGTGTTTCGTGAACGAATCGTTCGCGAAAGTCATTGATTCATTTATAAATACAGCCACTTGCTTAGTTACTGAATGAACAAATGACTCGATGACTCACGCATTAAGACTTACCGCCACCTACTGGCGGTTTTAGTATTTAAAAGAATCACTTTTCACTTTTTTATCATCATTGCATATTAATCTATTCTTTTCTTTTAAACATTAATATTCTATTTATAAAGATAAAAACTGCGTGTAGAAGTCATTTATGGGCAATATTGTCCTTTAAAGGCAGAGTAAGTGATTTTTCAAAAAACACTTTAGAAAACTGATTCGGCCAATGCAAAACAAACTTGTAGCCAATCATCAATAAGGGGCGTGTCTACTCGTGATGTGGAGGAGAGCGAGTTCAGTGCATGGGACGGACATTAGCGAGCCAGCGACAGAAAAATAGAGATGGCAGATAAAAAAACAAAATAGGACCCGTCTGCAAACGATAATGCCCACAGTAGACCCCTTACATAGGAGATCAGCTTTCCAGCCTGAGAGACCAGGAGCGGAGGCCTGCGATCGGTCGATTCCATGTTGGCTTTGCTTCTTCTCGCTACGGCTGAGGTAACCCCGTTCTCAACACTAAATTCTGCTCACTGGAGCGCGATCAAACCACCGTTGAAACATTTGAAATGTTTGTCGCACGTCAGTAAATCGAACCGGAAGCCTTTTCTGTCGGTGGATTTGTTGTCTCCGCGCCGCTCACTCCGTAACAACGGTGTAACAGTGTTTTTTGCTTTGTTTCAGAGAACTAATCATTGCCTGTGTTTCGTACGTATGTGTGGGGCGGAGCTATGAAAATAGGGGCGAGAAACTTTTGGGATAGGGGCGTGTTTGTTTTGGTGATTTAAAAAATGTCAACATTGGCTACCAGAAAACGCTTACCCCACCTTTAAATGGAACGTTTCAGTCTAAGTCGGAAGGAGGGTTCCGGCCCCTAAGCAGCGATGCCTCAGGGGGTACTCCCTCTACAAAGTCTGGGAGCCATCTGATGTAGAAATTCTGTGCTGTGCAACAAGTGATTTTATTTTCGCCTTTTTGTACAGCGGTTAGTCTTGAAATAAAGTTTTGTTTACAGTTTTGAAATTGAGTCTCACATTATTTAAACATTATTCAAAACATTAATGGTGAACATTTTTGACTTTATAAAATGATTCTCTCAAGTCTTGGTGATCGGCCCCTATTAAACAATAAAGATAGTAAGACATTTTTTTCTTATACATAGTTTGGTAGCCTACTATTCTTTTTGGCAGAACTGATCATTAATTAACTTAATTATTTCCTGGATTTTGTATCACCATAGTCCTTAAATGTATGTACATGCAGGAAATGGTATTCAAATCGAAAAATTTTTCCCCCATTCCCACCACTTCTCAAACCAAAGTTACACCTTTGTATTCACTGGTAATGGAGTCCGAGTGATTGTTGCAAATGGACTTGCGTGAATCTGATTGAAACAACATTTCAACCTTAACTTTCTTAAAGTTTGATTCCACATTAGTATTAATAATAATTAATATTTAATCAATTTCCACTTTAAACATTGCCTATTGTACTTTCAGCGTGCCATTACAACACCACATTAGCATTGTTTTTAAAAAGTTGTCATTCACATGTTTGTGGTCTTGTGTTTGTGGCCGTCACACCGGGGGGGGGGGGGGGGGGGGGGGGGGGGGGGGGGTGGGGGGGGGGGGGTTATCTGAGCACAGGTCTCTTCAGCGCGCGCTGAGTCCAAAACACTGAATCCTTTTGGGAAGTCAACTGAATCAGACACACTTTATCTGTTACTAATGTGTGGATGAGCTTTACTCTCACAAAATAACCTGCATTCATATTAGATAAAATATTACAATGTTACACACTATAATTATTAACTTTGCATCGCTTGTAAACACTATAAAATAGACTGAACGTGTTTGTATGAATTCAAACACTTTAAATGATTAAGACCACAAACCTTTCTTCAGCTGAAACACAAACACAGGAGCGCGGCGCAGCCTTATGATGCTTTAGCCTTAGCCTTATCAAAATAAAAGTCCTGTCTACAATCCAGAAAGTGCTTAGATAGTTACATAAAGGAAACACATTCGAATAATAAAACATATGTCAGTGTTATTTAGAGTTGTATTAAATACATATTGAAATATATATAAAGAAAAAATTACAAACATTTACAAATTATAATATTTGTATTTTCCTTATGTATTATTATATTTTTCCAAATTGATTTATTCATTCATTCGTTCATCCAATCATGCATTTATGATGACATATATTTCCACAATTATTTATTTTCATGTTTATTTATACATTTACTTAATTTCATATTTATTCATGTATTGCGTGGATATTTATTTATTTCCAGATTTAGGCTATTTACTTTAATATTTATTTATTTAGACCTTTCTTTGTCAGCAAGGGAGAAGTTCTGAGGCCACAGTAGCAGCTTGTGGGTGGGGGTCAATGATGTTCAGGGGGTCCGGAAACCATAGCGGCTCCCCTGGGTGTGACCAACAATTAGTTTGACCTCTGCAGAAGCATCCAATTGCACAAAGTCTGGCTAGACAGACAGAAGCGCACAGCCAATGCCAGGTAAGGCCCCACCCTCTTAACTAAGCCACAGACCCTGCCCGTGGTACCTTTTCCTCAGTTGGACATTCGTTTGTCTCGTGGTCTCTATGCTCTTCATATCGGTGATGTTAATTTTAACTGCTCACTTGCATGTCTTCAGTAGGACATAACACCAGATCACCTCTTGCCAGACGTGACAGTCTTTTTATTCAGCCTCGGGTCAGTTGTGTTCGCATCCTGAGCCGCCCACACTCTGTCTTGTCTTCAGGCTGCTCGCCTTTTCTCATTATCACACCTGCTCCCCTTTCCACGGCTGCCCGTCATGGATTTTCTCAGTTTTTTAACGATACTAATTTGTGGAGATTCAGTGTATTGAGTTCCACAAATCTGAATGTATTATTTGTAAATTGACTGTTAAGATAAACATTTTGTACAATTTAGTTTCTTTAATATCATTGTGTTGCCACTAGATGCCTGTATAGCCCTATGTAACAATCCCTAGTGGCTAAGACATTGCACATAATTTACACATAAATCACACATAAATTAATTTTATTACATTTTGATTTGGATACTATATACTATACTACTACATATTGTTTAGATATTATCAATGGCTACTTTTTTGTCTTTATCTGTTTTTTGTTAAAAAATGTTGTTGTTGTTTCTTGAAACATTGATTTAAAGTGTCAGTTATTGCATTATTATTTCTGTCAACCCTATAAATCCCTTTGTTACCCCAAACTACATATAAAAGCTTTATCAGTGGCATAAAAGTAACCAATGCAGCTACTTAATCATTTGCTACTCGTTAACGCGTTAACGTCCCCTTTAAATAACGTGACGCTCTGCCCTCTATGACGCTGCTCCCATTAAGCGCTGTTGGAAGTGAATTAATTGATTCAGCATTTCGACACCTCCGTAAGGATGCATTTAACTCAACAAAGCGGTCTAATAAAGGATGTATTGATCTCGTGAATTAGCGAATTTTACTATACAAATATTTTTGAATTGGATGTTAAAGTTTATATGGGAATATTACATGACATGCTGATCCTTTAACAATGCATTGGCGCAAAAAACGCACACCTTTTGGACAAATTTGCCTCAAATATTTGGACAAATGTGCTACAAAAGTGCCACAAATACTGCCTAAACAAAATACTGATTTTGTGCACTTTATTTACTGTACCAATATTTTAAATTGGCCTTTGAACTTAGCTTTATTGCATGGCAAAAAAAAGTGTTACCTTGCCAAAGCACTGACAGAGCCCACTGATCTAATGGCGTTGTTGAGCGCTCCAAATGCAAACTTTGCATGCAACAATCAGGCAGCAATTGACAGCACTCTGATCTAGTGGCATACAGGCATCGTCAGATTGACAGTACTCTAGCCCAATAATGTTGGGGGATCCAGTGGGGGCGGCAGTCATATTTCAGGGTGACCGTGCCACTCTTTATCACAACCCTGCTAAAAGTGCCAGTACGTGCGCTCATTGGCGCCCCTTCAGCTGGTGGCGCCCTAGGCGACCGCCTAGCTCGCCTATGCCTAGAAACGGCCCTGATTACACGTTTAGCCTACTTACATCGTACCTCACACTAGGTTTCTGTGAACAGTAAGGTCCGCCTTCTTTTATTTGATTGGTCATCTCAATGATTTTGACATTGACGAGTGCTGAGGCAGACCCGAATTAAATTTGAATTTATTTACTTTTTCCTTATGACACTTATGAAAGAAAACACTATATTCTTTACAGTCGAGCTGACTAACTTTCATCACACAAGCTCTAATTTCAGTGTTGTTTACTTTCAGTTTTCATTCTTACATTCAGCATTAACAGCAAGTCAAAAGGGAGCTTTCAACTTTCTATAGCCTACATGCATTTTAGATGCTTATATTATGCTCTTGCCCGTCCATGCAATGAATGCAGGTTAAATGAGCAGTTTTTTTTAGAACATTAAAACTGCTCAGATAATTTCAGTGGTAGGCTATGATACATATTTATGTCTTAAACTCTTCGTAACTTGCAAACTCCTCGTGATAGCGAGCAAATTCTGCCCGTTTTCGCTCATTGTCAACTTCTGCTTTTCCGCAACAGACTGCGTGAGTGTAGCATTCCTTTGCTTTCAGCTAATAAAAAAATGCTGCAATTTTGTTCTTAGGAACATATTTTGTGCAGTGATTAAAACAATTCTGAAGTGGATTGTTTTTTGAGAAGTTTAAGAATAGCTGGAGACTGGCCCAACAATCATAATACCCTTTCCTCCGGCTATTCTTAAACTTCTCAAAAAACAATCCACTTCAGAATTGTTTTAATCACTGCACAAAATATGTTCCTAAGAATAATTTTTTCCGCTACCTCCAAATTCGTGAATTTGTGCGGAAAATGTTCCCTCAGTTCCCTGCTCCACCTCAATGTTCTCAATTTGATCATTTATTAAAGGATCCTCCAAGATGGAAAGGCATTATATCGACACTTTACTGTACAATTTTGACCTCCCTCTATACATCCCTCTCCCAAATAAAAGCTTTGTGGGAAGACAACTTAGAAATGGTTATTTCTGATGAGGACTGGGAATCAGTCTTATATTGTCACGCTGGTGCTAGGAAGATGAAGAGGGAGTCAGACGAAGATAATCCAAAAGCGTATTTTAATAACAAATCCATAAGAAAACAAAGACTAGCACACAGGGTACACATAAGCAATAACCGACAACTGAATGAACTAAAGAGGTAATTTAAATAAGGTGACTAAGGCCATGTCCACACGTACACAATATTTTTATAAACAGAGTGTAGCAACGTTTGTAGGTCTGGAAGAAGGAGGCGGGAACCGGTGGACATTTAAACAAACTTTAATAAAATAAACAATCACAAAATAGCGCGACAGCCCCTCGCGGACGACTGCTGTGCACAAACAGAACCAAAACAACATTAATAGTCCAGGCCTGGTCCTTTCTCATTTTTTACTGTCGTTACTCCTCCTTTTATCCTTCCTGAGCTCCTCCGTGAGAATCGAGACCGGTGAGTGGTGCATGTGTCGCTCATTATCAATTACTCCACCGTCCTCGCTCCGTTCCCACGGCTCTCAGCCCCGCTCCGACTCGTCACACTGAGTTTTTCCTTCTTCCATTTAAAAAAAATCTCCATCCACATGAAAACACAAACACATGTTATGAAGCACTGTCAAGAGCATGCCAAACCAACAGGTGGCGATATAATCTCAACCGTAAAGCCATGTTGGCCAATCAGAAGCCTGAAAAAGTCTCCAGTAGGCGGAGATAACAGTGCAGGCTCCGATGTCACAAGCCAAAAACTCCGGTTTCGCTGTCTACACGATAACACTGCAACCCGAGTTTTTTTTTAAATCTTCACCCTGGCAGGCGTTTTCAAAAGTGTTTGGTTTCAGTGAACTGGTGCTGCGTTTACGTGTGGACGAACAGACAAACCGTGTCGAAAAAGCTGCTGTTTTAAAAAATAACCATGTTCGTGTGGACAGGGCCTAAATGAGGGTAATACAGGGGATGGTGGTTAACTAAAAATGACTAAACGAGACCAGGAACATAACCAAATATGGGCACACAGGAACTAAACCAGAACAGAAGACAGGAAAACGGCAACTAAAAGAAAACCCAAAGTCCATAACTGTGACATATATAGAATACACAAGTCTTCAGTCTGTGCAAGACATGGACTTCTGCAGTGCAAAGTTGTACATTGTGTACACTGGACAAAGTTGAAACTATCTAAGCACTTTCAGCATATAGAACGACAATCTCAATTCGATCAGCGGAGTCTTTAGCCATTTTAAAAAAACATCTAAAGACGCATCTTTTTCGCCAGCACCTGACCAAATAATACTAGCACTTACCTATTCTATTCTACTCGTTTCGGTCTAATTTATTAAAAAAGGAAAAATAAACCTTGCAATGCGTACTGGGTTAGACTAACTGAGATTTGTCACAGCACTTGTATACTTGTTCCTCTCTTGTTGCTCCGATTGCTTTTATTGTTCTCCTCATTTGTAAGTTGCTTTGGATAAAAGCCTCTGCTAAATAACTAGATGTAAATGTCTTGGTCATGTGCTATATCCTGCATCTATGCAAAGCTTTTCATGGTCCATTCTGTAATATTGTCTGCCCACTTCGTTCTCTGTCTGCCTCTGTCTGGGACACCACCTTGGAGGATTGTTGTGCACAGGTTGGCTCTGATGACATGTCCTTACCATTTCAACTTTTTCTTTCTGACTACAGTGATGAGATCTTCATACTGGCCTGCTTCACGCCTAATGATATTCCTCACTGATTCATTTGTGGTGTGATCCTAGTAAGAGATGCCAAGGATGGTTCGATAGCATCTCATTTCGAGTGCCTGGATTCTTTGTTGTAACTCTGCTGTGAGGGTCCATGACTCACAAGCATATATGAAGACTGAGAGGACAAGTGCACGCAGAAGTCAGATTTTTTTTAAAGATATTTTTGTCTCTCCATACAGGTTTTAGCTTTGACATAGCTGCTATTGTTTCCACTGTTCTCGCTAAAACTTCTGTTTTTGACCCCTCTTTACTAATGATAGAGCCCAAATATTTCAAATGGCTCACAGTTTACAGTTTTTGTTCTCTGACTTCAATCTTGGAAGTGATCTGCTTGTCACTATGTCATAAACTGTCTTATCAGCGTTTATCTCCATGTCAAACCTAGAAGATGCTTCATCCAGGTTTTTCACTAAGGTGGCCAGCTCAGCTTCACTACCAGCTAGTCCATCAATGTCGTCTGCAAATCGAAGATTGGTGATGTTTTGTCCTCCAATGCTGACTGTGTCACAGTGGTTCTCTAGGGCCTCGCTCATGATGCGTATATGTTAAAGAGCGTGGGCGACGGAAGGCAACCTTGCCATACACCTACTGTTGTGTGGAACCACTGTCCCATAGAGCCCTGGGTAACTACTGCACTAATGCTCTTATCATACAGCTGTCTGATGGTGTTGGTTAGCTTTTGTCCCATGTTGTACTTCTTCATTGTTGCCCATAGAGCATCATGCCAGACTCTGTCAAAAGCCTTTTTGAAGTCTATGAAGACATGATACAGTTCTTGTTGGTGTTACGAGTACTTTTTACACAGGACTCTACGAGATTAAATATTTGTTCTATGGTACTTCTCCCTTTGCGAAACCCAGCCTGTTCTTCAGCAGTAATTTCTTCTGCTTGAGGCTTTAATCTGTTCAAGATGATCTTAAGCATCCCTTTACTAGTCTGGTTGATACGACTGATAGTTCTATAGTTCTGGCACAACTGAAGAATACCTTTTTTGGGTAGGGTTATCATTAGTGTTTGGGTCTATGTTTCTGGCCAGTCACCTGTCTGCCAGATCTTGTTGCAGATTTTTGGTAATATCTCTATCACTGGCTACCCTCCATTCTTGATGAGTTCAGCTGGGATGTTATCTGTTCCAGCTGCCTTCCCACTCTTCAGCGATTTTACTGCTGCCTCAACCTCTTCTTTGAGAATGGGGAAGTTGTCATCATTTGAGGACTCTGGTACCTCAAGCACTTCTGGGTTTCCTTTGGTCTGATGGTTATATAGTTCTTGACAGTACTCAGTCCATCTGCCTGTAATGTCACTTGCCTCTGTGAGGCATTTCCCGTCTTTACCTAGTACGGTACTAACTTTTGATTGTTTTTGTTTGGTTAGGTCTTTCACAATTTGAAATGCTTTTCTGCTGTTGTTCTTTTTCAAACTATTCTATATTTCTGTGTACTGCTGTCCTATCCAGTGTTCTTTAGCCTTCTTCATGCTTTTTCTGATCTTTTGATTGATTTCATGGTATTCTACTGCCCCAGTTGTATGCCTACAGTTTTTGAGATCTCTCTGGGTGTCACACATTTCAAGAATCTCTTCCATAACCCAAGGTTTTTTTTGAGCGATGGAGGCCAATTATGTCCTAGCAGTTTTTCTCATTACTGTGTTGAAGGTGGTTGTCATAACTTCAGTGTCCTCATCAGTCATTAGGAGTGGCGCCAATTTTCCTCTAATTGTGGCTCGAAAGGACACACAAGATGTTTGGGTCAGTCAGCAGTTCAAGGTTAAACTTTAACCTGCTGTTCTTTGGCTTAATGATTTTCTTCAGCCTCACTCAGAAGTTAATTATCAGCAGATCGTGGTCACTCCCAACATCAGCCCCTGGGAATGTCCTTGTTTTTGCTCTGTTAATGGCAGATCGTAAACAGTTTTGAACCAGTATGTAGTCAATCTGGTTGTGATGGGCTCCACTAGGTGCGTGCCATGTCCATCGTCGGGAAGCTTTATGTTCACCTATGGTATTGGCTAATACCAGGCTGTTGTAACTGGCAAACTCCAGCAGTCGCCTCCCTCTTTCATTAGTCATTGCATAGCAAGAAGGTCCACAGTGATCTTTCCAGACTTTCATTTCCTTTTTGCCTACTTTTGCATTCCAGTCTCCTTGGTTGATGAGGATGTCTGTCTTGCTGACAATGTTAATGATATTCTGGAGCCGTAAGTAAAACTTCTCCGGGGGGGAGTGTGCTGGACACCGAGCTCGGGTCCCTCTCCCCGGACAGCATGCCAAATACGCATAACCTTTATTTAATGTAAGTGTGAACTCGTGAAAAGAATCTTGTGTTTATTTCAAAGTGAGAGTAAAAGTATAGATGAATGAATGAACGTAATTGAAGCTGCTACAGGAGATTTTCCTCAAAGCACTTTAAGAACTGGACTCCCTTGATGAAAGTGTCTTTTTTCCAGGTTTTGTTGTAATGCTGCTATTTATTTTGTTATGTTTTTATGTTCAGGTTAAGCTGTTACTCAACTTTGAAGTGGAAGATGTTGTTCATGTTTAGTACACTGATCTAGTTTTACCCTAATGCTGCACTAAACTAAGCCAAGTTGTCAAAAAGCACGAAGCTAAGCCAAACTGTTAAAATAAGAGAAAACCTTTATTTTGTTTGTTATTAATATTTTGTAAAATGTAAAATAAAAAAAACTTGAAGGAACAGCTTGGATTCAGGCAATATTTTTTTAATGCACTGCAGAGCTATTCAGTTGTAAATCATATACATTGATGAAATGTATATTTATATGTATATTTATATATTTTTAAAATCTAATTAATCACACCCTTTTTCTGATTAATCGCGATTAATCGCACACTTCATGAAATTAAGCATAGACCATTTATCATGTTTCAAATGTTTATTTTGTCATCATTTGCTATATCCAGCAAAGTAAACCAAAAGAGTGAAGGGTGATTCTCAAAAATCTGTATTTTATGCAAGCTTTTTTCAAGATAAATTTAGATGTCTTTCAAAAAAAAAAAGAACACTTAGAAACTCCAAAAGAACACCAAAGAACCAAATGATATAATGATCCCATATAAGCACATATGAAAGAGCTATAAAATCGAATTTATAGTATGTGTACAGGCAACAGCACGAGTTTTTAATTTTAAGAAGCCAAGTTGCGATACCGAACAGGACCCCATGGAGATGCCAAAAACCTAGCGCTCATCACGCTTCCTAACGACTCACGGGCTTACTGTAGAATCCTGTAAACCACACTAATGTCTTACTTGATGCAGTATTCATCTATCAAAAACTTTACTAGCGAGTTATCCATCGAGAAACCGTAGGTTGGTATATTGGGACATACCGTGGTGGGATGTGTTGACAATCCGTTCAGTCTGTTCTTCACAAAGCGTGACGTGTGAGGGCTCGCGCTCATCAGAGACAATCACAGAATATGACAGAACTCGTGTTTAAAAACGAAACACACTGGAATTAATAATTCAATGAAAACGCAACGCGAGTCTCTGTTCTCACTGCAATCTCTGATGTAATCAGCCTGATTTCCTTTATATTAGCGCTGTTTGGACGGATTGTTAGAATGCATTCGCTCACTGGATCATTTGACTGAAAACTTCATGTAGTTTCGCGGATAAACTTGAGTGATCGCAAGCAGAGAAGTAAAAGGGGGTTAAAGGGTTAGAATGAAATTGGCTTCAGTCCTTTTGCGTGAAATAATTTAACGCAGTTAAGATGGTAAAATTGAAGCGCATGCGGTAAAGTGGACGCACTAAGATATCTATCTATATACTATCTATATATCTATATATTATAGAGTGTTGGGGTGCGGAAAATTAAAGAGATTACGAGGACATCATAATAGTGTTGCATTGGGTCTAGAGTGGCGAAAGGTGATATGAAGCCGACTCGCTCTCTGTCAAATTTCGGCAGAAATGAACAACACATTCAAAAAGCATTACCAGCAGTATATCCATTAACCGCATCACAAACTCGTACATGAGAATGAGTGCTTGGTGGGGGGTAGTTTGCTGGATCTACAGATGAAAATTACCCATGTTGCTTACATTAAGATGCCATTATAACTCAAGCGTACTACAGCCCAGAGATGGAGGTTTTGGGCTAAAGACAACAGACAGAAAACTGACGGAGAAAGAGCTCAGGTGAGAAACACAAACAATCTAGTTTATCTGTTTCCATTACCTTTAAATTGCGCAAATTGAAATTGCGAATTTAAAATATGCCTAATGGAAACTCGTCAATTTTGCAAAAACGGCCATATATCGCAAAAAAATTTTTACGCTTGCATGAGGTGGTTTTTCAGGCAATTCAAAAAAAGGAATATATCGCAAAAATGCAAGGAAATGGCTTTTCCGCATTACAGGTAAATGGTGTATGTCAAAAGTCAGATGATCTTCTGCAATGTACTAAACCTCCAAGAAAACACTATAAGTGGGGCCGCGCTCCAGTATAGGGGATTTACTATATTAATACTTGGATCTCCACTGCACCACGTCTGCCGGTGCAGGTTAGTATACACGGTCACGACGCTGATTACGGCCACTCAATGTGGGTTAGGTTTTATACAGTCTATGGTTTATCCGCGCACCTCGCAAGTTTCTGAAGCCGGCTCTCTTGGATGCGTCCGTAAAGATACACGTAAGCTACTTTGATAAATAGTCAAAATTCGTCAAAATCCTACCAAAATCGTTGCCAGCTTATCTCGGCGAGGTTTTTTTTTAAAAGTTACGTTTTAGTCGCATAACATTGTTTAATGGAAACGCCGTCATTTCGCAAAAAACTTTTTTATCGACATTCAGAAAATAATCGCCAAAGTTTTGCGCAAATCTGTAACGGAAACGCGCCTGTGTTCGGCTTCCCTACATTTCCTCCCATTATATTCCCCTGTTCAACTTAATGGGACCCAATTATATCCCTTTCTATTTATTGATAGTATAACTCACCAGCATGCTACTAGTCTTCTTCATTAAATCTTTTCCTCTTTGAGTAGTTTTCCAGAGCTTACTAACGTTTATCTGTAAATTGAGTAAACAGATGTTATAATTGATACAGATGTGAAAGACCCTCCCCTAACAAAATGGGGCAGAAGTGATACAGGAACGTCTTTTGGGTCTTATAAACCATAAACCTTACCAGGTGGAACCAAACCCAAATCCGCTGGCTCAGCTATTGTGATTCTATCAGGTGCTTCTGGGACCCTCAAGATAGTCTTGTTTTTGCAAGTCTTTCCACAGTGATGGCACAGCAAAGGCTTTTCTCTGGTGTTATTATAGGACTCATGTCACACTGATAACGTAGAAATACAGTTCTCTCATATGTGAAACCTCATGTGGTGTTTAAATGCTGCTTTATTCTTAAAACTCTTTCCGCAGTGACCACATATAAACGGCTTCTCTCCAGTGTGACGGTTTATGTGCCTGTCAAGGTTTCCTTTTTGGCTGAAACTTCTTCCACATTGTTGGCAGATGAAAGGCTTCTCTCCAGTGTGAAATCTTTTGTGGTCTTCCAAGTGGTTTGATTAACCTATGCCGCACTCGAGGCATGTGTAGGGTTGCTCTCAGAGTGAATTCTCCTGTGGGTTCCAAAGTGTTGTTTTGACAGAAACTCTTTCCACCTCGGGAAGTGTAGGGTCTTTCTCTATGCGTTCTATGTGGACTTCAGGTTTCATGTTGATAAACTCTCTCCACATGATCACATGTGAAAAGCTGCTCGGACATGTGTAATTCTATGTGTTGGTAAAAGACGCTTTTGAGTGAAACCTTATTCCACATGTTGTGAGGTGAAAAGGGCTCTTTCCAGTGTGAACACTCATGTGGTTATTAAGGTTTCCTTTTCTGTTGAAACTTTTTCCACACTGTTTGCAGGTGTAAGGCTTCTCTCCAGTGTGAACACTCATGTGCCTGTCAAGGTTTCCTTTTTGGCTGAAACTTCTTCCACATTGTTGGCAGATGAAAGGCTTCTCTCCAGTGTGAGTTTTTATGTGGTCTTCAAAGTGTTGTTTGCAATTGAAACTCTTTCCGCACTGAGGACACGTGTAGGGTTGCTCTCCAGAGTGAATTCTCATATGGCCTTCAAAGTGTCGTTTTGAACGCAAACTCTTTCCACACGGAGGGCCTGTGTGGGTTTTTTCATGAGTTCTTATATGAGATTAAGGTTTCCTGTGATCAAACTCTCTCACAACGAAGGTGTAAGGCTTCTTTCCAGTGTGAACGGTCATGTGGGAGTTAAGGTTTCCTTTCCGGTTGAAACATTTTCCACACTGCTGGCAGGTGAAAGAGCTCTCTCCAGTGTGAATCCTCATGTGGACTTTAAGGCTTCCTTTTTGAGTGAAACTTATTCCACACTGTTGGCAGGTGAAATAACATCTTCTTCCTGTCTTTTGAGCCCTTTTTCTTGAGGAAGTCTTTTCAGTCTGTGAACAACTAAAAGATTTTTCTCCATTTATGAAATCATGATCTTTCTCTTCCATTTCATTCAGATCTTGACTCTCCTCTTTCAGCGCCATCAGGTCTAAGGCAAAAAAGACAAATACATGTTAAGCCCAGTTTAATAACACAGAACACATCAAAACATTCAAATATGTAAAGTGTCAAACCTAACATACAACTGCATCTTATATCCACTAAGCAACTGCAAAAGGTGTTGAATGTAATCTGAAAAACCCTTCCCAATATTGCTAACTCTTCACTTATTTAGGACGTCTCAAAAATTAGCAAGCTGACATTGAAACCCTCTTTAAAAAAGCAAAAAAACAAAAACAAAAAAAAAAACAGTTGACCAGATTAATAATTAGGGCCAAGGAACCGAAGGTGGCGTAGATTATGTCTCGTTGTGTTCTCTTCTCTGGGGCGTATTACAGAAAGTTTCTTATCTTAAGTCTTAACTTAATATATGATATGTTAAATTAGTATTTTTCACAAATTCGTGTTACAGAAGCAAATCTTAACTTGATTTGGGATTCTTTTCCTATCTTACAAAATCGTATCTTATCTCTAGTTAGGAAATCTTAAATTGCATTATCAAGCTTGACAATCCACTCTCAGGTCTTGTTACCAAGCAACCAAAATGGATTCTGGAACTAGATCCGGCTCGGGGATAAATTCAAGTACTGAAGCAGGCTCTGGGACTGGAGCGGGCTCGGAAATTGATTCTTGAACTAGAGCAGGCTCGGGAATTAATTCGAGTACTGGAGCAGGCTCTGGGACTGGAGCGGGCTCTGGATCAGATTCAAGGACTGGAGAGGGATCTGGGGTAAACTTAAGAGAATAGAGTGGGCGCCACCACCTTGGGAGGTTCTGCAGTGGAAGCTGCAACCTCTGGGGAAACCTGTGTGGCCCATACACAGAGAATGGCCGTAGCCATAACTGGCAGGACAGAGTGTACATCATCTATCTCCAAGACTGACGGTGCTGTGCCTGGGGAACTGGAGTGAGTAGCAGCTGGCAGGCTTGAGAACACGGAGTCTGCGTGGCTTGGGATGACAGCTATGACGTGATGAGACTCTGGACGATCAGCTATGACGTGACGAGACTCTGGACGATCATCTGTGACGTGACGAGACTCTGGACGATCAGCTGTGACGTGACGAGACTCTGGACGATCAGCTGTGAAGTGACGAGACTCTGGACGATCAGCTGTGACGTGAAGAGACTCTGGCCAGCTCCGCTGAGGCGCACCATTGATGAAGACTCAGTGAGATCAGGTGGGACTTGACATGACTCAGGCTCTGGAAGATCAGCTGAAACATGAGCAGGCTCTGGCTTGGCAGGCTTGACTTGAGCAGACTCTGGCTTGGCAGGCTTGACATGAGCAGACTCTGGCTTGGCAGGCTTGACGTGAGCAGGCTCTGGAATGGCGGCCATGACGGGACGAGACTCAGGAGCAGTGGCCATTTTGTGAACAGCCTCCAGGCTGGCAGCCATTTCGTGGAGAGACTTTGGGTTGGCAGTCATCTTGTTAACGGTCTCTGGGCTGGTGGCCATTTTATGAAAAGTCTCTGTACTGGTAGCCATTTTATGAAAAGTCTTTGGGGTTTTAAAGTCCTCTGCCTCTCCCACAGTGAAAGGAGAACCACATAACAAGAGAGCATAGTGCATAATGTCCCTTAAACTACAGTTAAATTTCCCTTCAGGTAACCATGATTTTGTTGGTTCTTTAAGTCCATAACTGAAAAGGTCCTTTAACAAGATCTCACCAAAAGGCACTTGCTCGGACAACTCACAAAATTGATGAACGTAATCTTCAATAGACAAATCTCTTTGCCGAAGGTGCAGTAGCTGGTCCACGGTGTCCATGATTGGCCTGGAATGCTCTAAAAGCCGCTGGATCCGGGTATGGCTGGTGATTCTGTAACGAAGGAGGCGTAGTGACAACGGAGTTGAGGATCCAAATGCAGGCTTTATTCATAAACGTGGTCAGACAGGCAGGGTCCAGTACCAGCAAACAATAATATCCCAGGCAAAGACAAAGAGTAATCTGTAAACAGGCAATGGTCAGGGCAGGCAGCAAAACAATCATAAAAACCAGATAAACAGTCCAAGATCCAAAAACACAAACGGCAAGGCAAGGCAAAACAAGGAAACATGGGCAGGACACAGAAACCTAGGACTCATTACAGCTTACAACAACATCTTTTAAAGTCTTCTAATGTGAGAAGCTGTGAACTGAGATGAGATCTAATGCGAGACAGGTGGGCAATAGATGATGGGATATGGGGCACAAGGATTATGGGGAATGTAGTCCAGGGTGAATGGCAAAAGTTAGGGATGGAGTGCCCAATGGCGGGCTCATGGCCACTACGTTGGTGATCGTGACACAGATAGTGCATCATGGGTTTGTAAGAAATATCCATAATTCAGTAATCACTTTTCTCTCCAATTCCAGTATCTGTAATACGCGGAAGCGTCCACAGGCGTGCGCCTTGAGCTTGGCATGCTAGTCTCGCGAGTTTGTTTATAGGACGAAAGGAAGCAAAGTTTCCTTACTTTAGCAAAGGAAAACCAGTCTCCTCTTGACATACATAGAAAAATGTTGGAGAATTTCCATGCAAATCTTCGGTTTGTACTTCTAATTCGTGACCGGCGTTTGGTTTCGTTTTCTCTCCACATTCATCACTAATCATGCAACGCCGACGTCTACGTCATCCCCAGACGGCTTCCACGACTGACAGTTGGTGGAAGTGAGAGAAAAGTGTTTATTACGTTTGAAATCTGGATATTTATCTTACAAAAATGCATCGAATCGCTACAGAAGGCCTTTGTTCACCCCCAGGTGCCGTGTGAGACACTTTTCTTTATGGATGGGCGCTTTTTATTTAACGACTTGTGGACTGTTCAACTGCAACACCCGTTGCTAACACTGCTATGATAGAGCTTGGAATAGCCAGGACAACTTTTAATATAAATCTGACTGGATTCGTCTGAAACAAGAAAGTCATATACACCTAGGATCCTTCGAGGG
>JADLZN010009061.1:0-10243 GCA_018155175.1 Sinocyclocheilus anophthalmus
AAAAATCGTTTCAGAAAGGTGGGGCATAGAGGCGAAACAATAATGTACAGTATGTGGAAATAATTTTTTTGAACCTTAAACCGCATAAACAAACAATTTCATTACACCAAATACACAAAATTTATTTGTTGCAGAACCAATGCATATGACCCCCTGTAATTTCTTAGACCAAGTATTATAGTACTGTCCATTTTATGAGGATTGACTAAAGCATGTCACTATTTGTTTTTTAGCTGTCCAGGCACGCGTGTCAATGTCAGTGACACTATGACATAGCTTATACTAGATAGTAGTAAAATAATATGTGATGGATATTAGAATGTTAGAATTATTTTTTATCATTAAATTTATAATATTATAAATAATAATTTTAACATTTGATATAATATGTTATGATGTTTATTTAATATGTATTCAATTTTATTGTAAAGGAATATAGTATTCGTGGAAAATAGGGTAGCACATTGAAGAAAACAGGGTAGTGTAGCGTGTCATTATTTACAATGTAGTACTGACACCTAGTGATTGTAAGAAGCATTACTTGTGTTTTTTGTTTAAAAGTCCCTCAGACTCCATCAAAACAAGCCACATGTCAAGTCAAGTCAAGTCACCTTAATAGCGCTTTTAACAATACAGATTGTAACAAAGCAATTTCCGGGTGGTGATGCAAGTCCCCGCTGAACCAGGAATTATAGCGAAATAGTGTCCAATAATGCAAACTGACATAGTTAAACATCTTTTTGCGGGTAAAGCCAGATTCATCATTGTTGAATGCAGTGATGTCACACATCCAGCTCCAGTTAAATATGTTTTGCAATCATGTCAACGCGATATCGTGGAAATTCAGTGGCCCTAACTAAGAAGCCAGAGGCGACAGCGAAGGAACTCAAACACTCCATCGGTTACCGAATGGAGCAAAACCTTGCTGGAACGGCTCGTCGGCCGGCGGCCGTTTATCTGCACCAGTCGAAACGCAGTACGGAAAAATACTATAAGAGTAATACAAAGATGAGAATCCCAACTTACCCAAAAGCTATTATTCTATGTTTGCCCAATCAAACTCTGCAAAATGTGGTAGTTCTTTGTTGTTAAGGGGTTGGACGATCATCTGAGGATCCTCTGGGAGTCGGCATTCTCTTCTCGGTGTCTGGGTCCCGGACGAAGCTTGCGGTAACTCCTTTAGTTACATCCTGTGGCCGAAACAGAGAAGCAAATAGAAACAATTTAGCGTAGATGCTGTTCCAACCAAGCAAAATTGTTTGTTTAACCCAAACTAAAGAATAAAAATGTGCATTTGATTAGATATAACTGCAGTCCAAGATTGAGAGAAATCTAGCCTGGAATGCTTGGCCAAAGAGATTGTGTCTTTAATCTAGATTTAAACAGAAAGAGTGTGTCTGAAACCCGAACGTTATCAGGAAGGCTATTCCAGGTTTTGGGAGCCAAATGCGAAAAAGCTCAACCTCCTTTAATGGACTTTGCTATCATAGGTACTACCAAAAGTCAAGAGTTTTGCGACCTTAGGGAGCGTGATGGGGGGCAATTTTTTGTCGGCCGTAGCCTGGTAGAAGACTAGTTAGGTACACAGGATCTAAACCATTAAGGGCCTTGTAGGTAGGTAATAATATTTTGTAACTGATACAGATTTTAATAGGTAGCCAGTGCAGAGACTGTTAAATTGGGGTAATATGATCATATTTTTCTTGACCTGGTAAGGACTCTAGCAGCTGCATTTTGGACTACCTGTAGCTGTTTATTGAAGATGCAGGGACAACCCACCTAGCAGTGCATTACACTAGCCTAGTCTAGAGGTCATGAATGCATGAACTTGCTTTTCTGCATCAGAAACAGGTATCCTGTTTCGTAACTTGGCAATAGTTTCTAAGATGGAAGAATGCTGTTTTTGTTACAAAAGGAAATATGACTTTCAAAAGACTAGTTGCTATCTAATATAACACCCATATTTTTTACTGTACAGGAAGTAACAGTACATCCGTCCAGTTGCAAATTGTAATCCAAGAGATGTCTGGTGACTGTCTTTGCGTGCACCTGTACTTCAAATGGTGGGGGATTATATTGGTTTCAGAAAAACGTTGGGTGTGTGTGGGTAAACAAGCATGCTACTAATTATTTAGTGCAGGAGAGAATATAGAAACAGTTTGCAGTACAAACACTAAAAGTTTATTTTTTTCTTCCCCTCGAGGAAAGTATACACAACTGAAAACAATTATTTGACATGAGTCCACCTATTTAAAAACAGCTACCAAACTGAACGTTTCAGTGCTCTCCAGACAAAAGGTTCTGAAAACAAACAAACAAACAAGAACTGGTGCGTTCAATACCTTATGTCTCTTTAATGCAGCAGTTACGATCCTCTGCATAACATGTAAAAAATTCGGTGGCCACCACCAACGCACTAATTACCCTATATGTGTAAATAAGACAGGTTTGATTCGATAGGAGATTTTTACCCAACAGGTAACTGCGCTCTTTAAGCACGGGAACTGTCCTTGACCATCCTAGGTCGGCCTTGTCTTTGTCCTTAAAGCGCTTCCCTTGCTGCCTTGTTGTATCATGACATCCCTTTGCTATATACATACACCATCATACACTGCTTCTTCTTGTGATCCGAAATCCTGATTTTTCTGTCATTGGATTCCTCTAAAATAATAATACCTTCCATCAAAATGCGTGGAGCCCAGTAAGTAACATTTTTCTATCAGGTTCGAGAAAGTTTTTTATCCGCCCTTTTCTTAAATGTCCACAGGCTTCTCTGAGATGGGAGCTGATAGCACCAACATCTCAGAAGGTCTTCCACCAGTTCTCGGGTTTTTTTTTGAGAGCGGTGTCCAGGTTCTGGTGTGAAAAAACACCAACCAGGCACTTTCAAACACTTCAACGGATGAACCCGAAGTGATGAGCATGTGTTTATTTGGTTTGTCACGAGCAGAGAGATGGGACCGCACACATTCGCTTAGACTGCTTCCTGACAAAAAAATGTGTGGGATTTTCAGAGAAATACATCCGTTTAACGGGATGGGTTACTCGCCTGCTTTTACTCACAATGGAGCAAGTCGCGATGAATAACACTAAGGCAACGAGCTGCTTTGGTGATTTTTGCTGGTAAATTCCATTTTTGGTGCCATGGCCTTTACGATCATGATGATATCTTGTGAGGGAAAAGACAACTCATTAGTAAATCTTTTCAAAAAAGCTTTCGAATACGTGTATTTTTGATGGAGAACAGGTTATACCATTGCCCTTTGCCCCAACAGTCAACGCAGACGAGGGCCAGCAGTCCTTAGGAGATGGAATGAGTTTAGACGGGTCATTCAAAACAAATGGGGGAATTTTCATAGTGCAACTGAGAGAATCTTTATAGTTTTCGCGAAAATTAACCGACGAATGGCTTTACTCACAGTCTCTGTATCTGGGATATGATTTTAAACAGAAAATGACATGACATAGGCCTACTTCGGCTTTAAATGCAAAGAAAACTCACAAATAAACTTCTTAATAGAAACTTTAAAAACAACAACAAGATTCAACCTTTAAGAAAATGATCTGTTTCTTAATGTTTTAGTATATATAACTGTAGGTCACACTGGAACAGCCCATGTGCAGTGTAAGGCAGGTAGTTCCACATAAATAATACAGTACCTTTTTATGCTCTTCATTAAAGTTAAATCCACTAAAGGTCAAAAAATACCAGGGGCGAAGTCTTCGAAATGTAGTTCAGTGTGAGAATAAAAGGTTGAGCAACAGAAAAAAAAGTGTACTATGTACATGTACTATGACAATACGTTTTTATATAAGCAATGTTCTTTCAAAAACACATTAATGTTGGTTTAAAACATCAACCAAAGTTAAACAGACATCTGAACACAGTAACAAAACCGTACCGTTTCACCCACACGACAGGTTAATGAAAAATAAACACCAAAACACAAGAGATACACTAATTATAATGTAATTATTCATTCCAGACCTCACCCAAAACGTGACAAAAGCCTTCTGGGTGGGACTGACAGAGGCACAGCCACTTAAAAACGAGGTCGTGAGTCATTCAAAGGCTTTTCTTAGTCCGCTAGACTCTGCTGCCCTTGGCGGTCGTCAGCTGTGTAGCCTAAAAGCCTCAGTGAATATAAAGTCTCCACTGTTCTCTGGGTCGCTGGCTGCTCTCTGCTCGTGGTGTTACTCGTGTGAGTCGAGGAGCTTCAGTCTTTGACCAGTCTGTAGATGTGATGCTGAGCGCCGTGCTCGCTGTTGGAGACCTCGAACACACAGGCTATGCACAGTAGCGTCTCTTGAGTCTCCCTGTTCGTCACCACCTGCGGGAACAGTGCAGGAATTGATGCGTTTAGCAATCGGCAACACAAGACAACACTTGAAGCCGAATACAGTGTCATATTTACTCATGTGCATTTACAAAAGACATGCGAATTGTAGGACCTACCAATAGGATAGTGAAGTTTTCTAGTACGCTGTTCATCATGTACTTCTCAGGCAGGTGCTTGAGCTTATGGATAAAGTTGATCATGTATTCACACATGGGAGACCGGTTGATCTTGTACACAAAGCGGCCGTTCTCAAACCGCGCATACTCCGTCTACCAGAAGAGACAAAAATCAAATAATAAATTAAAAATGTTATTTGAATACTGTTTTCATCTTATAAGTACTACTGTATCTAAAATTAACACATTACTTTGTATATACACTACCAGTCAAAAGGTTTTGATCAGTAAGATTTGTAATGTTTTTTAAATAAGTCTCTTATGCATTATTTGATAAAATACAGAAAAAATTTTATATCTTGCAAAATGTTATTACAATATACAATAATGGTTTCTATTTTAATACCCTTTAAAATATAATTTATTCCTGTGCTGCAAAGCTGAATTTCAATTTATAACTCCAGTATAAAGTGTCACATGATCCTTCAGAAATCATTCTAATATGCTCATTTATTATTAGAATTTTTTTGTCTAACAAATATAAAAAAGCTTGCTAGTCACTTCTTAGCATTTAAACACATCCTTGGGCTGAATACAGTTTTAATTTCTCTTTCAAAGGAAGAATAATTTACTGACCCCAAACTTGTGAACGGTTTGTATATTGTTAAGAAAAGATCCTTCTATTTTTCAACATAAAGCTCTTCTTATTTTAACTTTTTATTCATCAACCAGAATCCATTAATCAAGTATCACACAGTTCCAAAATAATATTAAGGCAGCACACATTTCCAGCACTGATATAAATAAGCATATTGGAATGATTCTGAAGGATCATGTGACACCTTTTACTGAGTAATGATGCTGACATTCATCTTGCATGCACAGGATATAAATGATATTTAATGTTATTAAATACGAAAACGAATTTACATCATAATAATACTTTCACTGTCGTACTTTTTTCCTGTATGTTTTGATCAAATAATGCAGACGCCCTTGATGAGCGAAGAAACTCCTGTAAAACATTAAATCATTTGATTCCAAAACCTTTTGACCGTGTAGTGTGTATATTAACATATATTTAATATTTTGATTACACATAATATAAAATGGTATAAAAATATTATATTGTGTGGGTTTAATAATTTTATTATATAACAATTACATTTAAATTATATTAATATTATAATACTAATTAGCAATGCAATCAAATGAGTTTTGACATAATTTTACAGTAGAACATAGTTACAAAATAGTCTTCATGGAACATGATCTTTACTTAATATCCTCAATCATTTTTGGTATAAAAGAACCATGAACCCATAAAATGTATTTTGGCCTTTTGCTACAATATACCCCAAAGCACCTTGAGAACTTCCCGGGGCCGTCGTGTGAGTGGGCCCAGGGTCCAACACACACCCCACACACACACACATATATATATATATATATAGAATAAATGTTTAATATATTAGATAAAAATATGATGTTTTATTTTAATATTGTGTTTGCATACTTAATATTTAAATACCTTTTAAATTATATGAAATTTTATAATACATCATGCTTAATGTATTGAATTACTTTTAAAATTACATTTATGCAAATTACGTATAACACAAATAAACATTACACTATGAGTTAAATAGTAGTATTACAGATACAATTAACATGCAATGTTATGTATATGATTTTAATATTACCATACATGAAAAGTAAATAGTATTTTTAAATGTTACATTCTGATTTTTAAATTTACAATGTTACATAAAAATAATAAATGACTTTAAAAAGATGAAACGTAAATGTTTTCAAATTAAAAAGAAAAAAAACAGAAAAAAAAAAAAAAAGAAAAAAAAAAAGTATCGTGACATATACAAACTGTGTGTGTGTGTGTGTATATATATACTGTATAGATAAAAATTGAGTTTATTTTTAGTATGACAATATTTTGATGTTTATGAACATCTTTTTATACTGAAGCTTTATTTTACTTATTCATTTCTCATATTTCTCATATCATATTCACTCCTCACCTCAACTTTTTCAACCACTTGTTTCCCGAAGGAGCAGACCTTTGTGGAGCAGGTAATGGTCATGTTCTCTGCGCTCTCGTACTGACTGGTTACGCCGTAAAATGCCCCAGAATCCTCCAGGATGTTACAGTTGAGGTCGGCCTGCGGACACACCAGATAAAAGCTCAGTGACGATGAGAGAAAACACTGACAAAAGCAAATGTGTTGAATTCCACCCCAGGGTTTGCATACAGCTGGGTAAACGAATGAGTCATTTGTCAGATGCTCATAAATAAAAGGTGCTTCATGTTAACAGTGAACTCTTTGGGTACTATAGAGCCTCATGTCATGTTCATCAAGACCACACACACCTACAGTCACTTTTTTTCTTTTACAGTTGCATTTAATGGAACTTTTTTGGAAATTTTGTTTTAAAACAGTAAGTACACCATCAGAGACTGATGAGAAACAATTTTTTTTGCAGTCTCAGATTTCAAGGCTATGAAATATGATTATAAAACCCTATAATCAAAAACCCTGTACCCTGCTGCTGTCCTAAAAACACCCATTAGTAAAAGATAAACAAGGCCACCATCCAAAACTAGTCTCTAATGCAAGAGTGCAATGAGTGTTTGTGTCTGAATGTGGTGGTCTGCTCGGCTCGTGCGTGCAGAGCGGCAGCTGTTCAAATAAAGGCTCCCTATCAAAGCCAGCATCATCAGTATTAGAGTTTCTGGATTAAATACACCACTGCTGGCTTTAACACAGCACTTTAATCAAACCAGTTCAGCTGCCTCGATTCAAACTCATGCAGGTGATTAGTGCTCGACGCATGCTGTTCTTCTGAAATCTACACAACGCTTCTTCAGCACTTTTATGTCGTAGGAGATTATTTTTCAAGTGTCTTTTATGTATAGATTTTACCCAGCTTTTCAGTCTTGACCTATAAAAAAGCCATCATTACAATATATATATCTATAGTATATAATAGATATATATATATAAATTTAAGTTAAAGTTAATGTAGTGTTTATTTTAAAGCTAATATTAAAAATTCGATAAATCATTTAAAGTGTATGATTAATGCTTATATTTATATAAAAATGATTTTTTTCAAAATAATCAAACCTGTCCATACTCCATTATCACAGCCGTCTTCCAGTCCGAACCAGCAAACAGCCTTAGGGTGATTTCATATTCCTCCTGTCTCATACTGAATTGAGCCATACAGAGCTTGATGTATAAAAATGATGCCAACTTTACAGGTATTGCCCAAGCCAAAATGAATTCTGTCATTGTACCTCACCCTCATGTCATTCCAACCCGTAGACCTTCATGATCCTCTTCGACAACACAATTAAGATATTTTTTGATGCTTCCGAGATCAAGAGATCCTACACTATCAAGGCTCAGAAACATGCATGAGATCGTTAAAATGGTCAATGTGACATCAGGGGTTCAACCGTGATTTTAGGAAGCTACGAGAATACTTTTTGTACGCAAAGAAAACTAAATAATGACTTTATTCAACAATTCTCAATAACTCCATATTCTCCGGATTTGGAGATATCACATCGTACACACGTATGACAGGATTACGTTTTTTCGTTAGAGCCAAAGCGAAACAGCGTCTCCTCATACGGTGCTGCTGACACAAGCAGCAGCATTTGTTGTTTAACGAATTGATACTCTCCAAAATGGCGCTATAGGTTGACACGGAGGAGATGAATTGTTGAATAAAGACGTTATTTTTTTTCTTTTGCGCACAAAAAATATTCTAGTAGCTTTGTAAAATTACAGTTAAACCACTGATTAGAGCTCTTAACCCGACCGGATTTTTGCGCCGCGGGATTAAATTCCTGAATAAAACGCGGTATGGTTGGTAACTCTGGTGTAATTTGAACGGGAGTGGGCGGTCTAACAATATCCCGTTCCCGACATCCATTTAGAACAGTATTTCTGCGCTTTATTCTTATTGACCACCGGTTCAGCTTGTGCTCAGGACTGTTATGCACACGCTGCATGCATGCTTTCTGTGTCACGTGTTTTATTTGTGTGGTCTGTGCGCAGCATGTGCATAAAGATTGCACACAGGCTGTACCTGTGGTAAATATACGGCCCTCAACAGAACAGGCAGGTTGTCGATGAGTAACAGAGCAGAATAAGGATTGACATCAGTTTTGGGCCTCGCTTGTTCCCTTGAAGGATTCTCTATGACCTCTCAGTTTTTGTTTATATTTTGCTTAGCCTATAATTTTAAATGAAAGATGTTGTATTGATTTATTCTTCTCTGTGACACTTTTCCTACAGTGTTAACAGAAAAATTTCAAACGAATTTAGTATTTTGACAAGAGGGATAAAAATAGCTAATATGCTATTTTTGTACAACCTACTTTTAAAATTTTTTAACATTTTTTCCCTATTGTGTTGTCAATGTTAAAAGAATTGTATCCTGACAAGACAAATCAAAATAAGAAATACAATTTTTGTACAACATTATTTTCTCTGACACTTTTTTTCCTACTGTGTTGCATAAAATATTAAACAAATTGTGTGTCTTAAGATAATTCATATAAATTCAAGTCAGAGTTAATAAATTCAAGATTCTTGACAAGACGAATAAAATAAAAATTGTGTAGACTACATTTTTATTTGTCAGCCTATCTCTTTCTTTCAGTAGCGGAAATTTAAATGTGAGATTCTGGAAAAGAGATCTAAATTTAGCGGGAGCGGTCGGGTCGGGAAGAAAATTATTCTAAGCGGAGAGCGGGTGAACAAAGAGTAAATATATAGCGTGAGCGTGTGGGTGCGGAATGTAACCTTGCGGGAGCGGGACTAAAAAACAGTCCCGCGCAGACCTCTACACTGATGTCACATGGATTATTTTACTGATCTCTTTGCTACATTTCTGGACGTTGATCGTGTAAGGACCCTTGCTGTCTATGGGAGGGTCAGAGAGCTTTCACAATGCATCAAAAATTTCTTATTTTGTGTTCCGAAGATGAACAAATGTCTTGCAGGTTTGGAGCGACATGAGGGTGAGTAATTAATGACAGAATTTCCATTTTTGGAATCCCTTCATCCCTATAAGCAAACTTAGGCTGGGCGATTTTTCTGAAATTATTAATTATGGCTGCACGATAAATCGCATGCGATATTTAACTCGCATCTTGTCAGTAAAGTCGGTTCTGTAATTAGTAAATCTCCATCACGTGCTTTCAGATGGAGCGGCATTTAATACACCGAGCCATAGTTCACTGACAAGCTACGCAATATCGCGTTCATAATCAAAGGCGATTCATTTGCCAGTTCAGTATCAGTTCAGTGGTAGCACATATTGCTAAACTGTT
This sequence comes from Sinocyclocheilus anophthalmus, assembly GCA_018155175.1. Classification (NCBI taxonomy): domain Eukaryota; kingdom Metazoa; phylum Chordata; class Actinopteri; order Cypriniformes; family Cyprinidae; genus Sinocyclocheilus; species Sinocyclocheilus anophthalmus. The sequence goes on from JADLZN010009061.1 coordinate 9,822, forward strand.
ATTCCACTTCTTTGCAATCCCAAAAAGATTGCAAATGACTTTTAAATGTCTGAATGTAAAACCGTATTACTCATTCTAAGTTTACAGGTGTAAAAATACGGCACCTTAGTTGACACTGACTGTGCATGTATTATTCAGATAATCTACCGAGTAATTAAATCTTAATCAGGTATGGTCCCTGGTATTATGAGTCACAACCAGCTTGTCTCCAAAAAGTTAGACTGTGCACTATACATTCAGTCTATAGTCCATTTTGTGGTGCATCTTGAACTTCAGCAGTTAGCTGGGAATGTAAAAACAAAGCGCGTTGTATTTCAGCATGGGTGGAGTCACAGTGTGGTTTAATGGAAACTTTCTTGTTTTTAAAGAGTTTGTTGCCAGTCATCTATAGCAACGGTTGTGGATTGTAATTAAAGGCTTAC